>JAVXUP010000126.1:600000-774861 GCA_033070095.1 Escallonia herrerae
GTACATATATAAACCCAAAATCAAATAATTACAATAACCACCCTACAATTTCATGAGCCGTTTAATTTCTACACGGAACTTTTTATTATTACAAAAAATGCCCAACATAGTTATTTATGAAAGATTAATCTATTAAAAAGAATTTAACAGGCTGTTACATAATCCCGCTACACTAATCACCGCTAAAAACTGCTAATTAAAACATCGATGCTTAAAAGATATATTCGCCGCTAATTTTATTTAATTATTATTTTTTTAATCCATTAAAAATATTGGGGTGTTATAAAGTCAATATTCATTTGAAATATTACTTGACAACTTAAAGTAAAAATTTAAAGGAGACAAGTATCTAGCAGCTCCACTGTATCGCTATCTATTCTTTATAGCCCAATAAGATATTTTTTAATAATGTTAATGTATTTTTTTTGTCTCATAAAATGTGGTACATATTAATACACTCTTTAAAACCTTATGGTATACTGTATTTTATAAACGGATGCGAGCTTGGCTTGTGTTACCGGTCCAACCGTGAAAATCGAACCAACCAATCCGTCTATTTCCAAACCGATCTGAAAATCAATCGGTTGATTTTTTTTCTTTTCCAAACTGTACATTCAGTTAAGTTCGGATTTTTTGAAACCTCGTAAACCAAACCCAGTATATAATATAACATATTTATATTTTTACCTAATCCTAGTTATTTTTTACTAACCCTAGTTATCTAACCACTCATTAAAATGGGATAGACCCTAAATCCCTTGACATTTTTCACTCGCCGCCTACATCTCATTAAGTGTTATTAATTATGATAAAAAAATTCAGTTTTTTTGGAGCTTATTAGCATGTATAAGTTATTAATTTTGGGGCCTAAATTTGTCCAAAATTGAGTTTGGCCCAAACTGATTAAACCGATCCATTCAACTCACAAAAACCGAACCGTTCAAACCACGATTAGGTTTTATTTTATTTTTTTCCAAACTGAGGTTGGTCGGTCCGGTTTTGTATTCAGCCTCCAAATCGAACCAACCGAACTGTGCTCACCCCTAACTAGAAGGTTATGAGCTATCCTATTTATTAGTCATGCTAGTTAACCTATGCAAACTTTAAATAATTATCTCATTTAATTATTATTATTTCCTCTTTATACATTATTGGTAGCTTTCATTTGCTTCTAAAATGCCATATCATCTTTATTTAATTAGTCATGTTGATTAACTATTATAAATCACATGCTATGAAAAAATATATTGAACAAAAAATTTTCCCTATGGAAATTAAACTATTATTTAGTTAACATTATAGGCAACCCATTGAAATGCACATATTATTTTTAAAAAATGCCTAGAAAATAATAAAAATGTCTTACGCAAAAGCAAATTGAGATCAATTCTTTTCACTATACTAGATAAACTTCAATTTTTTGTTCATCTATACAGTTACCAAATCAGAAGTAAGAAATATGCACAAGGACATTGCTTATTGATATACTATCACTAGAGTTAATTTATACTTTTAAGAGAAAGTTCACCATAAAAATAAAAGTGACTATCTGTGATAAAATAACAATAAAGTTATAAAATTGTGCCGTAATATCCCGATATATTTTTAGCGGGTTAATTTAAAATTTTTAGCGACTAGATTTTTTACTTAGCATTGATGCATTATTAGCCACTTTTAGCAATGATTAGTGAAGCGGGATTATGTAACAACCCGTTAAAATTTCTAGTACATTAATTTATCGTAAATAGTATTTTGGGCTTTTTTGTAATATTAAAAAATTTGGGAAAACTTTGAAAATTACCTAAAGTCTAGGGGGATTTTGGTAATTTTCTATTTTAGGATTTTTATAAATATAAACAATATGGAGTGCAACCGTCATTCTTTTCTCTTTTTCATCTTAATTACGGTTGAGAGAGAGAGGGAAGATAGAGTAGAGAGAGAAAGTGGAAGAAAGGGAGGGAAGAGAGAGATTGGATCGAGGGATCGAAGATTGTATTTCAAAGGAGGATTTCATAAGGTAGTCACCCCATAAAACCGTTCCATTTAGCGTGTATGTGTGTATATACACGTGTATACACACACACGTTTTTCTTCGCTTAAAACCCCGTAAATTTCATCATGGATCTCATATTATTGTTATAAAGTGTTAGAGGAATGAATTAAAGCAAGAAAATCAAGAAAAAATGAAGCAAAAATGGAGGAAAATGGAAACTAGGTTTTGATGTGTAGTTGTCTTGAAGACGATGAATGGTACCCCTGCGCCGCGTGTTGGTGGCGCAAGGAGTAGTCTCTGGCCACTTTTTTGGCCAATTATTTTTACAGTCTCAAAGTTATTTCAATTTTAGAATTTTTGAGAAATGTTCAGAATTTTCTGATATCGTTTGGTATATTTTATATTTTGAACAAGTTTGAAAATTCTAAAATCTGTTTGAACTATATAAAATGATTATTTAATTCTGAAAATTTTTGAACTGTTTATATGATCCTAAGATGTTTCAATTCCAGTATACAAATTTTTAGAGGTGGTTTGATATAATTTCCACATCACATTTGTTTGGGCAAAATAAATTATTTAAAAATAATTTTAATGATTTTTTGACCTGATTTTAGTTTATGTATTTTTCTTACATATTTTAAGGCTAGTATGAAAATTATGGGATTTGTTTTTTTTTTTTACCTAGATATATTGATGGCTATTTTTGGGCTTTCCTGGTATTTAAGAAAATTATTTTTATTCAAAAATATTTGAAAATTTAGAAAATCTATATTTTAACTTTTATAATGTTTTTAAGCTCTAAAAGAACTTTATAAGAATTTATTATGAATTTGGGGGTATCATAATGCCTAAGGGAGTGTGTGGGTTCATAGTCAGGTTTGGATGTACGTGGAGACCCGTTTTGATTTGGGTTATTTTGAGAATGTCAGAGCAAGCAACATTAAAAAAATTAGCATTGAGTTCATAGTATTTTGAGACTATAGTTTATTCTGATAAATAATTTTCCCGATTTAGGTTAATTCAAAGGACTTTAGATCGAGCCTGTTTTGCAGCGCATAACTTGGATGGAAGTAAAGATTTCCTATCCGAACCCTGTTTCATAACTGTAATTTCGTATGTTTCGTTCTATTATTTTTTGAATGCCATTGGACTCTGTTATGTTTTGAATTAAGAATTATTTCCTTAAAAACATTTCACTGAGTCTTATAACGTTTATTGAAACTATTATCGATGCTCAATATCTATTGCCCATTAAGCATTGAATAACATATTGTATTATCAAATTATATTCATTATGTATATTGATATAAGATTCTACATTGGTGTGTATTGAAGGGAGTTGGCGTGTATTGAAGGATGTGTATCAGTGTGGGCCAGTACTTTGATGGACTAGCCGATGTATTGATATGAGCTAGTACCTTGATGAACTAGCTGGTGTTAGTGTGGGCTAGTGTAGTACCCCAAACCCTAAAATACTTTTAACAGATTAATTTTAAATTTTTAGCGACGATATATACATATATATATATATATATATACATATATACATATACATATATATATATATCTACACACACATATATATATATATATATATATACATATATACATATACATATACATATACATATATATATATATACACACACATATATATATATATACACACATATATATATATATATACACACACATATATATATATATATGGAAGCTGATCCATTGATAGCGCTAGCAAACTGAGTTAAGTTGCTAGCGCGATCTGGCCGTCCACGCGTGATCTGTGGACGGTCTAGATCTTTTTTTCTTACGTTTTTTTAAGTCCGTCTGCTACATTATGTAGCAGACGATTTTTGGACAAAAATACCCCTCACAGTATTCATCCGCTACATAATGTAGCGGACAAGATGTTTTTATTCTGTACTCGTCCACTACATAATGTAGCGGACAAGAAGACGTCTTTATTATGTATTATGTCATATATATATATATATGTATGTCAGAGAGAATGGCAGAATGCGATCTGGAATACCATTAGCACCGGCCCCTCTTTATCTCTCTCTTCCTCATCTCATCTCATCTCTCTCTCTCTCTATCTCTTCCTCATCTCATTAGCACCACAGATTTTGGTCAGATTTGGTTTGATCACATATTTGAGTTTGGTTTCGGTGGCATGATCACAGATTTGGGTTTGGTTTCGACTGCAAGATCACAGATTTGGATTTGGGTTTCGTTTGGGCTCAAGATTAGATTTAGAATTGGGTTAGGTTTGGGGTAGCGAAGGTTCGAGTGGGGGTGATTCGGGGAGGCAGAGTTCAGATGGTGGTGGCGATGGGTTCAGCAGTGGTGACAAAATGGTTGTGCTGCCTGGGCTGAGCGGTTGTGGTTTCTTGCTTATGGTGGAAGGCGCGGTGGTTCTGCCATACCCATTAGAATTGGGTTAGGTTTGGGGTAGCGAAGGTTCGAGTAGTGGTGATTCGGGGAGGCAGAGTTTAGATGGTGGTGGCGATGGGTTCAGCAGTGGTGACAAAATGGTGGTGCTGCCTGGGCTGAGCGGTTGTGGTTTCTTGCTTATGGTGGAAGGCGCGGTGGTTCTGCCATACCCATTATTCTTTCGTTTCACGCCGTCGCCAATTTGGGTTTTTGTTTGAGCTTGGTTTGATTTCATATTAATTTGAGCTTGGTTTGATTTTATCCGAATAACACGTTCTTTGTTGGCTCAGAAACAACAGATTGATGCGTTTTGGTTTGTGGAACTTTATTGATACTTCTGGAAGAACATGTAACAGACCAAACACATAACAAAGAGAACACTGATAATATTTTTGGAGCAGAGTGTGGGTTTACAGAAATAACGTCCGCTACATTATGTAGCGGATGAATACTGAGAGGGGTATTTTTGTCCAAAAATCGTCCGCTACATAATGTGGCGGACGGACTTAAAAAAACGTAAAAAAGATCTGGACCGTCCACAGATCACGCGTGGACGGCCAGATCACGCTAGCAACTTAACTCAGTTTGCTAGCCCTATCAATGGATCAGCTCCCTATATATATATATATATATATATATATATATATATATATATATATGGGAGCTGATCCGTTGAGAGCGCTAGCAAAATAGGAGATCTTGCTAGCGCGATCTGGCCGTCCATCCCGAAGGGATGGACGGCCCAGATCGCTTATTTTTGCCGCGCTGTCAGTCGTCCGCTACACTGTGTAGCAGATGGACCTTTTTACCATCTTGCCCCTGCTCCCCCGTCCGCTACACTATGTAGCGGACGGCTTTCTTGGCCCCACATTGACAGCCAAAAAGTCATCCGCTACACTGTCTAGCGGATGACTGACAGCCCTAACACAACTGACACATTTTCAGACGGGTCTGTACCTTCATTTCTACACACGTTAATGTTGTCGAAAATAGGAGATCTACACAGTATCGCGGACAGTACTTTTATACCCAAAAACTTCCTCAAGCTCCTTCAGCTACAATTTTCTTCTCCTTCGGACTCGCTTCCATTTTCAGCTCCCTTCAAGCTTCGAGTAACACTTGCTTCAAGCTTCACTCAAGCAAGGTAAGTTTGTGAATGGTGAAGTTTTCTTTATGGATTGACTGGTAAAATATAATTTTATTTTGTTTGGACAAAAAAGTATAGATTTTTTTTATGTTCTAGAAATTTGTCACTGTATTCATCAATTTGTGATGTTCTAGACATGATGTTCATAAAAAAGGTGTAATTTGTTAACTCTAAATAAATTCATTATAGTTTAATTCAATTTTTTGGCATGATGAATTCGTCTATTTATCTTAGTAATTTTAATTTGTTATGTTCAATAAATTAATAATTGTTAATTTGGAGACACTTTTGAGATTATGCATACGGTATGTTTGTCATCCTAAATTGGTCTATTCGCCAAGGTAATATTTTTAGTTAGAAATGCCATTTGATTGTTAAGCGTAGTCTATTTCTACACAGGTCTTGTTTCACAATGTCTGATTTCGTGTCGAGCTCCAACGTCCCCGTAGATGCTAGTGATCCGTATCTAGGACGAACGTTTCAAACATTGGAAGAAGCTGAAGAATGTTTTCGAGCGTATTCATTGAGGGTTGGTTTTGGCATTAGAATAAAGACTACAAGAACAAGCAACGTAACAAAAAAGATATGCTCTCGCTTATACGAGTGTCATAGGGGCAGAAATCCACAGCAAAATGAGACACGCGTAGGCAATGATGACAGTGATGACGAAATAGGATATTCGCGTAGAAGACGGGACTGCTTTGAGCGCACAAATTGCCAGGTCAAGATGTTCGTAAGCTACAAACCCAATCATGATCATTGGCTTATTACCAGCCTGGAACTGGCACACAATCACCCGTTAGTAACTCCTTCTAAGGTGAGTCAGATGCATCAACACAAGAAGATGGGTAAGGTCGCGAGGAGCCTAATTCACACAATGAGCAATGCGCGAATTGGACCTACTGAGATTGTTAATGTTCTTGCTGAACAGGCTGGGGGAATTCAAAATTTAAACTTTAACACGACAGACGTTCGTAACGCGGTCCGAACCCATAGACGAGCCGCGTATGACCTCAATGATGCGCAATCGACAATGAGCCTATTGAAACGGATGCAGATGGAGGACCCGCAGTTTACCTTCGATTATAAACTTGACGACGAGCATCGAGTTAGTACAATTTTTTGGGTCGACGGTCGTTCGAGGCTAGCTTATAAGCATTTTGGGGATGTCGTGACTTTCGACACCACATACCGTACCAACAAGTACTCGATGCCGTTCGCTCCTTTCACCGGCGTCAATCATCATTATCACTCCATCCTGTTCGGGTTCGCCTTGTTAAGGGACGAGAGCGAGGGTTCTTTTGTATGGTTGTTTAGGACGTGGCTGGAAGCAATGAACTTCAAAGCACCCAAAGTGATCATCACCGATCAAGATTTGGCAATGAAGAAGGCTATTGCGACCGTCTTCCCAGACACCCGACACAACTTGTGCACTTGGCACATAAGCAACAAATACCCTGAACGTCTGCATCACGTGTACGCAAAGTATCCAGACTTTAAACAGGATTTTGACAAGTGCGTTACCAAGTCGTTAACGATTGAGGAATTCGAGGAGAGGTGGGAAAAGCTTGTTCGGGATTACTCATTGCAAGACAACGAGTGGCTCCAGCACTTGTACGAGCGCAAAGAGCAATGGATTGGCGTTTACACGAGGAGGTATTTTTCAGCGGGCATGAAAACGACGGGCAGGAGTGAATCTATGAATGCCACGTTCGATAGTTATGTGGGTACAGCTACCAATTTGAAGACTTTCGTTGCATCCGCACAAAAAGCGGTAGCTTCGTTGTTCGTAAAAGAAAGGGCTGCCGACTTTGCAACAACGTACAAACAAAGGAGAAGGTTGCTCGAGACCCCGCTGGAGCTGAACGGTGCCAAAGTCTATACGAAGGAGATCTTCTTGCTATACCAAGTAGAGCTGCGAAAATCGGGACGATACAGTATAAACAAGGTGGCAGAAATGTCTACGCGTGAGTACAAGGTTTATTCGCTCGTGAATGACCTCGTCCCTGAGAAGCTGCGCAGAATTTATACGGTGAGCCATGACACATTGACGGATTCGGTGACATGTGTTTGCAAGAAGTTTGAGTTCCACGGCATCCTGTGTAGACACGTTCTGCGGTTTTTCACCCAGAAGAATATCAGGACAATCCCCGATAAATATGTCCTGCCACGGTGGACGAAAGGTGCAAACAGGTTGCACGGTACCATTGCCTTTCCGGAGCACCCGTATACTGACTTTGAAGAATCAGAGACGTTGCGGTATAATCATCTGGTGACAATGTTCACCCGTTTGTCCGTAAAAGGTGCTGCTACAATGGCCGGATATAAACATCTCCTCGAGGTAGCTCAGCAGCAAGAGCCCATCGTCGACCAGTTGGAAGCAGCTTCAGTCATGGTGCCTGGGTTCTGCTTCGGTGAACAGGCACTTCTTCAAGGTCATGGTGCCTGGGTTTCATACCGAACTTGTAGGCATCCCTCTTGCTCTGTGTTTTTGTGTGTGTTAATTTTATCTTTGCTTAAAAACTTACCTGTCTTATAATGAATGTGATAGGCCATACCGGTAGCCTTCTGCAGATTGCTTACCACACTTTGGCACGAAGCCACTTGGCTCGAAGCAACTTTAACCAGCAGCAAGGGGTCATGGATTGTTAAAATCAAGAAGAAGCACGGCCAAGAGCAACTTTATTTCGCAGAGGGTTGGAGTAATTTCTGCGAGCAGCACGACCTCAATGAAGGGGAGTTTGTAATCTTTGAACACAAGGGGCTATTTAGGTTTCAAGTATCCGTGTTTGATCAAAGCACCTGTGAAAAAGTTTCCCCCAATGTTGAACCCTAAATTTGTGTTAATAAATTTGTGTCTGATAATTTTAGGTTCTTAATTGTGCATTTGAGAATTGTGATGGTCAATTGATGATTTAAGGGTGTCAAATTTTTGATGGAATATCATGCGCTTGAGAATGTTGAGATTGTTTAATCATCTGCTAAAGCACTTATTCCATTGCCAGAAACTACCAACTAGAACAATGTCTGACTAATAGCTAAAAAATACCAACAACTAAAAAAAAAATTCGCCCAATTGTCCGCTACATTGTATAGCGGACAACGCACAACTTCCAAATTTTTTACACTTTTTTGCACCTGGAGTTACCCCACTGTCCGCTCTAAACTCCAACACTAAGAAAATCTTTTCAGTGCCCCTTGTGTCCGCTACATTGTGTAACGGACGGCACAGTAGTAACTCTTAACCCAACACTTGGAAAATTTTCACTTCCCATAGTGTCCGCCACATTGTGTAGCGGACGGCCCAACAGAAACTCTCAACCCCAACACTTAGAAAATTTTCACTTCCTCCACTGTCCGCCACATTGTGTAGCGGACGGCCCAGCAGAAACTCTCAACCCCAACACTTAGAAAATTTTCACTTCCCGCACTGTCCGCCACATTGTGTAGCGAACGGCCCAGCAGAAACTCTCAACCCCAACACTCGGAAAATTTTCACTTCCCACAGTGTCCGCAACATTGTGTAGCGGACGGCCCAGCAGAAACTCTCAACCCCAACACTTAGAAAATTTTCACTTCCTCGAGTGTCCGCCACATTGTGTAGCGGACGGCGCAGCAGTAACTCTTAACCCAACACTTGGAAAATTTTCACTTCTCCCAGTGTCCGGCACATTGTGTAGCGGACGGCCCAGCAGAAACTCTGAACCGCAACACTTAAGAAATTTTTGCACCTATGTTGCCCCCACTGTCCGCTACACTGTATGGCGGACGGCTAAGCTCGAAAATTTCTGCACTTCCCTACTGTCCGCTACACATTTTGTTTTCCACCTTTCAATCATTCTCAATGAGAGCCAAAAAACCAACTCAAATCAATCAAAATCATCTTCAACGGAAATCAGACAAATCAATCAATCAATAATCTTCAACACAAATCAATGAGAGCTTTCTAAATAATCATGGTTTATTAAAAAAAGTTGACATTGTAATGGTACAATGTCAACTGGGGAATCATGTTGGGGGGGATTCTCGGCATTAGCCGGATTTACAATAAACCTAACCGCTCTAGGCCGGCCTTTCATAATTTGCCAAGCTATTCTATATCTAAAGGTGTCTACTTCTGCTTGGCTCCACACGGCCGCCTTGAGGCTCTCAGACCGACAAATGTAATCCATGTACATGCAAAGGAAGACGCCGCAGTCCGAAGTGTTACGTTGCTTGGGCCTCCTCTTCTTCAGTCGCAAATCGAGCTTTGGCCGCGCCGGTACAGGGTTACCATTGACCATTGCACAAAATATATTCTGCGAGAAACACAAAACGGCGTAAGACACGAGTTAACATTTATGCCAAGTTACAATAACTGTTAAACAACAATCGTAATATTACCATTGAGTCCAACTGGGCTTTGTACATTTGCAGCACAGGCATGTGGGTGGTATCGTCGTGGAGACTGTCGATCACCGATACGACTTTCTTTCCCCTAGCAAACCAAGTACCAGTGGCTTTCCCCTAAAAATGGGATTAGAAACACGTCGGCAACACTTGCGCTCACTGGACTATCCCTAGTAAGATACGCTCGTAGGTTAGCGGACGGTCTCCACTGGCTCAACTTTTTCTTCCGCCTTTGCTCGACCCACTCCTGCCATTCAGACACTAGGAGGCTATGAAAAAAGGCATCCACCAAAAAAATGGCCGGGTACCCGTTCAGCCGCTCCCGACCCCTTTCCTTCAGAATCTCCACGTATGTGGAGATGACACCGTTGTCTAACCAACTCCCCGGAGCCAGGGAGGCCATTTCTCCCCACTCGCAAGTGTAATCCATGCCCTCCGGATGATTCACACTATACAACGCTTTGTCCCGGGGGAAGCCGCTAAAATAACGCTCTCTGATTATTTGGCATTTATGCGGCTTTAGGGGCTTCACTGGATGCCCTTTGCGATATTGCCCTCGGGGGTCGATGGGGGGATATTGCACTCCTTCGGGGGGGTCGACCGGGGGATATTGCCCTCCTTCGGTAATAGATGGTCCTGCCCACGGGACAATGGGCAGTGTCTCCGACAGACTGATGTGTCCGAAACCCCAGTCTTGCGTGACTTGACTCTGAGAGAAGGGTTGGGGTTCCGAGTCCAATAGCAAAGAGAAGGAGGGCGCACTGTAGTCTTCCCACGGCGCTTGAGCCTGGCCCATGGTGCTTGGCGGTCCCCAATCACCACCCATTCCCGGTACAGAGGGACCACCATATCCCTGGCTCACTCCTGAAGTCTGTCCCGAGGGATCGGTGTATCCCTCGCTCACATATGGGGGCTGCCACCCCGGATAACCCATTCCCGGGCTGACGCCGGAAGGCTGGCCCGATGCTTGGCGTAAAAAATTCCCGCAGCCATACGCCAACGCATCAGCCTGTTGGCGAAGCTCCTCGCCCATTGCATCCACCAAATCCTTCCGCTCGCGCAACTTCTGGAAGAAGGCGAACGAGGCATTAACCTACATCCAGAGAGATAATAAATAAGTAACTTCATACACAGTTAGAATCATCAAGTTCAATTAAAGGCACTGGTTGGCAACTTACCAGATTGTATGCCATGTGCTCATCGATCTGACCCCTAGGGTGGTACTTCTCCCCGCGTTCAAACCTTACTGGAGCTACTCTCCTCCGGGTGATGCGGTAGTACCACCCATTGTACTGTTCGATACTGATCACGGGGTCAGGCTCTGACACAATGGCCGCCAGCGTGTCCTGCCAGGAATCCCAAACCTCAAGTTCTCGTGCGCACAAGTCGTGCGCATTCGCCTTGCCAAACCGTTCGACACCCGGTGGGTTCCTGTTAAGCCTCATATCCAGCGCGCTGGCTGGCAACCCCTGCAGGCACTCAAAATGGCGCATAGCGCGATCTGGCAGCTGCCACTCTGCGACCTCGAAGTGGATCAGGGGTGTGCGTTGCAACCCGGAGAGCGTGAAGACGAACGACTCTCCCACCCGTCGCGCCAAATGTTTGTACGGTGCCCATCGCATCTGGCCAGGAGATAACGAGTCGAGCTCCCCCCGATAGTACGTAATGTTGTGATGGGGATCGTCTCTCCTCTGGTAGTGGCTGTCCTTCTGGCTGTACTCCCAGGCGCACAACCGAGGCCACACATTATCGGTTCCGTCCCTACGCCTGGGTGCGCCGGTAGCAAGGTGTTCATAAGACCACACCTGAGAGCAAAGACAAATTAAATAAAGTATCGTCAAATTTTATTGTCAATTCAACCAAAAAAAAAAAACGAGCACGTAATCAAGAATTGTATGATATACCTGCAATAGCGAGAGACATGCACATATCGCTTTGGAGTCGGGCCTCGTTGCCTTGTGCAATGCTCGGTACAGGTACGCAAGAGTTGCGGCTCCCCAGGCATAATCCCCAACCTCCAGTAGGTTACCCAACAACGGTAAATATTTGACGCTGACGGTATTCTTCGACGTTGTTGGGAACAGAATTGCCCCCATCACCCACAAGAGGAAAGCTTGTGTGTACAGCACAAGCATCTGATCCGTGTAGTTATCCGGCAGAACCTTGTAGGTATCTACCAACCATTTCAACTTGATACCACCAGTGCTAAATTGATCCTGGGGTATCGAAGTAAAGAAGTCCCTAGCGGTCCTCTTATTCGTTGCTTCCGACGGAGGAGCTATTACCGGCCGCCTCGTCACCGGTAACCCTAAGATGAACCCTACATCTTCTAGGGTAATTGTCAGCTCTCCGAGAGGGAAGTGAAACGTATTCGTTTCACTTCTCCACCTTTCAACAAGGGCACCTATTAAGTGCCGGTCAAGTTGTTGAAAGATCTGCCCATGCGTGAAAATCTCAAACCCAATCCCACGCAGTAATCTTTTCTGGGTTCTGTTCAATTTCCATGCTTTAAAATTATCGGATACTTCTACCGTGTTGAGAAGTGCTCTTTCCTACGAATTAATAAATACAATTTAAGAAAATTAAATGATATACAATGTTCCCAAGAATAACAAAGTTGATAAAATAAGTATCTTACTCCACCATCCCATATGAGCGTACTGATATGGTTTGCTTGGTCGTATAATACGGACGGATCTTCTGGTCCAGGGTTGAAATCCATTTTTTGCAACTGAAATTATGCAAAACGGCAAGGTTGGAAGCGTAAACATTCTCAAACATACAACGCTAGCACAGTCAACACTAGCATGTGATCAGATAATACTCACATAAGTTCACATGCTGTGTATATGCAATGTACATAGATACAAACAGACACGGAATGGGATTTTACAAGTGAAATCACATGAACAAATAATACGCAATACACACACACACACACACACACACACACACACACACATATATATATATATATATATATATATATATATATATATACATTGACAAACGCTAGCATAATGCACCGCGCACACATTCAAAATCATGCATAAGCCGCGATAACAACTCTAGATTATGAACAAATAAAGGATTGGTTTGTGAACTTACGTGATTGATTCGTCGATTAAAGGATTTCTTGAGAAGAAATTGAGCCGATCTACTTGCCAACGCCGCTAGAAGAATTGTGAGAGGAAGGAATGAATAGCAGTTTAGAAGGAATGAATAAGGGTTTCGAAGTAATGAAAGGCAAAAACAGTCCGCTACACTGTCTAGCGGACGGTGGGATAAGGACAAAGTAACAGTCGTGCATCGACAGAAATGATGTGACAACTGATTTGACAGAAACAGTCATCCGCTACACTGTCTAGCAGACGAATTTTTGGCTGTCAATGTGGGGCCAAGAAAGCCGTCTGCTACACAGTGTAGCAGATGGGGGAGCAGGGGAAAAATGGTAAAAAGGTCCGTCCGCTACATAATGTAGCGGACGACTGACAGAGCCGCAAAAATAAAGGATCTGGGCCGTCCATCCTTCGAGATGGACGGCCAGATCGCGCTAGCAAAATCTCCTATTTTGCTAGCGCTCTCAACGGATCAGCTCCCATATATATATATATATATATATATATATATATATATATATATATATATATATATAGGAAACTGATCCGTTGAGAGCGCTAGCAAAATGGGGTATTTTGTAAGCTCGATCTGACCGTCCATCCTGAAAGATGGACGGCCCAGATCGCGCCCTTTTTGAATACTGTCAGTCGTCCGCGACACTATGTCGCGGACGGACTTTTTTACCTTTTTGCCCCTCCGCCCCGTCCGCTACACTGTTTCCCGGACAACATTCAAGTCCTGACACGCGACAGCAAAAAGGCATCCGCTATACAGTGTAGCAGACGTCCCCTAGGCTGACACATGTCAGGTCCTGTCCCCTAGATCTTTTTTTTTTACGTTTTTTTAAAGTACGTCCGCTACATTATGTAGTGGATAATTTTTTGACAAATATACCCTTCAGCTCTCGTCCGCTACATTATGTAGCGGAAGAGTAGGCAATGCTTTTTTCCCCTTTCTCTCTCATTTCTCACATTATTTGTCTGACATGTTTCTATTTCTCTCTCTCTTCCCTCATCAATGCTCATGTCTCTTTCTCTTTCTCATGAATATTCTCTTTCCTTTCTCTTTCTCTCACCACTTTTTATTTTCTCTCTCATCCTCCCCCTCTCTCTCTCTTTCATGTTTATCCTGCTTCACTTCACACACAGAGTAGAGAGAAAGAGTGTGTCCGGCCACCTGCAGCTCCATCGGACAGAACCTGTTCAAGTCCATCAGCAACAAGCCGTACTATATTTGTTGCCGATCTTGTATTTCTTCCTGTATTTTTATTTTTGTTTTTGTTTTGGGCAATGCGTTGTTGATTTTTCGTGAGTTGGATTGAGGCTCTTGACTGGGCTCTTTTTTGGTCAAGTGATGATAAGCACTGAAGAATCTTTTTTGCATCTTTCTACTTGTTTCTTGGCCAAACAACAACCCTTTGAAGTGCTGAACCTGTAAAAGCCTCCGTAGGAATTAAAAAAGGAAGCTGCATCACCAAAAATTCCTTACAAGAAAACCAGAAACTCATATGAACCCACAACCACAACAAAAATTAAACTCAAATGAACCCATAACCACCACCATTTGGCCACCGCCACTGAACCTTTGCCACCCCGAACCACTACCATTCAAACCTCCACAATCCCAAATCTCTATGCAAGATAAATAACTAATCTAAACAGAGAGAGGTAGAGACCAGATGAAGAATTAAGTCTCAAAATTTCAATTGGGTCTCAAAATTCTCAAAATTTCAATTGGGTTTCAATTGGGTCTCAGTTTTACCACCCAAAATGGGGTTACCACAGCAGGTGGATTGCTTCCTTCCTCTGTCGTCGCCATAAGCGGAGCTGTTCTAGGTGGACGAGATGCTGTCCATTCTGCAGTCGCTGTTCTAGGTGGACGAGATGGTGTTAGGCTTGGTCCTGGTGCTATTAGCTGAGCTCTACTGCTCTCTCCTACCCCGCCGGTGACAGCTCCGAAGCATGACTAGCAATACCACCACTGCCGCCGCCGCCAATGCTGATTCGCCTGATCAACCACGAGGTCCAACAGCCGTTGCTGCTCCTCCTAACGGCTGCTTCTTCGCACAAGGGGTTCTTTGCTCGCCAAGAGGCTTCATCTTCCCTTCGGTTTCTGGCATGGATGCGAGAGAGAGAGAGAGAGAGAGAGACAGAGTTAATTAGAGAAAGGAGAGAAACAGAAAAAAAATGATGAGAGAGAGGAGAAAGAAAGGAAAAATGTCAGAACATTAAATGAGGAAAAGGAGAGAGAAAGAGGAAAAAGTCAGAAGATTAGTCCGCTACATAATGTAGCAAACGGAAGCTAGAGGGTATTTTGTCAAAAAAATAGTCCGCTACATAATGTAGCGGACGTACTTTAAAAAAACGTAAAACTTGAATGCTGTCTAGGATACAGTGTAACGGACAGGGCGGAGGGGCAAAAAGGTAAAAAAGTCCGTCCGCGACACTATGTCGCAGACGACTGACAGTATTCGAAAAGGGCACGATCTGGGCCGTCCATCTTTCATCAAAAAATTTATCAAAAGCAATCATAACCGCTATACAATGTAGCGGACAATTGGGCCAAAAAAATTATTTTAGTTGTTGGTATTTTTAGCTGTTGGTCAGACTTTGTTTGAGTTGGTAGTTTCTGGCAATGGAATAAGTGCTTTAGCAGTGGATTAAACAATCTCAACATTCTCAAGCGCATGATATTCCATCAAAAATTTGACACCCTCAAATCATCAATTGACCATCACAATTCTCAAATGCATAATTAAGAACCTAAAATTATCAGACACAAATTTATTAACACAAATTTAGGGTTCAACATTGGAGGAAAACTTTTTCACAGGTGCTTTGATCAAACACGGATACTTGAAACCTAAATAGCCCCTTGTGTTCAAAGATTACAAACTCTCCTTCATTGAGGTCGTGCTGCTCGTAGAAATTACTCCAACTCTCTGCGAAATAAAGTTGCTCTTGGCTGCGCTTCTTCTTGATTTTAACAAGCCATGACCCCTTGCTGCTGGTTAAAGTTACTTCGAGCCAAGTGGCTTCGTGCCAAAGTGTGGTAAGCAATCTGCAGAAGGCTACCGGTATGGCCTATCACATTCATTATAAGACAGGTAAGTTTTTAAGCAAAGATAAAATTAACACACACGAAAACACAAAGTAAGAGGGATGACTACAAGTTCGGTATGAAACCCAGGCACCATGACCTTGAAGAAGTGCCTGTTCACCGAAGCAGAAGGCATGCGGACGGTCGCCGTAGAGGGGGTCGCGGGTGGGTGAGACGTTGGAGACAGAAAGAGAGAGAGAGAGAGAAATGGGTGGAAAAAGAGAGGTCGTTCTTATTGGTGTTTAATAGGAGTTTGACGTCTGTTACATTGTGAGCAGACAGAAGGCATACCAACAGTTTTCTGTCCGCTATATTGTGCCGCGGACACTTTACAACCCAATAATTTTGGTCTCTGGTGCGCCGTCCACTACATAGTGTAGCGGACGGGGCAAGCCAAATTTTTTTTTTTAAGTTAATCTGTGAATGGGTCCATCAGAAATAACCTTCCAGTCTTCGGTAAGAAGATAATCTCATTAAATATTATGTATTATTACAAATGTCAAACAATCTTGATGGCATATACAAAAAAACTAAAGGTCCACTGCAGCTGTTTCTTCCTCATCTTCTTCCTCATCTTGCAAAACCCTTGGACTTATCCCCAGTGCCTTGTAATGGTTCCGCTTGTCATGGTCGGTCATTTTGTTGCACAATGCACACCTTCTCAGCTTTTTAGGTTGAGTTGCCTGTTCAATAGAGCTCTTCATCCGCGTAGATCTCTTGCGGCCTTTCGTTTGCGATATAATTGGATCCAAAGGCCGGATATCATTGTCGTCTTCCTCCCCCGGCTCGTCATCTTCTGATCCCGTTGTAGGCTCAGTGTCAACCGCATTGCTGACTGAAGCTGCTTCCAACTGGTCGACGATGGGCTCTTGCTGCTGAGCTACCTCGAGGAGATGTTTATATCCGGCCATTGTAGCAGCACCTTTTACGGACAAACGGGTGAACATTGTCACCAGATGATTATACCGCAACGTCTCTGATTCTTCAAAGTCAGTATACGGGTGCTCCGGAAAGGCAATGGTACCGTGCAACCTGTTTGCACCTTTCGTCCACCGTGGCAGGACATATTTATCGGGGATTGTCCTGATATTCTTCTGGGTGAAAAACCGCAGAATGTGTCTACACAGGATGCCATGGAACTCAAACTTCTTGCAAACACATGTCACCGAATCCGTCAATGTGTCATGGCTCACCGTATAAATTCTGCGCAGCTTCTCAGGGACGAGGTCATTCACGAGCGAATAAACCTTGTACTCACGCGTAGACATTTTTGCCACCTTGTTTATACTGTATCGTCCCGATTTTCGCAGCTCTACTTGGTATAGCAAGAAGATCTCCTTCGTATAGACTTTGGCACCGTTCAGCTCCAGCGGGGTCTCGAGCAACCTTCTCCTTTGTTTGTACGTTGTTGCAAAGTCGGCAGCCCTTTCTTTTACGAACAACGAAGCTACCGCTTTTTGTGCGGATGCAACGAAAGTCTTCAAATTGGTAGCTGTACCCACATAACTATCGAACGTGGCATTCATAGATTCACTCCTGCCCGTCGTTTTCATGCCCGCTGAAAAATACCTCCTCGTGTAAACGCCAATCCATTGCTCTTTGCGCTCGTACAAGTGCTGGAGCCACTCGTTGTCTTGCAATGAGTAATCCCGAACAAGCTTTTCCCACCTCTCCTCGAATTCCTCAATCGTTAATGACTTGGTAACGCACTTGTCAAAATCCTGTTTAAAGTCTGGATACTTTGCGTACACGTGATGCAGACGTTCCGGGTATTTGTTGCTTATGTGCCAAGTGCACAAGTTGTGCCGAGTGTCTGGGAAGACGGTAGCAATAGCCTTCTTCATTGCCAAATCTTGATCGGTGATGATCACTTTGGGTGCTTTGAAGTTCATTGCTTCCAGCCACGTCCTAAACAACCATACAAAAGAACCCTCGCTCTCGTCCCTTAACAAGGCGAACCCGAACAGGATGGAGTGATAATGATGATTGACGCCCGTGAAAGGAGCGAACGGCATCGAGTACTTGTTGGTACGGTATGTGGTGTCGAAAGTCACGACATCCCCAAAATGCTTATAAGCTAGCCTCGAACGACCGTCGACCCAAAAAATTGTACTAACTCGATGCTCGTCGTCAAGTTTATAATCGAAGGTAAACTGCGGGTCCTCCATCTGCATCCGTTTCAATAGGCTCATTGTCGATTGCGCATCATTGAGGTCATACGCGGCTCGTCTATGGGTTCGGACCGCGTTACGAACGTCTGTCGTGTTAAAGTTTAAATTTTGAATTCCCCCAGCCTGTTCAGCAAGAACATTAACAATCTCAGTAGGTCCAATTCGCGCATTGCTCATTGTGTGAATTAGGCTCCTCGCGACCTTACCCATCTTCTTGTGTTGATGCATCTGACTCACCTTAGAAGGAGTTACTAACGGGTGATTGTGTGCCAGTTCCAGGCTGGTAATAAGCCAATGATCTTGATTGGGTTTGTAGCTTACGAACATCTTGACCTGGCAATTTGTGCGCTCAAAGCAGTCCCGTCTTCTACGCGGATATCCTATTTCATCATCACTGTCATCATTGCCTACGCGTGTCTCATTTTGCAATGGGTTTCTGCCCCTATGACACTCGTATAAGCGAGAGCATATCTTTTTTGTTACGTTGCTTGTTCTTGTAGTCTTTATTCTAATGCCAAAACCAACCCTCAATGAATACGCTCGAAAACATTCTTCAGCTTCTTCCAATGTTTGAAATGTTCGTCCTAGATACGGATCACTAGCATCTACGGGGATGTTGGAGCTCGACACGAAATCAGACATTGTGAAACAAGACCTGTGTAGAAATAGACTACGCTTAACAATCAAATGACATTTCTAACTTAAAATATTACCTAAAAATTACCTTGGCGAATAGACCAATTTAGGATGACAAACATACCGTATGCATAATCTCAAAAGTGTCTCCAAATTAACAATTATTAATTTATTGAACATAACAAATTAAAATTACTAAGATAAATAGACGAATTCATCATGCCAAAAAATCAAATTAAACTATAATGAATTTATTTGGAGTTAACAAATTACACCTTCTTGATGAACATCATGTCTAGAACATCACAAAAAATCTAGAGTATAACATCACCAATTGATGAATACAATGACAAATTTCTAGAACATAAAAAAAAATCTATACTTTTTTGTCCAAACAAAATAAAATTATATTTTACCAGTCAATCCAAAAAGAAAACTTCACCATTCGCAAACTTACCTTGCTTGAGTGAAGTTTGAAGCAAGTGTTACTCGAAACTTGAAGGGAGCTGAAAATGGAAGCGAGTCTGAAGGAGAAGAAAATTCTAGCTGAAGGAGCTTGAGAAAGTTTTTGGGAATAAAAGTACTGTCCGCGATACTGTGTAGCGGTGCAATTTTCGACAACATTGACGTGTGTAGAAATGAAGGTACAGATCCGTCTGAAAATGTGTCAGTTGTGTCAGGGCTGTCAGTCGTCCGCTAGACAGTGTAGCAGACGACTTTTTGGCTGTCAATGTGGGGCCAAGAAAGTGGTCCGCTACACAGTGTAGCGGACGGGGGAGCAGGGGTAATATGGTAAAAAGGTCCGTCCGCTACACTATGTAGCGGACGACTGATAGCACCGCAAAAATAAAGGATCTGGGCTGTCCATCCCTTCGGGATGGACGGCCAGATCGCGCTAGCAAGATCTCCTATTTTGTTAGCGCTCTCAACGGATCAGCTCCATATATATATATATATATATATATATATATATATATATATATATGCATGTGTGTGTGTGTTGTATTTTGAAACCTTTAGCGACAAGTAAGGAAGCGTGTTAGTTAAAGAAATAATTACATAAAACCAAATCAAAATCTGATTCGTCAACTTTCTAACCTTGGAAAGTGAGGAACAAAGGAGGGAAGTGGGGAGAAATTTAAGTCTTACCTTAAAGTATAATTTCAGTTACAGTAGAGAATGAGCACTTAACTCCTTCCATTACAGCAGAGAGAGAGAGAGAAACAAAAGGGGGGGTCTCGGCAGGAAGAAAAAGAGAGAGAAATAGTGAAAGAGAAGAGGGACTGCACGAGAAAAGAGAGAAGTGTCGGAATCCCCGAAGAAGGCTCGATTCTGGTAAGTTCCAATTCCTTTTTCTTTTCCTCTTACATTTCATTTCAGTGATTAGGTATAATATATGGGTGTGTTTCTCCTTTAGCTGTGAGTGTTTTGTGTGAGTTGTTTGGGCATGTGGGCAGAATGGTATTATGAGAAGTGTGTGCTTGCTAGGTGTGTGAAATGGGCTGCCATTGCTGAGTGCACTGTGTTCATGATAAAATTAAAAGGTGTAGAGAGTGAAACTGTGGATTTGGGCATGAAAGTGGATGTGTATATATGTAGAAGAATATAATTAGTGGAAATTTGAGCTTGATGCATGTGTGATTTAAGGGATTCAGTGTGTGTAACCGCACTATGTGTGTAAGAAAACTACTGCAGCAGTGGTGTCTTGGGTGGACTCGTGATGATTGTGAGTGATTCAGTAAGTAGTGAGCATGTGTGATGCATGTGTGTTGTGTGAAGATTTAAATGAAGTGAGAATGTGTGTGCAATGTGTGTTTGAGAGTAAAGCAAAGGGTGAAAGTGTAACACCTCTATATTTTTCGGATTTATTTAAGACTTTTTTTTAGCGACGAAATTTGTAATTAGCGTTGATGCATTTACTAGCAATTTTTAGTGACGATTAGCATAGCGGGGTCATGTAATACTTGTTAAAGTTTTCTATTACATTTTTTTTGTAACAACTCATTAGAAATTTTCTAGTTCATTAATATTTCATAAATAGTTATTTTGGGCTATTTTGTAATAATCAAAATTTTTGGGTAAACTTTGAATATCTATCAAATTAAGAAAGGGGTTTTATTGGTAACGGTAGAGCCGGGAGTGAAGGAAGGGTTCCGGCGAAACCTCCGGTAAGATATCTACTTTCTCTTCGATTGAAATTATTTTTTGGGATGGTGCATATGTGGGTTTTTAGGGGGGGAGAGAGAGAGAGAGAGACCATGGCTGCCGTAATCCCTAGTTTATTAGTGTGAATATGTGTGATTGTGAATCTGCGTATGTAAGTGTGTAATTGGGTTTTGGCCGTTGCAACCAAGGATGCCGAGAGAAAGAGAGAAGGTCACAGCCATGGTGGCTGTGACTGGGTGCTTGCGCGCAGGGTATAATATGTGTGTGCGGGGGTTAGCTTAGGAGTATTGCATGAACAAAAAAAAAGGAAGAAGGGAGAGGGGTTTGCGGCAGCAGGAGAACACCACTGCCGTGAGGCAGTGGGTTCAATAAGTGACCTGCCATAAGGCAGTCAGTTGTCTATTGGGGATGTAATTAGTGTGGGTGTGGCTGTGCATATATACATGAAATCAGTGGGTGTGTAAATATGTATGTGAATGTGTGTGTGTGCAAGGTGGTGATGTGCATGGAGGCTTGTGTGAATGAGTGTGGGTGTGAGTGAGTACATGCTATGTGGCTGGTTGTTGAGTGATTGGATATGTTGGGGAAAAAAAAAGAGCGAGAGATGAAGAAGGAGACCCACTGCCTCACGGCAGTGGTTATACACTAGTTTGTGTATATGTGAGTGTTCAAAGGAGAGGGAGAGAGTGAAGCTGTATTGATTTTTGGAAAAAAGTGTGACTGACACTACAAGAAAAGAAGGATTTAACGACGGACTTTTAGCGACGGAAGAAATTCTGTCGCTAAAAATCATTTCAGCGACGGAACAAACCGTCGATGAAAATCCGTCGGTAAAAATATTTATCAACAGAACACTCTGTCGTTAAAATATTTTAGCGACGGATATTCATCTACGGTCTTTTACCGACGAAAAGTACAGTCTATAAAATTTTTTTGGTTTTTTTAATTTTTGATGATTTTAAAAAACATAAAGGCAACGGAATAATTCCGTCGGTAAAAATACCTGTCGGTCAAAGCAGAGTTTTCCTGACAGACTTTTACCGATGGGTGTGTTCCGTCGGTAAAGGTCTTAAAAACACAGATCCCCTTCTGCTTTTCTTTCTCCCGTTTCTTTCTCTCTCTCTCTCTCTCTATATATTAACTCTCATCGACAATATTTTCTTCGACGCCACTTCCGTCACCATCCCCGGCAACCCACCCCCAGACGGAATATAGCCTTCCACCGCCACTGTTGCCGCCACCGCCGCCGATCTTCAAAACTGAAGAACCGCCGCCACCACTGCCGCCGATCTCTCTTGCGGTCTCTTGATTTTCAGGTAGGTTTTGCACCAGTTTTTCATATCCATATGCACCCTTTTCACGAATTTACTTGTAATTGTATCTATGCAATGCAACAATGTGTCTGCTTATTTAGCAATTTGATGTTCTTTTCGGCTTAACCTAGATTTGTGTCCAGAGGAACAATGGCAAGAAGCCCAAGTTCAGGCTTCTGCTTAATCTCACTCCCTGCCAACTTCAGCCTATACATGCTTTAATGTGAGCTTCTGTTTGTGCTTGCTCTACTTGAAGATTCGAATGTTGGTTAATTAATTTGATAGAAAGGATCTTGTTAGCCCATTCATGGTCCCTAGCCTAGCTCAGCTCGACCCACATCCCACGCGATCTCCTAGGGTTTCGAGAACCTCTATGTTCTTGGAATTTTAATTGGGTAAACGTTCGTTGTATAATTTTTTATAAGCTAAGATAGAATAAAGTAAGTTCTTGGATTAAGCTCAAAACTTGTGCAATTGACTAATCTTAATACACATGCTGCATGTGGGAGACTGTGTCTACATCCCAAAGCCAAGTTGTGTGTCTTCACAATTCAAGGTTCGTAGCAAATAATAAGGTTCATAGTTTTGGCTCTTCTTTTCTGGGTTCTTACTGTGTAAACGATTGGTTTTGCATTGTTGAGTGATTGAAATGAGTCTAATGATCAGCTAAGTTGTTCCGTGGGAATTTGTTAATAAGATACTTTGGATTACGTTAGAATTTTTAGTAAAAGTTTATAATTTTCTGAAATAGTGTGTATTTTTAACCCTAAATTGAATTCCCTAATCCAATCGGACCCTAAATTGAATGCCCAAATTCAACCGAACCCTAAATTGAACTAATAGAACCCCCTAATTGAAGTAATTGAACCCTAAATTGAATGCCTTAATCGAATTGAACCCTAAATTTAACTAATTGAACCCCTAATTGAACCTTAAATTGAATGCCCTAATACAACCGAACCCTAAATTGAACCCTAAATTGAATGCCCTAATCCAATCGAACCCTAAATTGAACTTATTGAACCCCCTAATTGAACCCTAAATTGAATGTCTCAATTCAACCGACCCCTAAATTGAACCATAATTGAACCCTAAATTGAAGTAATTGAACCCTAGTTAAACCCTAAATTGAATGCCCTAATCCGGGGCTCGAACCCTAAATTGAACCCCTAATTGAATGCCCCAATTCAACCGAACCCTAAGTTGAATTAATAAAATCGCCTAATTGAACCCTAAGTTGAAGTAACTGAACCCCCTAATTGAACCCTAAATTAATTGCCCTAATCGAATCGAACCCCAAATTGAAATAATTCAAGCGCATCGAATATGTGCATTTTGAACGATTTTTTTTCATTTGAACATTGATCATTTGTTTGATAATTTTAAGTAGTTAATTGTGCATTTGAGAACTGTGATTATTGATCGATGATTTTAAGTTGTTAATTGATGATTTTAGGTTATTAGCTGTGCATTTGAAGTAAATGAGATTATTAATTGATGATTTTAGGTCGTGTAATTGATAATTTTAGATTGTTAATTATGCATTGAGCATTTGAGATATTGAGATTGTTGACGAAGGATGGAACTCAATTGGATTGAATGTATGATTTTTATTGCATTGAGCATTTGAGAATTGAGATTGTTGAAGGATGATAAGACCCAATTGGATTGAGATTCCCGTTAGGTAGCACAGACATGGACATCGCGTCCAATCGACGCCGATACTGAAATAACATATTTTAGCTTTATACCTATGGACACCTTTTTAATGGGTGTCTGACACTTCTTCAATGAGTGTTTGACACGGTGTCCGGCAATTAAAAAATAAATCAATGTCTTTGAACACCGCTGAGAGGTGTCGGACACGTGTCCGGAGGTGTCCAAACGTGTCCGGATGTGTCGATGAGGTGTCGAGGTGTCGGTAGGTCACGGACACCCGTCCGATCTACACCGACACCGAAAAATGTCACATTTTGGCTTTTTAGTGGTGGACACTTCTTCAAGGGGTGACCGACACCTCTTCAAGGGGTGACCGACACCTCTTCAAGGGGTGACGGACACAGTGTCCGACATTTAAAAATAAGACTTCGGACGTGTCCAAAGGTGTCGGACAAGTGTCGGTAGGTGTCGAACACGTGTCGGGAGGTGTCGGACACTGTTCGGAGGTGTCATACACGTTTCTGGATGTGTCGATGAGGTGTCGAGGAGTTAGTAGGTCACTGACACCGCTTTCGATCGACACCGACACCGAAATATCACATTTTGACACCTCTTCAAGAGGTGTCTGGCACCTCTTCAAGGGATGATAGACACGGCGTCCAACATTTAAAAAATAAATTAATGTCTTCGGACGTTTCTGGAGGTGTCGGACACCATACCGACACCCTTTATGAGGTATTGAGAATTGAGATTGTTGACTGTGCATTAAGAATTTAAGAATTGAGATTGTTGATAGAGGATGGGACCCAATTGGATTGAAATATATGTGAATTAGTTGAATGATTGGTTGTTGAATTTAGGTTAATTATGTTAACGCGACATTTTTAGCACCCCTTAGAATCTCATTGTGGCGCCAGCACTGGCTATAATTAGCCCTAATTAGTCCCGATTAACCCTAATGAACCCAATTAACCCTAATTAGCTCTAATGGGCCTAATTAGTTTTAATTAACCCTAAGAACCCAGTTAAAATTAAATTAGCTGTAATTACCCCAAATTGATCCTAATTAACACCAATAATCCAAATTAAACCCTAATTAGCCCTAATTACAAAGCATCCTGTAGACCCGTGATTAGATTAATTAAACCATAAACCCTAAAACATAACTAAACTCTGATTACGCGCCTAAGTAGTCATAATTAAGCCAATAACCCAATTAAGCCTAATTAGCCAATGAACACTACTCCGCACAATTAAACCCTTAGCCAATCAACACTACTCCGCACAATTAAACACTAATTAGTTCAAAATAACCCTAATTAGTACTGATCAACCCTAATTAGCTATAATTAGTCCAAGGTAATCCTCATTAACACTAATTAGCCCTAACATAACCCAATTAAGCTTAATTAGGACTAATCAACATGACTCTGCACAATAAAACCCGGCTATTAGCTCAAAATAACCCTAATTACTCCTAATCAACCCTAATTAGCTATAATTAGCCCAATGTAATCCTCATTAACACTAATTAGCCCAGATTAGCGTTCAATTACTCGTTGCTTATAAACCCTGCATTCTTTATGTTCGTTGTTGTTTTGAGAAGTCCATTGGCAATGAGATGGTTCAACTCGTTGCCAATGAATTCTATTTAAAGTGGAATTGGTAACATATGCAACGATCTTTCTGCAATTTTGAATAAAATTGTTGGAAAGATTCTTGCATATATCATCAATTTTCTGAACGCTTTCTTGCATAAAAACCCTTAGTTCCCTTTCAAAGGTAGTCATTACAAAGTAATGCTCTGTAATGAGCCTTTGCATGTCCAGTTTGGACAATTTGGAAAAGCTACGTGTTTATAAATCAGTGTTTCAACTCATGCTCTGTGTTCTATGTCGTGGATATTTGGTACACGTTCTCATGTGTTTCTCCGGATGCATACAGATCTGTTGTTCTAACATTCGTCAGAACTTGCAAGGCAAGGTTAGATGAAAGTTAAACACCTAATCGATGTCGTGTACTAAGAGAAATACGGGGAGATGCTGTCAAATTTTTCGCAGACATAGGACTAAGCATGAGTTATTCACTGTTTTATAAACATGTGCTTTTCTGAATGGGATAGGACCACTAACTATTAAAGAATGGAAAGTAAATACATAGACATGTTGTTACATTCATGCATTCATATTTACATCGACCCTGCCTAATGATTGGTCATAATTGAAGGTGATATACAGTACGATAATTCAGTCGTCATGTCGGTCGATCTAAGTTGGACGAAAAGGAAGAATGCTGACGATTTTGAGGATTACGTTGACGAATTTCTCGACTTCACTTATGCTCATCCTGCACATGTTGACTTTGATAAGATAAGGTGTCCGTGCGGTAGATGTGAGTTGTTGCATTGGAGAAAAAGAATTAAAGTAAAATGGCATCTTCGTCGGTACGGTTTTATGGGTGGATACACAAGGTGGACGCAGCACGGGGAAACGATAGTATTGGCGTCCAACGTGGCTAGTCAAACTGAGGTTAGGGAGGAGGCATGGTATGATTACCGAGATATGATTATGGATGCTGGGCATGCTAATGTTGACTGGGTTAACGACGGTGGTGACGACATTCCCCAACCGCTGAACGAGGGGGCTCATCAATTTTATGAATTGTTGAGAGCTGCGAAAGAGCTACTGTGGGATGGAGCTCCGAAACACACACGGCTGGCTGCGGTTAGTAGGTTATTACAGTTGAAATCAGCCACAAGCTGAATGAGAAAGGTTTTAACGAGTTTGTTACATTAATCAAAGAAATTCTGCTCTAAAGTAAAAAGCTATCGCCGTCGTACTATGACGCGAAAAAGATGATGAGGAAACTTGGGTCGAGCTATGAGCAGATAGATGCGTGCAATAATGATTGTGTATTATTCTGGAAAGAGAATAAGGATTTGTCACGGTGTCCAGTATATGATCATTCGAGGTACAAACCGGACAAAGGGAAGAAGAAAAACATTACATGGAAGATATTGCAATATTTTCCAGTCACACCACGGCTGAACATATGAGGGCTCACCGTGAGACTCGTAGCAACGATGCCGATGTGCTGACACACCCAGCTGATGGGGAGGCGTGGAAGGATTTTGAACGCAGGCATCCAGTCTTTGCTCAGGAAGTTCAGAATGTTAGACTTGGTTTGACAACTGATGGGTTCAACCCTTTCGGTCAGTCTATCATGCCTTACTCCTATTGGCTTGTTATTATTGTCCCATAAAACCTTCTACCAGGCATGTGCATGAAGAAGCCGTACATGTTCTTGTCGTTGCTTATTCTGGGGCTGAAAGGTCCCGGCAAGGACATAGATGTGTATTTAAGGCCGTTGATTGATGAGTTAAAACAGTTATAGAATCATGGAGTCGAAACATATGTGCATCCCTTAAACAGAA
The DNA here is from genome assembly GCA_033070095.1 of Escallonia herrerae. Taxonomy (NCBI): domain Eukaryota; kingdom Viridiplantae; phylum Streptophyta; class Magnoliopsida; order Escalloniales; family Escalloniaceae; genus Escallonia; species Escallonia herrerae. The sequence continues at coordinate 627,563 of JAVXUP010000126.1, forward strand.
TATCCCCCACATTGGATATCTCTGACTGTATGGGGGGAGATGATAGATCGGTGGGCTGCGGATCCAAGCTGGGACGCCAAGAGTAAGAGCGGGGTCGAGAATAGACATAATAGATATCCGACGCACACAGGGGGATCGGTGCCACACGACATCATCCGACACATGAATGTGGTCCAGAACCCGAATCTAGAGGATGATGAGGTCATAGCTCTGACGTATAATAAGACACACGTGCGGAAGAAGGACAAGGACGAGGCGCATCGGGCCAGCGACTATGTTTCGGATATTGCTCGGCGGATCGATGTAAGTCAATTTGTTTAAGTTGTTAATTTTTTGTCTTTCTATCCTCAATATCTGTTGCCCTAATTAATGCCCTAACATATCTTTAAATCACTATTTTGCAGGCCTCTATGAACAGCTTAGGGGGTCCAAGCAGCAGTCCAGACAGCCATCAGCGTCCACTAGTACGGGTGCGACTACTGGGGCGTTGAAGCAATGGCTGGATACGCCGGAGGTCGTCAATCTGCCGAAAGGCCGCATACGCGGCTTGCCTAGCACGATTGCTCGTGCCATGATAGGAGCGTCCTCACCCCCCGCTGCCCCTCCACAGACACCGGCTCCTCTGCATCCGTTGGACAACGAGGAGATCCAGCGCATTGCTACGATGGTGTTGAGGATGATCAGGGAGCAGGATCAGCAAGGTACCGCTGCTAGACATGCCGAGCCGGCCCCGGATCAGCAAGATCCAGATCCAAGACTCGGCATGATCCCCTTCTTGTGCCCAGTCCCAGTTTGTTCCCCCCCTGCCTGGCTTGTACATCATTAGTATTTTTTATAATAAATATTTTTTATAATTGATTGTATATATTTCCTTGTGTATTGATTATTGTGTGTTGTTGAGAATTAAAATTTTTATTACAGGTCTGGGTAATAGAAAAATAAAAAAAATTGACTTTTGGCGACGGATGAATTCCGTCGCTAAAAGTGTTTCTACTATTAGTTTTCTAGCGACGGAATATTCTTTCCCCAAAAATTTTATTTAGCTAATTTTACAAAATAGAAAATAAATTAAAATACGTACAATATAATTAGCGATGGATATTCCGTCGCTAATTAATAAATAATTCCGTCGCAAAAAGTGCAATATTAGACGACGGATTTGAAAATTCCGTCGCCAAATTTTTAGTAACGGACTTTTATACGAGGGACTTTTAATGACGGAATATCTATCGCTAAAAGTTTTAGCGACGGATTTTTGTCTTTTAGCGACGGAATTCCCCGTCGCTAAAAGCTTTTTTTCTTGTAGTGTGAACATTGGGTTGGTGTGTGTAGTGTAGTGTAGTGAGGTGAGTGTATAAATATAAGTGTGTGTGTGTGTGTGTGTGTGTGTGTGTGTGTGTGTGTTTGTTTGGCGTGTGGTGAAGTTGCCTAGAAGACAGCCGTGTGCGTGTGTGTTGTGTGAGTTTGTGTGTGTGTTTTTAGAGTGCGTGAATGTGTGTAACTGGTTGTGTATGTGTGTTGTCCAACTCTGTGTGTGTGTGTGTGTGTGAGTATTATGCATTAAGTGTGGTGTATACGGGTGTGAGGTGTGCTGTGTTGGTGTGTGTGTGTGTGCAGTAGGGTGTTCATGTAAGTGCTGGGTACATGCGCTGTGTATAATGTGTCATGGGATGCAGGTTGTGTTGAGTGAATATGTGTCTGTGTGCTTGTGTGTGTGTGACAAGTGGGTAGTTTGAGAAGGCTGTGTGAGAGGGAGTTTTTGTGAGAATTTTGGTCCACGTGGGATGGGAAAAGGGGTGTGTGTATTTTCTGTGAGTAAATAATGTGAGTGCATGTGTTGAGTGAAATTTTAGTGTGTAAGTGTTGTGCAAAAGTGTGTGTATAAGTGAATAGATGAGTGGGTTTGTGAGCTGTGGTTTGGGCAAAGAAGAAGAGAAGAAATAGTTGGGCCAGTGAGCGCATTAGGTAAGAGAGTGCCGAGGGGAAAAAGAAAAGAAGAACGGATCGGGTATCGGGTTAGCAATAAGTATGGTGCGAGCATTCGATAGTGTACACTTATTGTTAGCACGTGAAATTTTACAATATAATACCTTAGGCTATAATAGAATTTCTGGAAAAAGTTTACAATTTGCTGTAATCATATGTATTTTCAATATTTTCTGTAATCTTAGAATTGTAAAATTTTTTTGGAGCTCTTAAACCCATGAAAAGGTTTTGAAAAAATTAGAGTAATGTTTTTATAGTATAAGAAAGACTCGGTATAAATGTGGTGATTTTTAGAGTTGATTTGCTATCATTTCTCTATGGCATTCGATTTAGCGAAACGAAACATTTTAAAATAGTTTTCATATTTTTTAATCTCTGATTTCAATTTCAATAATTTTTATGCATATTTAAATCTGTTACAAAAATTATGGGTCTTTATTTTCTGCCAGAAGTAATTTTGGCAATTTATGGGTTTTTAGTTGATTTAAAGAAATTATTTTTAATTCAAAATATTCAAAAATATTTAAAAATTATATTTTTATTCCATATGCAGTATTAAGCCATAAATAATGTTTAATGAAAATTAAAAACATTCTTAGAGTATTTCGGGCCTCGAGAAATGTGACGAGTGTCGGGATAGGTTGGCCGTATGTGAGACCCGCTTTGATTTTTGTTGTTCCGGGTTGAAAAATGAGTACACTGTGGAAAGTAATATCAGGTTTATAATATATTAGTTTGGATAGTGTTCTGATAAATAATTAGCCCGACTTAGGTTAATTCAAAGGATTTTGGATCGAGGTTGTTAAGCAGTGCATAGGTTGAACTAAGGTAAGAGATTTCTATCCAAAATCCAACTCATTACATTGTCTTCGTATATATTTTTTTGAATTGTTATCAAATTTTCTTGGCATCTATTATAATTGTTATGAGTACGCATCGTTTGCCTTTTAAATTGCCTATTTTGAGCCTTATACGGTTATTGGACATTTCATTCGATGCTCAGAATTTCTTACTCTTTGAGTATCGATTTATTCATTGTGTTATTAATTATTGCATTCTGTACATTGACATGAGATCTTGCATTGGTGTGTTTTGGCGGAGTCGGTGTATGTTGGACGATATTGGTGTGGGCTAGTACCTTGACGGACTAGCCGGTGTATTGGTATGGGCTAGTGCCTTGATGGACTAGCCGGTGAAAAGTGTTAGTGAGCATCGCCTTTGTGGCTTTGCTAAGAGATTACCCTACACTGCCTTTGTAGCTTTGTTTGCAATTACTCATGTTCAATAGTATTTGTAATTGTTTGTATCGTATCTGAACATCATATTGATATCCGCTTGAACTAGTTATGATTCTTTTGAAACTCCTGAAAATGATCATTGAATTGCATCTGTAATTGTTTCGTAATTTCTTCATTTGAGCGACCTTACTGAGCTTTCAAAAGCTCACTCCCCTTTACCTTCCTTTCTGTAGGTAGTAACCAGCATTAGACTACTTGAAATTGGACTAGAGTCAAGCGAGCTAGTGAACTTAAGTAGTGTTTCTCTTTAGAATCCCTGGGTGGGTGAACCTCTGTAGTTCATTATCAACTTCAATTTTAGTTTATCAGTCATGATTGTGCACTGAGGATAATACATTAATTGATGGTTAGTTGCTCTGACGGATTGATGGCATTATTTGTTAAAGTATTAAGGATGTTATTGTCTGAGTGTAAATGATCGAGCGAGTGTTAACGTTCTAAAATTCTGGGATGTTAAGTAAAAGGGTATATTGATGCTGGTGCAGTAGTGTGTCTTTGTGTTAAACATAGTGCTGCTGTTGCAGTAGTGGTGTTGCAAGGAGAATTTGTGGGTTTGTACATAATGTGTTGATGCAAAAGGTGTTGCAATGTGTGTGATGAAGGGATGGGTTGTTTTAGTGGGTGGAGTTTGTTTGGATTAGTGAAAGAGGTGCTGAGTAAGTGTATGAGTGTGGTGAAGATGACTGTGTGCGGCAGTATGGGTAAGGTGAAGCAGGGGCTGCCAAAAAGCCCCAAATATATGTGTGCGTGTATTTTGTGTGTAAAATTAATGCGTGTATAGTGGGAAATATTTGTGTTGTATACTGTCTGTAATGTGTTCGTGGTGACTGGTGAAGGAATGTGCGTGGTGTGGTTTCATGTATTTTTAATATTTTCCAGAACTTCAGTTTTTCTAAAATTCATTTTAAGTGTTAAAAATTTGTATTAAATTCTGTAAAAAGTACGATAGTGTTGATATGATATAAAGAAATTTTAATTTTAGTTTCATAATTTTTAGAGTTGATTTGTTACTAAATTCATATCGCATTTGAGTTAGCTAAATGAATGATTTTAAAATAGTTTTGATGCTTTTTAATTTTTGATTTCAATTTTTATATTATCCTTATAAATTTTAAAGCTATTGTAAAATATGGTACTTTGATTTGAGGTGGAAGTATTAGTTATTATGTTTTGGGATTTTTGGTATTTAAGAAAATTATTTTTAGTTAAAAAATATTTAAAAATTCAAAAAAATTATGTTGTAACTTGTTGTGTTGTTTTAAGTTATAAAAGTATTTTATAAACATTTATTATGAATTTTGGAGTGTCTTCATGTCTTATAGAGAGTGCGGGATTATATTGGTTAATATAAGTTGGCCGTCCTAGGAATCTGTTTCGTTTTGGTTTAGATTGAGAGTCTCGGGGTAAGTAATTGGTATAAGGATTTATAATGTTATAAGACTAGAATTTATTTAAATAACTCAATTGCTAATTTAGGTTAACTCGAGAATTTTTTAACAAGGTTGAATAGCGGCTCATAACTTGAACTGAGGTAAGGAATTCTATTTGAACCCCGCTCTATCACTTTGATTCCGTATGTTTTGTTCTATTATTTTTCGAATGCCACAGGACTCTGTTATGTTTTAATTGAGAATTATTGCCTCAAAAATCTTTCATTGAGCCTTAAAATGTTCATTGAAACTCTTATCGATGTTCATTATTTATTGCCCATCGAGTACTGAATAACATGTTTAATTATCGAATTGTTGTCCTTCTGCATATTGACTTGAGATTTTGCATTGGTGTGTATTGGCAGGAGTTGGTGTGTACTGGGGGGAGTAGTGTGCATTGGAAGATTTGGTGTGGGCTAGTACCATGATGGACTAGCCGATGTACGTATGCATATGCAGTTATCAGTGTTAGTGAGCATTGCCTTTGTGGCTTTACTAAGTGATTTTCTTGCACTGCCTGTGTGGATTTGCAATAGCATATGTGATTGTTTGCATTGCATTTGAAAGTCGTTGATATCTGATCAAACTAGTTATGATTATTTTGAAACTCTTGAAAAACCATCATCGAATTGCATTGTGACTTAAACCATCATCGAATTGTATCTGTGAATTATTTCGTAATTCCTTCATTTGAGTGACCTTACTGAGCTCTCAAAAGCTCACTCTCGTTTGACTTTCTTTCTGCAAGTGATAACCAACGATAGATCGCATTGGGTATAGATTAAAGTCGAGCGGGGAAAAGAGACTTTAAATTTTAGTCTTCGTCATTAGAACCCCTGCGTGGGTTATTGTTACTTAGAATTTTGACTTATACTTGATGTTTCAATTATGACAGTACACTAAGAATATTATCTTATTTAATGGTTTAGTTGCTCTGACTAACTGGTGGTACTAAATTGGTTAATGTTACATCCCGGAATTTTCAAAATGTTAACACTCACTCTATCATTTACATGTAAACCATATTATACTGACAACACAATGAACAATCAATATCAGAGCAGCTAAACCATTAACTAATGTAATATTCTCAGTCTACAATCATATTGGAAACTAAATTTAAATCTGAATAATAAACTTGCAAAGTTCACCCAGGGGTTCTAAAGATCAATATGGTAACTAAATTCTAATTCTCACGCTCGACTCTAAAAGGAATTTCGAGCAATCCACTAGTGAGCATTTCCTGATGCAATTCACAGCAAGGGTGAGCATTTCCTGATGAATTTCGAGCAATCTACAGCAAAAGCTCTCAAACAAGGGTGAGCTTTTGAGAGCTCAGTAAGATCGATCAAATGAAGGAATAATGAAATAATTTACAGATGCAATTCAATGTTGGTTTTCCAAGAATTTTAAAATAATCATATCTAGTTCGATCAGACATCAATATGACTTTCAGATACGATGCAAACAATGACAGATGCTATTAAACATAAGCAATTGCAAAGCCACACAGGCAGGGCAAAGTAATCACTTAGCAAAGCCACAAAGTCGATGCTCACTAACACTGATAACTACATATGCATATTTACATTGGCTAGTCCATTAAGGTACTAGCCCACACAAGTACACCGGCTAGTTCATCAAGGTACTGGCCCAAACCAATACACACCAATACAGAATCTCATGTCAATATACAGAATGACAACAATTCGATAATATAACATGTTACTCAATGCTCGATGGGCAATAAATAATGAGCATCGATAAGAGTTTCAATGAACATTTTAAGGCTCAATGAAAGGTTTTTAAGGCAAAGAATGCAACTTTATCAACATAACAGAATCCAGAAGAATAGGGCTAATGAATTAGAAGAAACATAGGAAATCAATTATGAGGAGTTTGGTTCGGATGAAAATCCCTTACCTCAGTCCAAAGCTATGATAAGCTAATCAAGCTCAACCAGAAATCCCTTGATTTAACCTAAATAGGGTAAATCATTTATCAACATACGATCTACGCTGTGATGTTATTATATGGTATTCACTTTCTAAACAGTTCTCATCCCAACTCTCGAATAAGTTAACTACAAGAGGTTCATTTATGCAAATAGAGATTTCTCAAAACAGAAAGCATATACATTGTACAAGACAACGACTAACACACCCCATCATCTCAACAACCCGTACCATCTCCTTTCTTTTTCTATGTCACTTTCTCTTACAAAAATGCACACAAACCAACAACAACACACACTCGCACCCATAACACACATGATAATCGTTGTAAAAAATAAATGAATACATACATAATGCACACTTATACAACCATACGATAACTGGCACACGATACCATTAAAATCACCACCCGATATGAAAATTTACCAAAACACCCTATAACATAAAATTACCAAAATACTCCCTATCGGCTATCGCACCACAAAAATTTCAAAACAGTTCTATAAAAGTATTAAGTTGAAATCATGTCAAAAAGTCCTTTGAAGGACATTCTTTTATTCCGAAAACTCCCTCCAATTCTTAACAGCGCACAAGGCAACCAAAGTCACTACACATGATAAATGACACTGAAAAGTGTTGAAGTCTTAGACACTGAAACATTTCAATGGTAAAAAGTCACTATAAATTTTTTAGACAAAAATAATCTAATTTACTATTTTTTAATGAATCAAAAATCATATTTTTAGATAAAATCATTTCACGCTGTTCAAGGACCCAAGAAAATTACACGTCATAGATCCTATAAAAATAACTGGGTTACAGTTTTGCACTTAGCCAAAATCAGAGCTAAAATGGCTTTTAAAAATAAAAATCTAGAATATAGGAAATAATGGATTTATAGTGACACTTTCCACCATCTTCTTCTTCAACAGCGTAAATCATATTGTTCACCCACTTTCTCCATTTCCTACCATGCACACCTTCACCTTACAGCACACACGACTCCATAAAATTACCTACACCCATTAAAACACTTTAGAAATCATATAGACACATTCATCACCTATAATCACAAACACACTCGGTATTACACACACTAACACGCATTGAACTCACACACATGCTTTGAAACACTCACACACTTCACTGAAACACACATAAAGACACACTATATACACACACACACACAACAACAACAACAACAACAACAACAACAACAACAACAACAAACACGGCTGCCTCATACACAGTCATTCATGCATACACAGATTCACACATAAACTCTCACGGTCACCCATTAAACACACTCTTTTTGACCTATCATCCAACAACCACCACCCTTACACATATGCCAAAGACATACAGCTGCACCTACCGCTTCACACATACAAACCACCCACTTCATTCCATTTAAACCACTTTAAGCACCACCACGATGCCATTTTAACCGCCACACCAAAATCACCACACCTTCCCAAAACTATGTGCACACCACCATGGCTGTCCATTGCAATACACAGACAGCACAACCCATTAACACTCGTCACTAGACCACCACTACACACAATAACCAACACAAGCACACTACCAACACCTATTTCACACAAATCAGCCCCCCAACCTACTGTATCATGGCTAATCGACATCAAGAATGGCCACTGTCCGTGACTTTAAAAGGGAAAATGGAGGAAAAGGTGCCGCGGTTGGTCTAGTCGGCATCCTCTCGCAACAATCGTCACTGTGGTAGCCTGTAAATCTCCATACACATACACACTTTGTCACATATCACCACACCTACACACTCCAATGCACAACACACTCATAAACCTCATCTCGCCGCTGGTGCTCATCAATTTGGTGGTGTCGATTGGCAGCTGATGTGTAATATCCCGAACCTTGATATCGTCTAGCCAGTTAATTTATTTTGTTAGTGACAATAATTATACGCAGTATTTAGCAACGATTGGCTTGAGCTATTTTCATTGGATCCTTAGCGATGAATTTGGAAAACTTTACAGTCTATGATCTTTAGTGACCATTTTAGAGTCATAAGTTATAATTTTAAATAGTAATTATAACTGAGATTGATTGAGGTCTTTAGCAACGATTAGCTTGATCGAATTTTATCAGCAAATTTTAGCAACAATTTTGAAGCATAGCAAAGTAGGCAATTTACGATAGTGAAAAGGATAGATAAAAAAATGTAAATTTTTATTGGGTTCTTAAATATTTAGGGAGATAGTAGTGTAATTTATTTTGTCAACGCTTTATGTTTGGAAAGTTAAAAAAATTATTAGTGAGAGAATAGGGGAGGAAAAAGTGGAGAGAAAATAGGCATTTTTGGTTACAGCGAAACTAAAGGAAGGAAAGAGACATTTGTAGGTCCCTAAATACACCTAGAGGGGGGTGAATAGGTGTTTTACAGCTTTGAGTACAAATTAAAAAATGAGATTACAAAGTAATGACAGATATAACAGTAATAAATTTAATACAGAGATTTATACTGGTTCTGCCCCGCCAGCCTACGTCCAGTCCTCGAGCACTCCACGCAAGGGAGACCTACTTGAGTTTTTCACAAATCCAACTAGCTTCGAGTGCTAGCTCTAACCGCATTATAATTTCTGAAACCCTTCCAAGGTTTTCAACAGTTTACAAATGAAAAGAGATTTACAATTTAAAAACAACAAACAAGCTCCTTCTTGAGCAGATGTTACAATGAAAACTAAGACTAAGCCTTCTTACGTGGGAAGATCTATATTCTTTCAAGAACCAAACCAAGAAGCTTACAATGAACTATCTCAAAGGTGAACTCACTCAATAGAGAATAGATGAGAATAAAAGATCAAGATGAGAGAGTTTTTTAAAGAGAGAAATAATTCGCGTGAGAGAGAGATATAAAATGCTCTCGAGGATCCCTTTTTATACAAGTAACAGAAGTGAACCGTTAGGAAGGGAAAGGCCAAAAAAGAAGGATTCGACTAAAACAAGAGAATGAGTCGACTAAAAGTTTTGCTTGGACTAAAAGATTTGGCTTCAACTAAAAGTTTTGACTTCGACTAAAACATTTGGCTTCGACTAAAACATTTGCCTTCGGCTCAAAGTTTTGGCTTTGATTAAAATATTTGACTTCGACTAAAAGTTTTGGCTTCGAGTAAAAGTTTTGACTTCGACTAAAATATTTTGACTTCGACTAAAAGTTTTGGCTCTTTACTAAAATTTCTGTTAGATCTTTTAAGAAAGACTTAGACATGCTAACAAGGAAAAATAGACTTCAGGTTCTCGCATCTTTGATGTAGTCCAAGTCTTTAAATCCCGAGTCCAAGTCCAGGTTCAAGCTTTGTCCATGTCAAGATCTCGTCTTTGTTTGATTAAAATAAATCCTGAAATGTTTATCTTAATAATGTTGTCAGATTAATGTTAGACATAATAAGTCTGGAATCATCAAAATCAATAAGTCAACAATCTCCCCCCTTTTGATGATGACAATATTAGTTCTAACGTTATAAAGACATACCCCCCCCCCTTAATTAGTTAACATTTGCACAAGAAAATAACTTAAAGAGCATCTTATAATATTTAACAAAAGAATTAATAAAGATGCATACAAAGAATGATCAATTAGTACTTGTTCTCCGCTTTTGTCAAATCAAAAAGAGGGGCAGCTAGTGCAACAAGCAAAAGAATAAATAAATAAAAAAATGCTGAGGCCGATGGCGGCAAGCACCCTGGGCATAGGAGGAGAGATCAGCGGGCGACGGAGCAGATCGACGAGCACCTTGTGCAGAAGAGGAAGGATCAATAGGCGGCAGAGCAGTTGTGGGGACTTCAACGACTTTGACAACACGAGGAGAGCACAGTGGCAGAGGGTTCTATGGGAGATGCGGGTTAAAGAACCATTCTTTCCCGTCGGTGCCAGTGTGTCGAGAAGGAAAGATATCCAGATGAGTCACCCTAAAGCCATGGGCCTGATCAAAGATCTGATGAGCCAGGTAGTGGTTTTGTTCTGTCAGAATGCTCGTAATGAGATAAGCCTGACGACGATGAGCCTGAATGGTAGCTTCCTGTTGGCGATGAAGATCATGCTGCATCCAAGTCAAACTTTCCAGGAGTAAAGTATGATTTAGAGGGAGAGAGGAAAGGTTAGCAGTAAGGTCATTGAGAAGGTTGTGAAAGTCGATTTGGTTCAAAAGAAGTTGGGCGGAGGAGTGTTGAACTGACTGCTGAAGGGCAGCAAGCTCATGAAGGAGAACAGTGTGGTTAGCTGCAACAGAAGCAGCAAGGGTGGTTTGCAATTCAAGTATTAATTAAATCGAAGTAGAGAGACGAGAAAGAATTTTAGAGAGGTCGGAGTTGTCAGAAGAAAGGAACTCATCAAAATTAAGATTTGAGAAGTCGTTAAGCGGACTACTGAAGAAATGATCAGAAAGGTGATGAGGGGTGGGTAGATGTGGGACCGAGGAGGAAGGGTCAGAAGGAGGGAAGGGGATAGAGCTAGATGGGTAAGTAGGTGTAGGGGGTATGAATTGAGTTGAAGGAGGTGGTGGTGGTGAAATAGACGGGGAAGGAGCAGAAGGTGGACTGAGGGAATTGCGGGAGCAGGGGAGGGAACAGGAGTAGAAGTAAGAGCGGGGGCCAGAACAGACTGGGTGTGGGAAGGGTCGGTAACAATGATGTGCTCAAGAAGGACAGCGTTGGAGGTGAGATCAGAGCGAATGGTGAAACCAGCACGACGAAGAGAAGTTTTGTCAAGAACATGGTGACTCGAAAGAGAGATACATTTCGAGTTAGAGGTAGGCAGAGGGACACGAAAATATTCAAAAACACGGGTGAACAAGGATCCAAAAGGAAGATTAGCAGATGATTTGGTTTTTTGGGCATTCATTATGAGCATGATAATGCCCGCAATGTTTAAGGGAGAACCCCAAATGAAGTGGGTGAGAAGAATGATGACTAAATATGAAAAAGTAGCATATGAGCTGGAACAGGCAGAGAGATTATAACAAAGAATAAGATGGAGGACACGATGAAGAGGAGAAAGGTCACTTAGACTAGGTTTGCGGGGTTGAGAAATGGATGGGTCGCCTAAAAGAGTTTGTGTTTCTTGGAGGGGAGTAAAGGAGCTGGTGGTACACCACGTGTTTGCGGTGAAAACAAGGGTAGAGGATTGATTGGTAAAACCGAGTATGTGGGCTAAGGTGGTGGCATCGAGATTGATGTGGATCCCATTCACGTAAGTGGTCAAAAAGGAAGGTGATTGAGCGGTAAAATGCATGTTGGAGTAGAACATGCGAACAAGAGCAGGGTAATAAATGGAAGGTGGAGAGAGAATGGAGAGACAGCCCATTCGTTCAAAAAGGCCTGTAAGACCAAGTTGAGTCATTAGATTGACATCACTTGGACGACCAGGGAAGACCTTCTGATTTACAAAATTTTTATAGTAGGTGATTTGGTCATCGACAGATGGAAAGAAATAGGGAATGTAAAGTATATTGGTAGGGGAAATATAGGGGCAGGTAGGGGGTGGACAGGTTAGTGGAGGAGTAGATGAAGAAGAGGCCACGGGTGGAGGAGGAACAACTGTACCTGAAGATGACGGAGCAGTAGACGGTGGAGGGATAGGTGTAGAGGACGATGGACGGGGAGCAGCAGTTGATGTTTGACGAGTGCGGCGGCGGGAGGATGGCGGTGGTGGAGCAACAGCAACAGGTGAAGCAATAGTAGAGGCAGGAGCCACTTCGGATTCATTGTCAGAGTCAATGACAAGACGACACCGACTACGAGGGTGTGGATTGGAGTCCATGTGGGTCCTTGGAGTGACAGGTGGACTAGAGAGAGAAGAACAATAAGAGTCTGTGAAAACAAAAGACAAACAGTGAAAAAGGAACAGTAAAAAGTTAAAGTGAAAAGGGGGGGTATATAAAGGCAACAAACTTTTAGTCGACTGAAACATGACTTTCAGTCGACTGAAAAAGTTTTAGTCGACTGAAAGAGAACTTTTAGTCGACTGAAAGAGAACTTTTAGTCTACTTAAGAACTTTTAGTCGACTGAAAAACTTTTAGTCGACTAAAAGTGGTCAGAGACCAAGGAGAGAAAAAAATGACTTTTGAAGCAACGAAGGAACAAAACTGAACAGTCAAAGAGAAAGATTTGGGGAAAAAATACTTTGCTAAGATCACACATTCCTAAACGACGACGAAGAGAACAGAAAGAGGATTCAGCTAAGGGTTTGTAGAGATATCTGCGAACTGATCTTCAGAGCCAACTTTCTTGAGTTCTATTAATCCTTTCTGAACATTGTCTCGGAGAAAGTGGTGACGAATATCGATGTGCTTAGTGCGCGAGTGTTGGACCGGATTTTTACTAATGTCAATAGCACTGCTACTGTCGCACATAATAGGAATATGGTCTATTGAGACACCAAAATCTCGCAAAGTTCGACGCATCCACAATACTTGGGCATAATAGCTTCCAGCTACAACATATTCTGCCTCAGCTGTGGAGAGAGCCATAGATGTTTGTTTCTTACTGTGCCAGGACACTAAAGCATCTCCATGGAATTGACAAGTGCCGCTAGTACTCTTGCGATCAACAAGACATCCCGCATAATCAGAATTTGAAAAACCTACTAGATCTAACGAGGAGTTTTGCGGATACCAAAGTCCAAGATTTAAAGTCCCAGAAAGGTATTTAAAATTACGTTTAACTGCAGAAAGATAATATTCTTTGGGACAAGCTTGAAAACAGGTACAAATACATACACTAAACATTATGTCAGGTCTAGAAGCAGTAAGATAGAACAAACTACCAATCATGCTGCAGTAAGGTTTGTTATCTACATCTTTATCATTTTCATCTTTGACAAGATTAACGCTAGGAGAAATAGGGGTCCCTTTAGATTTAGCATTATCCAAGCCAAACCGTTTCAAAAGCTCCAGTGTGTACTTAGACTGACTTATAAAAATTCCTTCTTTTGACTGCTTGATTTGAAGTCCAAGGAAAAAGGTAAGTTCTCCCATCATGCTCATCTCAAATTCCATGCGCATATTCTCAGCAAATTCTTAGCATAGATCATTGTTAGTGGCATCACAAATAATGTCATCGACATATATTTGAACTATTAAAATATGCAAATTTCAAATTTTTGTAAAGAGAGTAGTATCGACTTTGCCACGAGAGAATCCATGATCAATGAGGAAGCTGCTAAGATGATCGTGCCAAGCTCGAGGAGCTTGTTTAAGACCGTACAAAGCGTTTTCCAGCTTAAAGACATGATTGGGGTATTTTTCATTTTCAAAACCAGGAGGTTGTTTAACAAACACTTCCTCCTGTATTACCCCATTCAAGAAGGCACTTTTCATGTCCATTTGAAAAAGTTTAAAGTTCATATGACATGAAAATGCCAAAAGCATTCGAATAGCCTCAAGTCGAGCGACTGGGGCAAAGGTTTCATCAAAATCAACCCCTTCGACTTAATTGTATCCTTGAGCAACTAGTCTAGCCTTGTTACTAACAATATGGCCATTTTCATCAAGTTTGTTTCGAAAAACCCATTTTGTTCCAATGAACTTTTGTTGAACAGGAGCCGGAACTAGTGACCAAACATCGCTTCTCTCAAATTGATTCAATTCATCTTGCATAGCAAGAATCAACTCAGAATCGTTTAGAGCCTTTGAAATGTTTTTAGGCTCTATTTGAGAAAGAAAAACAAAATTCTCGCAAAAAAGATTTACCGTAGATCGTGTTGTAACTCCGCATTCCACATTACCTATGTTTTTAAGCACTCCCCCTTGGTTGAAGAGACATTAGGTTTGTTGTTCAAGTCCAGGGAAGTTCTTCACTATCGTCACCTGCATCCTTACTTGGTTTTTTAACGTTAGATTCTTCAAATACTACATGCATAGATTCTTCAACTGTCAGAGTTCTACAGTTATAGATTCTATATGCTCTACTTTTTAATGAATAACCAAGAAATATTCCATCATCAGACTTGGCATCAAACTTACCTAAGTTCTCACGATTATTCAAAATAAAACATTTACAATCGAAAACTTTGAAATAATCAATTTTTAGTTTTCGATTTGAGAACAGTTCGTAAGATGTTTTATCAAGAGTTGGTCTGATGAGTACTCTGCTCAACATGTAACAGGAAGTGCTGACCGCTTAGGGCCCAAAAATATTTTGGCAGAGAGTTTTCATGAAGCATGGTTCGGGCCATTTCTTGAAGAGTACGAATCTTTCTCTTTACAACCCCATTTTGTTAGGGTGTCCGAGGAGCAAAAAACTCATGTGAAATGCCATTTCAAATACAAAAAGGAATAAAATCTTTTTCAAATTCACCGCCATGATCACTTTGAATTTTTACAAGCTTCAACTCCTTCTCATTTTGAAGCTACTTAATAAGACTAAAAAAAATTTCAAACGCTTCATCCTTATGAGTTAGAAAAAGAACCTAGGTGTATCTTGAAAAATCATCAACAATGACGAAGGCATAAAATTTTCCACCAAGGCTGGCATTTCTTGAGGGGCCAAAAAGATCTAAATAAAGGAGTTGAAGAGGGCGAGAAGTGGAAATGACATTTTTGGCTTGAAAGGATGTTTTTGACTTTTTACCATATTGACAGGCATCACAGACCTTATCCTTGACAAACCTTAACTTTGGTAGGCCTCTAACAAGCTTTTTCGAGATAAGTTTCTTGATTAGATCCATGTGAACATGACCTAATCTACGATTCCACAACCAAATATCATTATGTTGAGCAGAAAGACAAACTTCAGGAGAAGAGTCAGATGCATCAAAAGATAAAGTATGGATATTACTATCTCTCTTACCAACCGAGGTACCTCCATCTTAGGCATGACTGATTAGGCATTGATTGCCTTCGAACTGAACTTTGTGTCCACTATCGATGAGTTGACTAATACTTATCAGTTTGAACTTCAAACCGTCAACCAAGGATACATTGTCTATAGTAATGGAACCGGTGCCAATTTTACCTTTACCAATGATCTTCCCATTTGAGTTGTCTCCGAAGGTAACAAGTCCTCCATTCTTCGGAGTGATATGGGAGAAAAGTGAGCGATCACCGGTCATATGTCTTGAACATCCACTATCGAGAATCCGTTTGTTGGAATATACCGTTGCTTTCAAGCATACCTACAACAGATTCTGGTTTCGTTCCTTTAGGTACCCACACTTTCTTGGGTCATGGAAGATTAGATAAACAAAATTTTGGCACCCAAACTTGTTTCATTCTGTTTTTTGTAATGGAAAGGAAAGACTGATTTCTGACAGCACTAAGAGGACAATTTTTAACTAAGTGCCCTTTCTTCTTACATATTGTACAGAGTGTGAAAGGCGAGCAAGAAGCTAAATTTTTGTTAAGGAAATTTTTATAATCCTTTTGCTTTTTTGAAGGATCGTATCCGATTCCACTTTTCTCAAAAACACATCTTTGTCTTCCCAAAAGAATATCCAAATTCTCTCTTCCTTGGGTAAATTTTGAAAGGGTAAAATTCAGATCTTCAATCTCTTATTCTAAGTTAATTTTTTCTAAAGAAATATTTTCCAGTTGAGATTTTAAGAATTCGTTTTCAACTGGAACTTTTACTCCTCGGAGAGATTGAATTTCAGAAGACAAAAGAGAGTTTTCCTTCTTAGAAGCATTCAGATTATTTTCTAAAGAAGTATTTTTAGAAATATAAAGTTCAATCTTTTCTTGAAACTCTTCCTTTTCGCCTTCCAACTCTTCAACAGTATTAATCAAAGAAAGAGGTTTATTTTTTAGATTGGCATTTTTAACTTTTAACTTTTCGTAATTTTCATTGAGTTCTAGAAAAGCTGACTTGAGTTCATTATAATCAGGATTCTCAAAGATTACCTTGGAATTATCATCTTTGGCCATGAAGCAAAGTTGAGCTACTTCATCATCTTCGCTAATTTCTTTGTCACGTTCATCAGAGTCATCCCAAGTCAGCAGAGCTTTTCTAGACTTGAACTTCTTTTCTTTGAAATCTCAACTGTAGCTGCTTGCAGTCTTGTTCTTGAGTTGCGGACATTATTTTTTAATGTGCCCAGTTCTGCCGCATTCATAGCAGGCATCAGGATTTTCCTTTACATTCCAATCACTATTATTTCTTTGATGTGATTGGTTTATAGGATTTCTCCTAATATTCCCATCTCGCTTGCTTGCAAGAAACTTATTGAACTTTCGAGTGATGAGAGCCATTTCAGGATCAGAATCGTCGCTGCTCTCTGAAGGTTCATGAGAGGTCTTAGCTTTAAGAGCTAAGTTCTTTTTCTTAGAGGTGGTTTCTTTTTCGTCATGAATTTTCATTGTAATTTCATGAGTCATTAGAGAACCCATCAATTCTTCAAGCTTCAGCACATTCAAATCCTTTGCCTCTTGAATGGCTGTGAGTTTTACTTCCCATCTCTTTGGAAGATATCTGAGAACTTTTCGGACAACTTCTTTCTCTGGGTAGATTTTACCCAAAAGCTTCAGTCCATTTATAATAAATGTGAATCTGGAGTACATCTCATTTATGGACTCGTGCTCCTTCATCTTGAAGGCCTCATATTGCTGGACCAACATGTTGATCTTGGTCTCTTTTACTTGATTTGTTACTTCATGAGTAACCTCCAAAAACCTCCACATTTCTCTAGCAGTCTCACATGTTGAGACTCGATTGTACTCATTCATGTCAAGGCCACAACTGATAATGTTCTTAGCTTGATCATCCATAGAGAAGAGTTGCGCTTCATGAGAGTCCATTTCAAGAATTCCTTTCAGAATCTTGGTTCCATCCGGTCCATCCTTCATCGAAATTATAGGACCATTTTCAACAACATACCACACGTGTGTATCCTGCCTCAGAAAATTCCACATACAATTTTTCCAGTAGCTGTAGTTGTCATTTTTCAACAAGGGTGGCCTGGTGGTTGCTGAACCTTCTTCCATAACACGATCTTTAGCTCTTGACGATTAAGTCACAGAAAAATACCAAAGCACACGGATCTGATACCACTTGTAGGTTCCTAAATACACCTCGAGGGGGGTGAATAGGTATTTTACAGATTTGAGTATAAATTAAAAAAATGAGATTACAAAGTAATGACAGATATAACAGTAATAAATTTGACACAGAGATTTATACTGGTTCGGCCCCACCAGCCTACGTCCAGTCCTCGAGCACTCCAGGCAAGGGAGACCTACTCGAGCCTTTCACTAATCCAACTAGCTTCGGGTGCTAGCTCAAACCGTAGTACAATTTCTGAAACCTTCCAAAGTTTCCAACTGTTTACAAATGAAAAGAGATTTACAATTTGAAAACAACAAACAAGCTCCTTCTTGAGAAGATTTTACAATGAAAACTAAGACTAAACCTTCTTAGGTGGGAAGATCTATATTCTTTTAAGAACCTGTTCATACCCTATTCTGGTCAGACCAACAGGGCCCGCTAGGGGACCCACTTTGCGCGACACATCACTCAGTCGACGGTCAGGTATTCAAAGCTCACAGGCCGGTCAAAGCATCACATAATCAAGTCACATGCTTTTTCCCTTTGAGAAGCAACCTTGGTATGCCTTCCCCCCCCCCGAGGGGTCAGCCACCCAAAGGGGGTCAGCCACCCGAGGGGGTCGGCCACCCAAAGGGAGTCGGCCACCCTAGGGGGTAGGCCACCCAAAGTGGGTCGGCCACCTACCCTAACGACCGACGTCCGTCACCCATGGTCGTGTGCCGTAGTCGCAGCGACCTTCGTCACCCGCGTCCTCACGACAGCTCCGCGACTCCCATCGCCCGCACACCTTCGCAGCGACCTTTGTCGCTGTGCCCATGTGCCACTTCCATGACATATGCCTCGGCACCTAGTATTGTTTCGTGACAGTCGTCGTCGCGCCCATGCGCCACAATCATGTTACAAGCCTCCGGGCATCACACTTATTCACCACACCATGCGCCCCTACCATGGACGTGGAACATGCTTCGACCCACTCTCCAGAGTGTGAGGCATTCCGGGGGCTCCGCTCGTAGTGCTTCGGCATGATGACCCCTCACTGTGGCATGGGCTGACTGCCATCACTGCGGGACGAGCTTAGTGCCATAGCTGGCTCAATCACCGGGGGCTCTGGCCCTCGCAGCAGGATGGGCTCATAACCGAGGAGCCATTGTGGCACAACCTTGAAGCCATCAACATCACACTTGCAGGGAGCTCCGACGCAAAGACTTCACCGCAACGGACCCTAAGCACCAAGCGGCGACCATGGTCACTCACGTTACTCATGTTGCTGTTGATCGTCGACACCACCAGGGCAATGACCCACGGGTCACTCCAGGACGGGAGCAGGTCCTTGGAGGGTATCGCGCCTAGTCAGCCTGGCAGTTGGCTATAGGTGCAACCCTCACCGCTACCAGGTTCTCTGCGCGTCTCTTGACGTACCTTGTGGGATTCAGTAAGGGCTTGGACTAGAGGCTGGGGCAACGGGCTACTCTGATCATGCTACTACAGCGTGATCAGTCTCCTTAGATGGGCAGAAAGATGCTGCGAGGGCAGGGCAGCACGAACTTGGGGACCGGCAGTCCAACGGAGAATCAGTACTTTGGCCCCCCTGGCGACGTGTCGTTCCTAGGGGGTGACACATGTCGACTTATGACACATGCACATTTTTGCCTATAAATAGTGGACTTTGGAGCTTTTTGAAGGATCTTTCTCTCATTTGAACTTTTCACTTTCTCTCTCTAAAAAGACATTCTCTCTAAAATTCTGGAGAGAGAAACACACTTGGACTCCCGTCTCTGGACCCTCGATGCTACATCCTTGACACGGACTGTCGACTTTCAGCCTTGTTCATCATCGCCCTGCCTGCGCGGCGCTGCCAGCCCTCGCAACCTGTCTAGGGAGCCTTGCTCTCAGCCCTTACTCCGTCCTTGATGTCTCCCATTTTGTCTACCTATAAGTTGACTCAGACTGCATCCTTTGTGGCACCTCCACGTAGCATCAAACCCCTTTCCGCATCAACAGAACCAAACCAAGAAGCTTACAATGAACTATCTCAAAGGTGAACTCACTCAATAGAGAATAGATGAGAATAAAAGATCAAGATGAGAGAGTTTTTTTAAGAGAGAAATAATTCGTGAGAGAGAGAGAGATAAAATGCTCTCGAGGACCCCTTTTTATACAAGTAAAAGAAGTGAGCCGTTAGGAAGGGAAAGCCCAAAAATGAAGGATTCGACTAAAACAAGAGAATGAGTCGACTAAAAGATTTGGCTCCGACTAAAACATTTGGCTCCGACTAAAACATTTGGCTTCGACTAAAAGTTTTGGCTTCAACTAAAACATTTGACTTCGACTAAAAGTTTTGGCTTCGACTAAAACATTTGACTTCGAATAAAACATTTTGACCTCGACTAAAACATTTTGACCTCGACTAAAACATTTGACTTCGACTAAAGTATTTGACTTCGAATAAAACATTTTGACTTCGACTAAAATATTTTGACTTCGACTAAAAGGTTTGACTTCGACTAAAAGTTTTGGCTCTTTACTAGAATTTCTGTCAAATCTTTTAAGAAAGACTTAGAAATGCTAACAAGGAAAAATAGACTTCAGGTTCTCGCAACTTCAATGTAGTCCAAGTCTTTAAATCCCGAGTCCAAGTCCAGGTTCAAGCTTTGTCAATGTCAAGATCTCACCTTTGTTTGATTAAGATAAATCCTGAAATGTTTATTGTAATAATGTTATCAGATTAATGTTGGAGATAATAGGTCTGGAATCATCAAAATCAACAAGTCAACAATATTCAGTTATAGAAGAAGAATCAGAGAGAGAGCGAGTACACAACAAGAGAAAGAAAGAGAGAAAAGAAGAAATTTGTGTGTGCACGCGCTTGTGAGAAAGGAAAACATATATATATATATATATATATATATATATATATATATATATATATATATATATATATATATATATATATATATATATATATATAATCAGAGGAAGAGAAGGAGATAGAGAAGGTTAACGGTGTCCGATTCTAACGAGGCGATTCGATATTTGGTAAGCCCTCTTACAATGATTCAATGTAATTGTCGGTATTATTGCATATGAGTATAATACATGGGTGCATTAGAGCTATCGTGGTTTGTGCGACTGTGTGAGTACATGTGACAGGGATGTCACAAGAGAGAGATTAAGGGCTGTTGGGTGGTTGCACGAGGGTTGTGTAAGGCTGTAAGAGTGAGCAAGTTGTGATGGCAGAGGGGAAGGGTGAAGTAGCCATGTGTGTAGTGAGTGTGTGTCTGAAGCGTGTGTTTATGAAAAGGAATAAGAGCTGCAAAGCAGCCATGTGTGTATGTGAAATGGGTAGCCATGGTAGCAAGAGAAAGTGTTTGTGTTGGTGAGATGGAAAAAAGGGGCAGCCAAACAACCCCATGAATATGGATGTCTGTGTTTTGTGAGTAAATAATGTGTGTGCTTTTAGTGTAAGTATACTTACAGTGCAATGTGTGAGTGTTTGCAAGTGGGTAGTGAGTGAGAGTGGTTGTATTTGTGAGAGGTAGTGGTTGTAAAATGGCGAAAGAGGAAGCAATGTATGTGTGTGTTTTGGTGTGAGGGTATGTGTAGGAAGAAGGGACAAGGTCTTCCGTGAGAATGGAGTGCTGCCATGTAGTGTGTGCATATCTGTTTGCAGGTGTAGGTTATGTGATATTGTGGGTATGTTTGTGTGCTTAAGTGTGTGTGTGTGTGTGTGTGTGTAAACTACCGTGAGGCAGTAAATGGATGTGTTGTGTGCTTTCAATGTGCTTGAATGTGTGTGTATAAGAGAGAGAGAAAGAGAGAGAGTGTGTGTGTGGGTGAGCCTGTGTGAGGTTGAAGTCTGCATGTGTGTGAAAGTGTGTGTTGTGTGGGTGTAAACAGGTCTTTGTGTGTCTGTGTTGTTGAGTGCTTAAGTGTGTTGTGTGTGTGTTGATGTGAATAATATGTGTGTGTGTGTGTGTGTGTGTGTTGATGTGAATGAAATCATTTAGTATTTTTATTTTCAATTTTCAAAATTCATTTGGAGCCTTTAAAATGATTAACAAATTCTGAAAAAATTATTGTCATGTTTTTATGATACAAATAATTTTTATATTCATTTTCATAATTTTTAGTGTTTTGCTACTAAATCCGTATCGGATTTGAGTGAGCTAAAGGGATGATTTTAAAATGATTTAGATGCTTTTTAATTTTTCGATTTCACTTTTTTTAATATCCTTATATATCATAAAGCTATAGTAAAATTTATGGGGCATTGATTTGAGCTGAAAATATTAATAGCTATTTTTGTGCTTTTCTGGTATTTAAAGAAATTATTTTAATTCAAAAAATTACAAATTCTTCTTTTTGAGTTTTTATGATGTTTTAAGCTATAATTATGTTTTACTACAATTTATCATGAATTTTTTGGTTATCCTATAGAGCGTGCGGGGTTCTTCGTTAAATATGGCCGTACGTAGGACCCGTTTCGATTTGAGTTGAGTTGAGAGTGTCAAAGTGAGCAACGTTTAAGAACTTACTATTTGACACATAGTTAAGATGTTAGATTTATTCTGATAGCAAAATTTCTTAATTTAGGTTAGTTCCTGAATTTTTTAGGGAGGTTGATTAGCAGCACACCGCTTGGATCGAGGTAAGGAATTTTATCCGAACCCTACTTCATTACACTGAACTCAATGTTTTATTATAACATCTTTATGAATTCTATTAAACTCTGATTTTGTATTTGTCATTAAAATGTAAAGGATTCTGCCCGAAACCCAATTTGTCATAACTAATTTCCTTTGTTTTATTCTGATTTGCTATCGAATTTCATAGAATTTCGATTTTGTCATAAAAACATCTTGAAATTGCCCATGAGACCCAATCTTGAGCCTTAAAGCAATCGTTTGGAATTATTTTAATACTCATCTATTTTATACAACATTTTGAATTGTAGTTATTTCTTCTAAACATTGACATTAGTTAGTAAATCTGAGGCGTTATAAGGACGGTATGTTCGGTTTTGACTGAAACTAGCATCTAAATAGACTAGTTAGTGTACATATGCATATGTAGAGTGTATCTGTGCACTTCCGAGGTGACTTTGCTAATATATAGTGCTCATGTTCAATGTCATTTGTTTATGATATTTATTGTACTTGAAATGTCTTGAAGTGTTTATTGATTTTAAAGGAATGAGTTGATATTCTTCCCTATCTCTATATAGAAATGTTGTGATTTATTTAAAAATTCTTTTAAAAATTATCATTTGACTCTATATGAAAAATCGTTTGAATTGCTTTGTTTCAATCCTTGATCGACCTTACTAACTTTCAAAAGCTTACTCTCCTTTGAGTTCCCTTATATAGGTAATAACCAGCATTAGTCTACTGAGTATGGACTACAACCAAGCGAAGGAAATTGAGTTAATTTAGTATTTACCATTACAACCCCTGCGTGGGAGAATATTGTTATTTAAAGTTTTCCGGACTTAGATTTGGTGTTTAAAGTATGACAATACACCAAAGTATTACCTTACTGAATGGTTTAGTTGCCCCGATTGGCTGGTGGTTCTTGGTTAGATATGGCCGTACGTGGTACCCGTTTTGATTTGAGTTGAGTTGAGTTGAGAGTGTCAGAGTGAGCAACGTTTAAGAACTTACTATTGGACTCATAGTTAAGATGTTAGATTTACTCTGATAGTGAAATTTCTTAATTTAGTTTAGTTCCCGGATTTTTGAGCGAGGTTGATTAGCAACACACCGCTTCGATCGACGTAAGTAATTTTATCCGAATCCTACTTCATTACTCTGAATCAATGTTTTATTATAACAACTTTACAAATTCTATTGAACTCTGATTTTTTATTTGTCGTTAAAATGCATTGAAAGAAATAAGATGGACAATAAATTATACTGAAAGTCTTAAGTGATGACATTTTGAACTTTAGTGGCTATGCTTGCTGGAAAAAAGGGCTAAAACTCAAAAAGTGAATGATAGAAAGCTTTAGAGATATCCTAGAAAGTTACAGCTACTAGATTTGTCGCCAGCCAAAGCAATTCAATTTTTATTTGTACCCTGATTGATCTTTTGAGCTCATTTGATTCTTGGTCTTAAATGTGTAACATTTAAGCTCCTAACTTCTTTCAATTTACAAACTTTGTTATACATCGATAAATCGTAACTCTTTCTCGTTAGAGACATTACTTTCGACAATCCTTTTTTGTTTACTTTTTGAACTTTTGTAAAAATTACTTAGTTATAATTCAAAGTTCTTCTCAGATTCACTTCCTAGATGACTTAGTTATAATTTTGATTTGGCTATATGTGGGACCCACTTGGGTTTGTTTACTTTGATGGTATGGATGAGAACTGTTTATAAAGTTGATATCCAGTTTATAATATCATAGCATAGATCGTATACTGATAATTAATTTGATCAACTAAGGTTAGCGGCAGCAAAATTCTGGTTGAGGTAGCTTAGCTTCGAACCAAAGTAAGAATTTCTATCTGAACCCTTAATTCATCCACTTGTATTTTCTTATGTTTCTTCGACTTGTTTGTAGCTTTCAATGAACTTCAAATTATGAATTGAGATCAATCATTTTTATTGCCATTGCAACCCTATTATTGAGCCCTAATTGATTATTGAAATTCATGTTGATGCTCATCATTTATTTATTGAGCATCGATTTACATGTTTATTTAGCGATTATTATTTTTCTGCATATTCACACGAGATAGTGTATTGAGGCGTTGTAGGGACGGCCTGTATTGGGGGTTGCTATAAGTATGGCCTGTTTACCGTGTGGGGCACAGGCTAATGCCTTGATGGACTAGTTAGTGTAGATGTGCATATGCAGTTACCATTGTTATTTAGCAGTTACCATTGTTATTGAGCAGTGCCTTTATGGCTTTGCTAAATATTATTAAGCATTGCCTTTGTGGCGTTGTTAAGTGTTACCCTGCACCGTCTGTATGTCTTTTCAATTATTTACAGTTTATCTTAAAGTGTCCGTATTTATAACTAATCGAGTGGCTTGAGTTGAAACTTTCTTCTTACAGTCTATCTTAAAGAGTTCATATTGATAACTAGTCGAACGGATTGAGTTGAAACTCTTTCCCATAGTGCCATCGAATTGAACCTGAAAATCTTTTGTAACTCTTTCCCATAGTGCCATCATATTGATAACTGAAATATTTTGTAATCATTCCGTGTGGTTCCAGAACAACTTTACTAAGCTCTCAAAATCTCACCCTTATTTGTTCCTTCTGCAGGTAATAATCACTCGTAGACTGTTCGGGGATGATTTGGGGCCTGGATAAAAAGCTGGAGTACTTTATTGTTTTGCTTAGTTAAACCCCTATGTGGGAAACCATTATTTAATTACTTCACCTTCTTGAGTACTTAATTTAGCCCTTTTACCTTTAGCCTTTTACATGAAATGGACATTTGTAGGTAACGATAACGATCGCGTGCTTTGCACGTTAAATAATAATTCGAAATAAAACTATTATATACATTAATGAAAAATGCAATTGAACTTAAGTACTATGACTATTTAACTAAATCATAATAAGTAAATCAATTTTGAACTGATGATGAAATACTCAAAGCATGAAAAGTTCATTGCAAACTTTCAAATGCCAATTACCAGCAATATTTGTCACTATTTATCTTGCTTGTTTCTTTGTCCTCTCAAGCTGCCATTAAAGGGAATCTTGATTGTTCCATATTATATTCAGAAGGACTTATGAGCTTTGTATCTTTAAAACGAAGAATCAAATGAACTCAAGAGACCTAACAGGGCACATACAAAAACTCAATAGCTTAGGGAACAAATATAGTAACTAAAGTTTTCAAGAATCGAATATTTTGCTATTGTTAAATATGTGGCTGATAATTAAGCAAAAAAAATATTTTTATCCTGCCTATTATTTTGAAGATATCTTTCCTTGGTGGTCCATAAAGGCATATCTTGCAGTTGCACTATCGTTCTTTGTCACAGTTGTTCTCATCAATGGGAAAAAAAATGAAGAAGTAGAATATGCTATCCAGGCCTATGTTCGATCCTTGAAGAGATAGCCAGAATTACTTCCATCGAGAGAGAGAGAGAGACACACACAGAGAGAGAGATCGAGTATATCATTACTATTTTACGATCTTTACTAAACACACAAACATTCACTTATTTACATAGTATAATTCCTGTCATTGAGCCATGAATACTCCTGTCAAAACATCTAAACATGGTCAAATCAACACAACAATACTTTGAGAAAAATGCAAATACTTGGTATTTAAAAAGCCTTTTTAGCTACAATCATGGGTACTTTTGTAAAAAGATCTAAGAAAGCACGCTAAGTATCACTACATTATTTGGATATTTAATTGGATTTTGGTCTGTTTGCTTTATGGTTGTTCTCGAGTGAAAGCCACAATATGTCCACACTCAATTTTTTGATGTAGAAACTCCAACTTTTGTAATCAAAGGATATTTGGTGATTTTTCTTACCTGCCGCATTTAGAAAGGTATCATTAATAATAAACATTAGACCTTATTCAATCCCATGATTGCGTGTCATAAACATTGCTCTCAGACCCCAATCACCCCTCATTTTCCCTTCCTCTTTACTTAATCTCACCAAAAACTCAAATCCAAGGCTCCCCCAAAATAGGTCTCGACGTAAATGTAGAAAAGCCTAACGGATGTCAATGGAGTTGGCTTAGGGAATAAAAGTACTAAATTGTTGATGAATTCTACTCCCTTTGATCCATCACAGGATAAGCAGACCCATCATTCAAAACCAACATGATTGAAAGATTTGACTCTTAAACTTCTGCAACCCTTCTGCCAGCTAAAGATACATTAATCTTCTGACGAATCATGTCCACAGGGTCAATCTTGTCCTAGATCAATATGGAAAATAAGCTTTATGGCCAAGTCCCACCCTCTTCCCGAATCAAGGTCGAGAATACTCAGGTCAGGCCTTAAACTAAAGCTACCGAATTTCAATGCCAGAAACAACAATCTAAAGCTGCCGAATTTCGAGCTTACCCTTGTCTCAATATTAAAGACATGTTCTACCCTTTTGTCAATTTCCCAAAGCTAGTAAATCCACTGCCTCACCTTAATCTTCTTGTCCATGAATGGGGATGACTGCTAGTGGATTCATTACGTTGTTGTGCTGTTTCCCATATTTCCTTGTCTCTTCCGAGGTAGTTATGGACTCTTCTATTCTTATTGCAGATATCTCAACATGTAGATCAAGAACGGGTGAAAGGCCAACAAATCAAAGTCCCTTGTTTGTTCGTAATAGGATCTGAATGTCACTAAAAAAACTTGGCATCTTATGAGTCGTGCTATACAAAGGAGTATTTTTTCCTAACAAATTTTTAAAATGGTTTAATTTACCGTGTCTATGGAATAAAATCCTACTATACCTCTTTCTACCTTAAAAACATGGCTTTATCTTCTCCCACAAGATGTCACTGAGAGGCAGAGGGCACGTGGGAGTAGGTCTTTTGGAGTCCTTTTGTGAAACGATAATTGGCTGTCATGTGGTACGCCAGGCTCTTACATGACTGGTCTTTCAGTCAAAAGCTTTGCGCAAGTACTTCACGCAGGATATTGCATTTTGTATTGAAAGAAACGATAGAACACCTGAGTACCATAATATACAGTATTAGATAAACGACAATGCATGTGTATATGTGTGTTTATATTCTATACATAAAACGTACCCAATATAGATTATTCATGGCATGACATATAGAGAGTATTTATTTAGCAAAGCCATTCTTAACTCAGATCATTTAGGTGGTCATGCTTCCCTGCTCCCACTCCATGCAACTAAGGTTTTAGTACAGTTTCTACTATCAAGTGCTTCTTCCAAGATTCTTGGTTGCTTTGACTCCAAGACGTTCTCTGGCTCCACCCCTCACTTGCTACGACCAGAATGAACTTAAATTGGTATGTAAATACTATTATGTAATCACTGAAAGGCTACTGTCTATTACCAAGAGTTGTACTTCCCAATACTGAAGCTATACAGAGTGCAACTCACTATCCAAAAATTCTGGAGCGGCATTCTTATCATAAGCAAGCAGGTCATCAAAAAAAAATTAATAATTAAGTGCCTATTTGTGGAGTCGGAATGATTAAACCACCATTGTCTTAAAGTGGCTTGGGAAGACCTATGTCTTCCTAAGCAGAAAGGGCTTCGGTTTTAAGAACCTTGTTACTTGGAACAAAGCCCTATGATGACGCACTTATTGGGCCTTACACAAAAGAAAGACACTCCGGATCAAGTGGCTTCCCAGCTGACTCTTCATGGCTCTCAGAAACGATACAAATGGTAGGTGAAATGAAGAGGTAAATGCGATGGACTACTTCCAGTGGACAATCAACGTGGCGCTGGACTGATCACCGGTAGACATTGAACCTTTGAAGAATCCGTTTGTGGCAAGAGTTATATATGATGCTGCTTGTAATGACAAGGCGACAGTGACATCGATAGTCTCAAATAATGACAGGATTCCATCTCACCAAAATTTCTAATGACTACAATCTCTCATCTTGCCAATCTTCCAGTTCCAGATTTTGTCCGTATATCATTTTTGTTAATCCCATACAAAGAGGCACACACAAGAACTATGAATACACACAATCCCTATAATCGTTTCAAAAACTTAAAAAGAAAAGGCAAGAATAAAAGCCACAAGGAATTGAAGCTATTCATAAAAATTTACCGTTCTCCTGGGAATTTGATGAGCAATGGAGGCAATAAAGTGTAGAGGTTTTGGTGGCTATGGCTTAACGT
This sequence comes from Escallonia herrerae, assembly GCA_033070095.1. Lineage (NCBI taxonomy): Eukaryota > Viridiplantae > Streptophyta > Magnoliopsida > Escalloniales > Escalloniaceae > Escallonia > Escallonia herrerae. The sequence continues at coordinate 656,073 of JAVXUP010000126.1, forward strand.
GATGGAGGTGGGGGTGAGCTAGGTTTTTTGAGACCGTGCATGACTATATATTGTTGGGTTTTTTTTCTTTGGAGTAAAAGTCGTAACAACCCTTATATCTATTAAGACCATATATCCTAATAAGAGTAATTCAGGAAAGATGTTTGAAATTATATAAGAAGTAAAAAATACCCTTATATTTTAACAAGCATCATCTCCAAAAAAGGGTATTTAATAGGAAATAAATATTATAAGTCAAAAATCCCCTAACTCATCCTAAATCTTTTATAAAAAAAATTAATTAGAAAATGATACTTTAAAAAAAAAGATTAGTCATTTAAACTCATACGTGCTTTTATATATGTATAGATAGAACTACATTCAACAGAAAAAGTTAAACCTTAAGTATTGAATTGGATGGGAATAAGAACACTGGTAGTCTCTTTGCCTGGTTGAAGAAGAAAGTTTTCACGTTACTAGTGCTCATCATGGAAATAGATAAAATCTTCAGACAATTGGTGATGGTCACTGCACTTTGCTTAGGCACAACACAATCCTTACCTGGACAATTTTGAACCATAAGATTCATGAAAAGGAAGTAATCTCAAAGCATTCCTGGAAATATCTGGACAAAGCACCAAAAGTCCAAATGGTCATCATCAGTCTATCAATCGGGACTCCTTTGTCTGATTGAGAAAAATTTTACCTCACATAGTAATCAATCAGCCTTCCTAAGGTGGTGGAGGCCTATTTGGAATCCTAATGGAGTTGGTGGACAAGCAAGAAGTTGGAATTTTCCTTGCAAAGATTAAGATGAGAGATCAAGAGATTCAATCGTGCATATTTGCATTTTCTTAATAAATACATGCTTCATTTTTATCTTAGGCTCAGTTTGATTTCCTATTCGTTTTCAATTTTTCTACAGTTTTGTAAATTGGTAAAAAAAACGCGTTCGATACATAATTTTTGTTTTTTTTTCTTTAGTTTTGAAAACCAATTTTTAAAACATAACTGTTTTTTAAAACTCTCATTTAGGAGTTTTGAATTTTCAGTTTTGGTTATTATTTTGAGACCACCACCACTCTCGCACCGCCACAGCCACCGCGCGCCACCTCCACCGGCCACCACCAGCGACCGCCACCGGTCACCGCCACACCTCACCATCGCCACTATAAACCATCACAAAAAAAAAGTCAAAATAAAAACTGGTTAATCAAACACACATCTATTTTTGTAAAACATAAAAACTTAACTGATTTTAATTTTTATTTATTTGAAACAGAAAATCAAAACCGAAAATCACTACCTTAACGGGCACTTTAGCTTCTTGATATTTTGTGAACAGTACTGTCCGCTTTATATTATTTAAAAAGCTGGGACCTTCCTCGATAAACTACGCTCTCCAGCAGGTACCTTCTCCGTTGGCCTCTCTAGAGCCCTCCTTATGTCATTGTGTAATTTTGCCTTCAAATCCGTCGTACCAACTTTCCCCACCAAGCATCATTTAAGCAATTTTCTCCTCGCCGGAATTCCACTTCCAGCTTTGCCTTCTCCCTTCGTACCCTCCAAATTTCGAAGCCTTTTGCATCTTTAATTCGTTCTCAGGTAATAAACCACTCATCTGTCACTTTTTCGTTTCTGCAGTAGCACATACATACACCATTCTTAACCTCACTGTAGCGGCAGTTAATAATCCCTAAATATAGTTAGCTAGTCAGTGAGTAACATGCTTGTTAACATCTCCAAGGATATTCTTAGCAGCTAGCGTCTTATAGAAAAGCCACCGAACACATGTTATGATTAAAGATTGTCGCAATACGGAGAGTTGTTGCTAACCTGAATAGCAGTCAGAGTGTGCTTGTGCTTGGTACTAAAATTTCCTCAGAAAGTCACTGTTTTCCAACAACATGAGCTTACTTTCTTGTTATAATCACGTATGTCTGTGTGTTGCATTCAGTAGTTGGTCCTAATCATTACCAAAAAAATAAGAATGATGTAGTTTATATAAAGGGCTAGATATTTTTCTGTGTATGAGTATGTGCGTGAAGTGCTGCGCTTGGATTTTAAAAAATTGGTAGAAAGTAGTTCCTTTTGTGCTTGAAGCTGCCAAGTTCCTTTCGTCCCTTAATCATTGGAAACTGAGATATTTTCCCGAGAAAGTCACTCTCTGCCTGGGCAAGAGCTTGTCAAATTTCTTGTATGGTTTCATTTTACCAATATCCGAAACCCGAAGCTCTTTTTATCAGATGGAAATCCTGAATGAACATATTCAAATCACTGTCTTTAGGGCGTTGGAGTACCATTCCAATTATTCGTACAAAACTTAGTCGCCTTGTTAGAGTTTGGTCCTTGAGTCTCAATCGTTTAACAAAGTAGGAAAGAGTGGTGTGTCTTTATTCCCCAAAAAAAGTTTACCTTTGGAGGGGACTTGAATTGATGCGAATCACACAAGGTGAATGGTGCGTGTGTGTGGCTACGGGTAGTTGTTCGTCCATCAAACTGGTTCAAATTAGTCGTTGTAAGTTTAATGCTACTGTTTTCTTCTGTCACTCATTCACTAAAGGGAAATAAATCCTCTGGAAAATTGCTTCGCCCAGTACACGAACTTGTTGAATTTTTTGTTTGATTTTCTTTTGCTTTTGAGATCTATATCTAAAGTTCATTTTAAGAATTTTTCCGATCTTGATGGATGCATATGGTAAAGCTTCAAAAGTTGGCGAAATAGGCATGATGGACGGCAAGAGAAGCAGTGAAGTGGTGGTTGTGATATCGGGTGAGGAAAAAAAGAATGCAGCGTCTAAGGGTGGTGTGGATGCAACCGGGAGTTGTCCTTCACCCGAAATTGCTAGGCTCGGTTCAAGCCCCAACAAACCTGCTAAAATCTCCACAGCCGAAGGCCTAACAGAACAAAAATCTATGTCAAGGTCACGGTCATTGCATTGGAAATCCAAGTCAAGGTTCGGAGAACAATCTCTACCTATTGATCCAAACATGTTTGATGACATTCCCTTGCCAACGCTAGAAGAATTATGCGAAACTTCAATTTCGCCACTTAAAAACACATCAGATCGGTCATCACCTTATAATAAAGTGACCTCAAAGGAAGAAACTCCCAAGACCCCATTCATGATGCCTTCGTCCCAAGGTGTGGGAGCAGAGGATGAAGAGATTTTCAAAAGAGTGAGTCTTCGAAAGGAGTTGAAGTATAAGAGGGTGAAAATGAAGGTTACGATGGAATGGGTAGTGTTTATGTGTGTTACGGGGTGTTTACTTGCTAGCTTGAGAAATAAAAAGTTCGAGCGCTCAAGGCTTTGGGGTCTGGAGATTTGGAAGTGGTGTGTACTTATAATGGTGAACTTTTGCGGCTTGTTTATTACCAATTGGATTATGCATTTTGTTGTTATCTTGATTGAACTGAACTTCTTGTTGAGAAGGAAGGTGTTATATTTTGTTCATGCCTTGAAGAAGAGCGTTCAGGTCTTTATTTGGTTGACTCTGGTTCTTGTTACTTGGGTGTTGTTATTCACCCATCACAAGGTCAAGCGATCAGCCATTGCCCATAAAATTTTGGATTACACTACTGGGACTATTGTTTCTTTGCTCATTGGCACACTCTTGTGGCTCGTAAAGACCTTACTGCTAAAGATTTTGGCGTCATCTTTCCATATAAATACGTTCTTTGATAGGATACAGGAATCAATCTTTCATCAGTATATTCTTCGGACTCTATCTGGACCTCCACTGCTGAGAAGAACAAACACCGCCAGTCAACTGAGTGTCCGGCAGAGACAGAAGAAGGGCAAGGGGAAACTGGAGATTGATATCAATAAGCTTCATGAGATGAAACGAGAGAAAGTTTCTGCTTGGACCATGGAGATGTTGGTAGATGTGATTTCTAATTCAGGGTTGTCCACAATCTCCAATGCACTCGAGGAAATTGATGACGGAGAAGGTGAACGGAAGGATAAGGAGATTACAAGCGAGATGGAAGCACATGCTGCTGCCATTGACATTTTCAGAAACATTGTTCAACCTAATTGCAAGTGAGAAATTTTTCCTTCCAAGGATATTCCTGATGAGTTGGTAAACTGTTTCTCTCCCATCAGTTGACTCCAGGTTCCTTCAATTAATTGTTCTGCTTTCTGTACTAGTAGTGATATCGACGAGAAGGCCCTGAGGAGATTCATGCTTCAGGAGGAGGTGGATCTTGTGCTTCCACTGATTGATGTGGCTGAGAAAGGGAAAATTGATAAGATAGCTTTGATAACCTGGGCGGTAAGTCGATCCTTCTTTTCCTCGTGTACTGAGGGTAAGTATCCATGTGCAGCTTCAAACTTGTTCGTGGATAGTTACGTCCCAGTCTTGCACTTAAATTATGGAAACCACTGTACACGGGATTTCTCCACATTAAGAAAACACATATACTTCTACCTCAACGGATCAGTTAACATCCCATCATATGGTGTTGCTTGTACAGGTGAAGGTTTACAAGGAACGCAAAGTTTTAGCACACGCACTGAATGACACCAGAACAGCTGTAAAGCAATTAAACAAACTTGTCACAGGGATCCTGATCGTTGTAATAGTAATTGTGTGGCTTCTTCTGATGGGGATTGCAACAACCAAAGTGCTCATCCTCCTGTCATCACATCTTGTGGTGGCAGCTTTTATGTTTGGAAACACTTGCAAAAATATCTTCGAAGCGGTCATATTTGTTTTTGTGATGCATCCATTTGATGTAGGGGATCGTTGTGTCATCGACGGTACTCAAGTACGGTCCAACGAATTGCGTTTAGTATTCTTGTATAATGGTTAGTTACCTCTTTTTGATAGTAATTATAATTTGACTTCGACAGATGATAGTTGAAGAGATGAATATATTGACAACGGTCTTTCTGAAGTTGGATAACGAGAAGATATACTATCCAAATTCAGTTTTGGCTACCAAGCCCATCAGCAATTTCTACAGAAGCCAAGAGATGAGGGATCCCTTAGAGTTGTCCATCGATTTCATGACACCTGCGGAGAAGATTGGAATTCTAAGAGCGTGTTTGGATGGAGAATTTCAAAGTATTTTGCATTTTAAAATTTGTTGATTTACAAATTTATGGAATTGCAAATTTAGTGTTTGGGCAGTTTTCAAGAAGTGGGTATTTTATATGTGGAATTGAACCCAGATAATAATTTGATGGTGTATGGATAAAATCAGTTAGAGAGAGTTCCTTTTTTTAGTAGAAGAAGGTTGCTCAAATTATGAAGATAAAAAAAAAAAAGTCACTTTCTCCCTATATTTGTGGTAAGGATTTATCAAATGACTAATCTGGACTAGTTATTTGTAGAGGAAATTTTTGTACACCAAATCTCTTTGCAAATTCTTCCTCAAAATTGGTAAATTCATTTCAGCATAATCCAAACAAGGAATTTGATGTGATGTATTTACAAATCTTCTATAAAAGTGAAATTTTCAGTTCAATTACCTCATCCAAACATATTTTAAAAGAGACAATAAAGAAGTAAGTCAACTCCTGAATTCCTGCCTTGCTCTACCATTTCACCATTTGGTTGTATAATTATGACAAGCAAGTATTCTTGATTGCTTTAGTTTAATTCGTTGTATAAGTGGGGGAGATGTTATTTCCATGCCTTTTTTCCCCTTTTTTTCTCCCTAACTGTGTGAATGAGAGAAACTATATTGATTTTTTCATTTCACTTTCGCTTTGTACAAACTAACTCATATATATACATGGAAGTACACATTTGAAAATGACTTGATAAGGTCACTTCCTAAACAAGATAATGGGATTATCTTGGTTTGAATGTTTTTATAATTTATTATGAATGTGATTTTCATCACGTCTGTGACTTTGTACATGGTCCAATACCTACAACCCCCCCCCCCCCCCCCCCCCGAGCACAAGCTTTTAGTGTATCATATAGGCGGAGCTTGAACCGAAGAAGTCAAAACCAAGGCAGAGACAACGGTTTAGTGAATATATCAGCCGCCTGGTCTACAGTGGAAATGAAGCATACATCCAGAGCCTTTTGAGTAACACGTTCCCTCGCAAGTGGAAGTCAATTTCAACATGCTTGGTGCGAGCCTGAAACACAGGATTTTCTGTGAGATAGTGCGAGCCAATATTGTCGCACCAAAGGGTTGGGGGACTGGATGGGGTAAGGTGGAGTTCTGGTAGCAGTGATTTAATCCAATCAATCTCAAAAGCTACCGTAGCGATAGCCATGTACTCAGCTTCAGTACTAGATCGAGCAATAATAGGTTGTCTGCGTAAGCAACAAGAAATGAGATTGGGACCAAGATAGACATAGTAACAACTGGTAGAATGACAGTGACCCCCCGCCCAAGAAGCATCTGAATAGGCAGATAACGAGAGGTTAGAAGTTTTAGAGAGAAGAAGGACGAAGTGAAGGATGTCCTTGAGGTAGCGTAAGATGCGTTTGACAGCTGACCGTGATCTGATGTGGGCGAGTGCATGAATTGAGCAACATTGTTAACTGAGAAAGAAATATTTGGGTGAGTGAATGAAAGATATTGGAGAGCGCCAACAACACTACGGTAGTCGGTGGGGGAGGGATGGGGTTCACCCCTGGTGATGAGAGAGTGAATTACTGGTGGACATAGGGGTGTGAACGGGCTTGGCAGCATCAAGGAGTGTGCAGGTAAGGAGATCTGTGATGTGGGTGAGGAGATCTTTTACCAAAAATTCGGCGTCAAGGTCAGTGAAAAGTTGATTTATGGAAGGTAAGGAGTTACCAGTGATGATGATATAGTCAACGTAAACGAGTAGACACAAAAAAACAGTATTTGCATGGAAAAATGAATAAGGACGTATTAGAGCGACAGGAATGAAAACACAGAGTGAGAAATCGCTTAGACAATCGAGCATACCACACACGTGGCACTTCCTTGAGGCCGTAAAGAGCCTTCCGAAGTTTGCATACATGATTAGCAAATTCTGGATGTCGTAGGCCAGGAGGTTGGGTCATGTAAACATATTCGTCAAAGCAGCCATTGAGGAAGGCATTATTGACGTAAATGTGGTGGATTGTCCAACCAAAAGAGACGGCAAGAGAAAGTATGAGTCGAATTGTGGTAGGTTATCTACTGGACTAAAAGTCTCACCATAATCAATACCTTCTTATTGTCGATAGCCTTTGGCTACAAGGTAGGCCTTGTACCGGTTCCGTTAGCTTTGCATTTGATGTGAAATAGCCATTTACAACCTATGAGATTGACATTTGGCAGGGGGAGTGAGATCCCATGTATGGTTACACGGCAGTGCATTATATTCATCCTGGATGGCATTATGCCAAGAGCTTGGAAGTAGGTGGTAGGTTCAACTTCAGTAATGAAGGCGGTCAACGTATATTTAGAGGCAAAATATGTGTTTGGGTTTACCTGTACCATCTCGGGAACGAGTTATCATTGGGTGCTGGGAAAGAGTGGGAGGTCTAATTGGTAAAGGGGAAGATTAAAGGAGAAGGAGAATGAGTGTAAGTGTTGGGTGGGTTAGGCGTGTGAGTATGGGCAAGGTTAATTGAATTAATTTGAGGTGTATTTTTGGATGTTGAGGGGGAAAAAGGGAGGAAGGTGAGTGGTTGTTTGATTTTGAACAGAGTGATTTATGGGGATTGGGTCTGTTGTAATAGAGGGGCTAGTTGAATGAATTTGAAGAGTACTTTCAGATGTTGAGTGGGATAAGGAAGAGAGAGGTGGTGACAAATAAGATGGGTGAGGGAACAAGCGGTGAGTAAGTGGGGGCTTTAAGGTTTTGTTTGATTTCACTTTTTTTTTTCTAGTTTTGGAAACTGGAAAAAATAAACATGTTTGGCACATAGTTTTTCGTTTTTTTTTTCTTCAGTTTTTTGGGCTATTTTTTAAAACTCTCATTTGGAGTTTTGGATTTTCAGCTTTGATTTTTATTTTGAGATCACCACCACCACCTCCCACCACCACAGCCACCTCCCACCACCACAGCCACCTCCCACAGCTGGCCGCTGGTAGCCACTGTCCGTGACCACCGTCAGCTGCAAGCCGGCCGGCCGGCAACCCCCGCTACCGGCCACTGCCACGCCCCCACCCCCGCCACCACAAATCACCACCAAAGAAAAAATTCAAAATAAAATTTGGATAATCAAACATCCCAAAAAAATAAAATAAATGAGTAATTAAACACCTATTTGTTTTTGTTAAAAAAAATAAAAACTAAATTGATTTTGTTTTTTTTTGAAAAAAGAAAATCAAAAGTGCAAGTGTTTTTAAAAGTTACCTAAATTATGGGATGAGGACTGGTGGACGGGATAAGTGGACATGGGCGGTGGGGAGGGATTTCTAAATATTTGGAGGGGTGGGCAGTTGGCGTGAATGAGGGGATTTGGGGATATTTGAAGGAGTGGGCAGTTGGCGTGAAGGACGGGATTTAAAAATATATTTGGAGGGGCGGGCAGCTGGCGTGAAAGATGGGATTTCAAATTATGGGATATTATTATTATTTATGTTACATGAATATGTGAGTTTTGAATTAGAGGATATGGAAGGTGAGGACAAATGGTTGGGATAAGGGGACATAGGGATCTGATGAGGGGATTTTTGTGGGGCCCATATTTGTGGCCAAGTTGGTGAGAGATGAGTGAAAGAGGAAGGGGCCACGTGAGGAGATATAGGAGAGAGATGGGCAGAATTTGTGGGAGATAGGTGAGGGAAGTAGTTGAGAGGAGAAATGTCGGGGGAATTTGAGGGTGTTTGCGATTGATATTGAGATGGTCAAACCTAATTTAATTTAGATTAAATCAAGTGTGTGAGTGTTTGACAAAAGAGATTATGAGATTTAATATGGTTAAAAAGCTAAAAAATGATTAAATACATAATTCTGGAAAGTGAGGATTATGAAATAATCAATTTTTTCATAATCGGATTTGACTTTTTAATTTACCATCCTATCCATATATTTTTCACAAAAAGATATTTCATACCCTTTTAACTAATTATTTGGTATGACTTTTAATTAGCTTCTAGAGTTATATTCTCTTCTACGCTAACAAAGAGAGGGAGCACAACAGTTCATCATCAACCACCTTCATCCTCTCTACCATTTTTTATGCTCCTCTATCTTCAATTCAGAATAAGAATTGACAACTTTTGTAAGTAGGTTTAAAATAGTTTCTTCAATAAATTTTCCGTATATTGTAGCCATTTTCAAATGAAAGTTATGTTAACATTACTTCACTAAATGAATATTAGAAACTTTATTTATGTAGTGTCTGATAACCCTACGGTTATTTAACCTAGGATTATATTTGATTTTGATGATAACTAACATTAACAATTATGTTGTCTAACATGCATTGAGTTGATGAAGGAATAGGTACAGTCTCATACTCATGCAAACGGAGAATTAGACGAACAAATCGTTCAAAGTTACTCAACGGAACGCATCAAAGAAGGAATTTGTCGATTGGGTTTTACAATGCTTTTATTTCCTTCTTTGTAACTAGCATTAGAGAGATGATCGTAACGATGACTGTATACCTAGAACTTGCCCATATGTTTCCCTTGCATGCATAAAAGTTTTTCATTCTTTGAAAACAAGGAAACTGCATTTTCTAGAATGCAGTCGACTGCAAGTTGGGCAGTGAGGTATTACAGTCGATTGCATTGGAATGCAGTCGACTGCAATACTTCCAGTAGCCTATTACAGTTGACTGCATTGGAATACTGTCAACTGCAAGTTGGAAATTTTGAATTTCCAACGGCTACTTTGGGAATACAGTCGACTGTATTTATCGTTTGGCGCATTTAATGCTCCACCTAATTCCAAACGGTCATATTCATTCCCACCCATATAAATACTCATCTTGGGCATAGTTTTGATTCATCAATTGCATTCAAAGCCTTCTTATCTTGCATATTCTCAAAGATCAAAGCAATTGTTCAATCTCTCTTGGTGTTCATTATTTTCTCATTCATTTCAAGAGAACATTTATTGTGAGCTTACATTTGACAGATATACACTTTCATAAAGTCATCATACACTCATCTCTCTTGTTCTAGAGCTTGAACTTGTACACATATACTTCTTAAGAGTGAATCTTTGTACACAATTCTTTATCTAAAGTTTCTTGTATCAAAGTTTGGGGTTGTCAAGCTTGGGAGCTTTGGGATTGTCAAAGCTTGTTCTTGATGTGGGCATAGCATCAAGGGATTGTAAGCGGTTCGATCTTGACCCGTAAGAAAGATCATACTAGTGGATTCTAGGGCCTTTCAAGGGACTTCCTTGAAGGGGTGGACGTAGGCTTTAGGGTATTTCAAGCCGAATAATTTAAATCTCCTTGTCAAGTATCTCTAAACCCTTCTCTCTTTACATTATCATTTTATACTTGTGTTGAGATTGGTTAGTTTGCTTATTTGAGATATTGTGTTTATGGTTTGTTGCTTGTAGCTTTTCTAGTGTTATTCTTAACTTCTCTAAGTTTGTAGTAATTACTTGTTAATTTCTTAAAGTAGTCTTAAAACCCTATTCACCCCCCTCTAGGGTTATCTTTTTGGTTTCAAGTGGTATCAGAGCCTCAGCTCTTGATGTATTGGGTAACGCCAAGAGAGTTAATCGATCATGGCTTACGTTGGGGGAATGGAGGGTAGTTCTACCACTAGGCCTCCATTGTTTAATGGGACCAATTATAGTGTGTGGAAAGTTAAGATGAAAATCTACTTAGAGTCTCAAGACTATGAGATGTGGGATATTGTTGAGAATGGCCCATTCGTTCTGATAAAGGTGGTTGACAAGGTTGAGGAGCCTAAATCCAAATCAGAGTATAGTGATCATGATAAGAAGATGATTTGTATGAATGCTAGAGCAAAAAATTGTCTTGTTTGTGCTTTAAACACTAATGAAGTCAAGAGAGTCATTATGTGTAATTCCGCACGAAGGAACTTCACTTCTTAGAGATTCCAAGATGAACTTATTGTTCAGAGATTATGAGTTATTTCGTATGCTTCCAAATGAATCCTTACGGATATGAATACTCGTTTTACTAACATTGTAAGCCCTTTGAAGCAATTGGGCAAGGAATTCACTAATGGTGATCTCGTAAGAAAGGTGATTAGGTCTTTACCAAGAGCTTGGGATGCAAAGATCACCGCCATCCGATAATCGAAGAATCTTAATATCTTTCCTCTTGATGAATTGATGTGCTCACTTATGACATACGAAATACAACTCAAGACTTTTGATCAAGAAGACGCCAAGAAGAAGCCTACATCAATTGCTCTTAAAGCTTCATCTTCAAACCTTGAGTTAAGTGATGATGAAGAAGAATTTTATGAAGAAGATGTTGCAATGGTTACAAAGAACTTCAAAAAAATTTTAAGGTTTAGAAGGAATGGTGGGAGAAGACAACAACATGCTAGCAATGAAGAGAAGTTTTGCTACAAATGTCACAAGTCGGGACACATGAAGATGGATTGTCCAAAGGGAAAAGAAGGAAAGAAGAGATATTTGGAAAAGAGTTAAAAGAAGACAACTCTCTAAGAAAGAGAACAAAGAGAAAGAAAAAGCAATGAATGCCGAACATACTCCAACATGGAGTGACTTTGATTCAAGTGATGAAGATGATGAGAAGAATGAACAAGCAAATGTGTGCTTCATGGCAAATGATGAGGTAAGCTCTTCTTCCGGTAGTGATAGTGATAGTGAAAGCTTCAAAGATGCTTATGATAGCCTATATGAAGAATCCAAGAAAAATTTTAAGAAAAATATTATTTTATCAAAAAAATTCCTTGAGGCTAATAAACAAATTGAGAAAGGAAAATAATGAGGTGCATGCAAAGAATGATTGCATTTCCAACCATTTATATGTAAAACATGTGAATAATGACTTGGTTGAATTAATTGCTAACACTCCTATTTCAAAACAAATCTCTTGCAAAACTTTGTCTTTAGAAAAATAAAATGAAGATTTAAAATTTGTGATTTGATAAAATGTCTTCAAAAATTTGTTGATGGTCAAAGCAATTTGGATGTCATGCTTGGACGCCAAAGATTTGGCCTAAACAAAGGTGGTCTTGGATTAGATCCCTTGGCCTTGCCTCCTAAAATCTTTCAACAACAAGCTAGGTTGAACATTCATTCAAAACAACCAAAGAACTATTGCACACCATTTCCACATTGTGGTTGGTGCAACAAGAAAGGGCATACGACTAATTATTGTCCTTGTAGAATTGTTTATATTAGAGGTAGAAAGAAAATGTGGGTTGTGAAAGGTCAAGAATACAAATGCTAGACTAACACCCAAGGACCCAAAAAAATTTGGGTACCAAAAGTCACTACTTGATTTGTGTATATAGGTATGTCTCAAAGAAAAATCTAGTAACAAGAAATGTATTCTTGATAGTGGATACTCAAGACATATGACCGGCAACATATCTCTTTTCACCTCAATTGATCTTAAAGAAGGAGGAAAGGTGACCTTTGGTGACAATGTTCAAAGAAAAATCAAAGGTAAAGGAACTATTGATAAGGAACCACATTCAATTAAGAATGTGTTATATGTTGAAGGTTTAAAACATAATTTGTTAAGTATTAGTCAATTTAGTGATAAAGGTTTTAGAGTTATTTTTGAAGTTTCTCATTGCACTATACAATCCTTGAAGTATAATAAAACTATTTTGGTAGGAAGTAAAGATGACAATGTTTACTCCATACAATTAAATGATTTAGCTAACCAAGATGTTAAGTGTCTTAGTGCTATAAGTGAGACATCTTGGCTTTGGCATCGAAGACTTGGACATGCATATGGAGCATTTGAAGGATATTTCGAGCAAAGAACTTGTGAGGGGACTCCCGAAGATCAAGTTTGAGAAAGACAAAGTATGTGATGCTTGTCAAATGGGTAAGCAAAAGAAAGTCTCTCACAAATCGAAGAAAATGGTATCTACTTCTAGACCCTTGCAATTACTTCATATGGATTTGTTTGGACAAATCCCTACTACTAGTCTTGGTGGTAAACCATATTGTTTTGTTATTGTTGATGACTATTCTCGCTATACTTGGACTTTCTTTTTGGCTACCAAAGATGAATCTCTAGATGTGTTTACTTCATTTGCAAAACGTGTTCAAAATCCAAAAGGATACTTGATAACCAACATTCGAAGTGTTCATGGTAGAGAATTTGAAAATTCAAAAAATAGGAGCTTTGTGTGATGACTTTGGTATATCACATAACTTTTCAGCTCCTAGAACTCCTCAACAAAATGGTGTAGCCGAAAGAAAGAATAGGTCTTTGCAAGAAGCGGCAAAAACAATGCTTAACGAATATGGTTTACCTAAGTGCTTTTGGGCGGAGGCGGTCAATTGTGCATGTTTTGTTCTCAATAGAGTCATCTTGCAAAAAAAATTTGTTAAAAACCCCTTATGAGCTTTTTAATGATAAGAAACCTAAGGTGAGCTTTTTTAGAGTTTTTAGTTGCAAATGCTTTATTTTAAATACTAAGGATCACCTTAGCAAATTTGATTCCAAAACCTATAAGGGAATTTTTCTTGGTTACTCTAATAATAGTATGGTATATAGAGTTTACAATAAAAGTACTTTTGTTGTAGAAGAATCCATAAATGTTACTTTTGATGAGACTAATCATTTTCTTCGGAGGACTAACATTGTTAATGTAGATGACATGGACAATGACATGAGAACTTTGGACATAAGTGATACATTACAAGATAACCCCAAAGAAATTGATCTAAGGGAGCAACAATCAAGCTCTCAAGTGGGAAACGAGGAAGCAATCAATGATACTTCAAACTTGGACAGCTCTCAAGCATTACCAAAATATTGGACTTACAAAAAGGATCATCCAAGCGATCAAATCTTAGGTAATCCTTCGAGTGGGGTAAGAACTCGATGCTCTCTTCAATAACATGTTAATTTAGCTTTTCTTTCCCAAATTGAACCAAAGAACTTTTTCGAAGCTCTACATCATGAATCTTGGATGCTTGCTATGCAAGAAGAGCTAGTTCAATTTGAAAGAAATCAAGTTTGGACCCTTGTGCCTAAACCTCAAAACTATAGGATTATAGGCACAAAATGGGTATTTAGAAACAAACTTGATGAATCCGGAGTCGTGGTTAGAAACAAGGCTAGATTAGTGGCCCAAGGTTATAACCAAGAAGAAGGAATTGATTTTGATGAGACTTATGCTCTGGTAGCTAGACTTGAATCTATTAGAATGCTATTAGCTTTTGCTTGCTATAACAATTTTAAACTCTATCAAATGGATGTCAAGAGTGCTTTTCTAAATGGTTTTATTTCGGAGGAGATTTATGTGGCTCAACCTCTTGGTTTCGAACATGAAAAATATCCAAACCATGTTTTCAAGCTTAGCAAAGCTCTTTATGGTTTAAAACAAGCCCCTAGAGCTTGGTATGGGAGGCTAAGTAGTTTTCTTTTAGAAAATGATTTTTCAAGAGGAAAACTTGACACCACACTTTTTATAAAATCTAAGGGCAATGACTTATTGTTGGTGCAAATTTATGTTGATGATATTATATTTGGTGCTACTAATGGATCCTTGTGCGAAGAGTTTGCTTCTTGTATGAGTAAAGAGTTTGAAATGAGTATGATGGGAGAACTCAACTTCTTCCTTGGATTGCAAATCAAACAAAGCAAGGATGAAATCTTCATCAACCAAGCCAAATACACCAAAGAGCTACTCAAGAGATTTGACAAGGAAAAATCAAATGTTTTTGACACTCCAATGAGCTCATCATTAAAGCTTGATAAAGATGAAAAGGGTAAGGATGTTGATATTAAGCGCTATCAAGGTATGATCGAATCACTCCTTTACCTTACCGCAAGTAGACCCGATATAATGTTTAGTGTTTGTTTATGTGCTAGATTTCAAGCTTGTCCTAAGGAATCTCATTTGATCGCCATCAAGAGAATTCTTAGATATCTTAAAAGCACTCACGACTTAGGGTTATGGTTTCCTGGGAGCACGTCATTTTTTTACCTAGTTGGTTTCTCCGACACTGACTATGCCGGATGTAAAACCGAGCGGAAAAGCACTAGTGGCGGTTGTTAATTCCTAGAACACTCACTTGTTTCTTGGAGTTCCAAGAAGCAAAATTCGGTTGCACTCTCTACTACCGAAGCCGAATATGTGGTGGTTGGTGCTTGTTGTGCACAAATTCTTTGGTGAAACAAACTCTTTTGGATTTTGGATGAAACAAACTCTTTTTGATTTTGGACTCAAGTATGATCACATACCTATCTTATGCGATAACTTGAGTGTGATTGATTTGAGAAAAAATCCTATCCAACATTCATGGACCAAGCACATAGAAACCAAACACCATTTTATCCGTGATTATGTGCAAAAAGGTGATATCGTTCTCGATTTCGTGGACACAAATCACCAATTAGCGGATATCTTCACTAAACCGTTAGATGCGAAGAGGTTTACCGCTCTTAGAAGAGAACTTGACATGTCTTCACCTATGTGACTAATTTTTTATACTTCTTGTGGTTCAAACATGCAAGTTGCACTTCACATGCTTGAGCATTATTTCATATCCTTATCGCATGTTTTAGTTATTTTCTCTCAAAATTATTGACTTTGTTGCTATTCAACCTTGGCGTTTAAACTATTTTGCACACATTTATATTGCATTATTTATATGCATAATCAATTTCAAGACTGTTTGACTTTTGGCATTACAGTCGACTGCATGTGTTGAATACAGTCAACTGCATGTAGGAATACAGTCGACTGCGTTACGGGGAAAGGGCATAAATCTGACCCATTTCGGCAGATTTCTCACTCTCTCTCATTCCTTCGGAATCCTTTCTCTATTATCTCACACTAGGACTCAAATCTTCGTAGATTGGCTTAAAATTGATATGTAATTCTTCCCAAATCTTGTTCTAATACATGTTTTGCACACTTTCATTGTTCATTTTCACCTACATTGTTCAAAATCTGTGCAAATTCTAATTGCTCGCTTTCGTATTATTTCATCAGATTCATATCAATTGAGCATGCTACTACATGTTTTTACTCTTAATTCATGCTTAAGATTGTTCATTACATGATTCTACGTAGTTCTATTACATGAATTCACGTAAGAATCATTTTCCTCCAAATTTCTTCAATTAATTAAGTAATTTCATGTTTGATCACTTGATTCATGTTTAATTATGTCATTTTTATCGTTTATACATAGTTATTTACATTTAATTTGTCTAAAATTCATTTTTTTCAAATTGCATGAACCAGGGTTTATATTTCTCAAAAATTATTTAAAAATTTGTACTTCTTTTGTTTGTTTTAGCCTAAATTCATGTTGCATTATCTTTCTATCACACTTTCACAAGATTTATTTTAACAATTTCATTAAAAACATCATTTTTCAAACATTTCATAAACCCTAATTTTTTTATTTTCTTTGCATTTTCATACATCTTACCTATGTTATTTAGCTTCCAAATTTGTTAGACTATTTCAAGAATGGCAAGAGAGAAACGTGCGTGTGCCAATTCATCAAGATCACGAGCCGCTCCCGCACTGCTCCCGAGCCCAAGCCTGCCCCGGTAGAGTTTGACCGCAACCACTATCGGAACTGTGAGGTTCTAGACCGTTTCTCCGCACAAAACTCTTCCCCTCTGGCTCCAGGTTTGCGTTTAGACACTCCATTTCTCTTCAGCATAGGTGTACTTAGACACCTTCAGGATTGCTATCAAGACCGCCTTACTGATAGGAACACCATCCTATATTATCCTGATGCAATCCATCTTTTTTATGCAAATTTGAATTGGAGCATTTCCAGTGAGTCGTGTACACTCACATCCTATGTCTTTGGTCGGCGTATCTCATTCTCTCAGTCACGACTAGCCGACCTTCTAGACCTCCCCGACACTAGTTTTCCCTTTACAGTAGAGATGATTCCTGTCGCCGGTCAATCACATTGGTTTGACTAACCGTTCTCCATCAAGGAACAGCTTCGACACACACTTCACAGTCGATAGATTAGGGCTGCAAGAAAGCTGATCCTTTGTGACCTACCACCTCTGTCTGAACTATTCCATCATGTCATCGCTTACAACGTCATCCCTAGAGCTGGCGGTCTTTCATTTGTTTCTTACTTAGACGTCCAGCTCTTGACCTTTTTCTACTCGGGTACACCGATTAACCTCTCTCGTCTTATCATGTTGAACATGATTAAGAGCGCCTCTCATCCTGGCTTAGCTATACCTTACGGCCTCCTACTCACTCGCATTTTTGTTGCCTTTAGAATTCCTCTTCCCTGTGAGTATATTGAGGTGACTCGGCACAATGTACTCGACTGCTCTACCTTTCGTAGGAAGGGACTTTTAGATGATCGTAGTTGTTTCTTGCCTAAGCCAGACATGGACGATGCTATGGATGTTGATGATGAGGAGGATGAGGATGAGGATGATGATGATGGTGGTGGTGGCGGTGATGATGCTCCTGATGCTCGTGGAGATGCCGGTGATGGGATTGTACGTGATCCACCTCCGTTGATCATTTCGAGTACACATGAGGTGGGCACTTCTTCCGGTCCTTCTGCTTCAGGATATGAAGCGATCCTAGCACGCTTAGATATGATGTAGTAGCAGATGCATGCCGATTTCAGTCAGATGGATCTTACCCACAGCCAGCTTAGTCGACGCCTTTCTCGCATGGAGGATCATTGTGGGATTCAGTGTCCTGAGGAAGACATCTTTCATCCACCACCTCCACCATCGGGTCCTTAGGCGTTAGGACATCGTTTATGTTTTTATTAGCTTATGCTTTCAGAATCTATTATGTATTTCAAAAACTTATCATGGATGCTACTCATAGTATTGCTTTAGCACTTTTGATTTACGTTTATCTTACTGCACATCTGATTCCATAGGCTTATGATTTATGTGCTATTTTGTTACATGTGCTTTGTACATCCTTTGATGGTTATTCAAGTACTTATGTTTTCTTGATTTTGAACGCCCTTTGTTGGCTATATTGATTATCCATGGATGGATACATATTTTGATCACTTTCACACAACATACACCCTTGATCTTTTTCATGATGCCAAAAGGGGGAGAAAAATATTGTTAATATTGTTGATTCATACTTGTGTGGATTTGATGAGCATATATTACCTGAAATAGGGGGAGTATATATTGCTTAAGAAAGGGGGAGCTTATCATATTAATTCCTATTTTGACCCCTTATGGTTTATAATTGAGATTGTCATGCTTCATTGCATTTATCATCTTATATATCTCATATGTTTTGAATCAATGTTTGTCATCATCATAAAGGGGGAGATTGATAACCCTACGGTTATTTAACCTAGGATTATATTTAATTTTGATGATAACTAACATTAACAATTATGTTGTCTAACATGCATTAAGTTAATGAAGCAATAGGTACAATCTCATACTCATGCAAACGGAGAATTAGATGAACAAATCGTTCAAAGTCACTCAACGGAACGCATCAAAGAAGGAATTTGTCGATTGAGTTTCACAATACTTTTATTTCCTTCTTTGTAACTAGACTTAGAGAGATGATCGTAACGATGACTATATACCTAGAACTTGCCCATAGGTTTCCCTTTCATGCATAAAAATTTTTCATTCTTTCAAAACAAGGAAACTGCATTTTCTTGAATGCACTCGACTGCAAGTTGGGCAGTGATGTAATATCCCGAACTTCGGGAGCCAGTTAAAATAACCATCGGTACTCCAAAAAATAAATGGGCGCTAAATTTAAGTAATGTTTGGTTATTAGTAACGTGTAGGAGCTTAAAAATGTTTTAGGGCAAAAATGTAAATTTTGAAATCTTGGGGGCATTTTTGAAATTTTAGAAAACTTTGGGGGTATAATTGTAAATTAGATTTTTTGGTGATGAAAGGTAATAATATGAGTGATATTGCGTGTTTAGTGACATTTGATTTAATTAAAAAGGATTAGAAAATTTTAAGGGTTTAAATGTAATTATAGAAAGTTTAGGGGTCTTTTTGAAAATATGTAAAGTTTGGGGACATTTGTGCAATTTTATCAAAGTAATTTAGGAATTTTTTATTTAAGTTGGCCACCTCCTACTAGGTTTATGACTAAGCTAAATGGAACTATTTAATAATAGATTGGATAAGGGAAAAAAGGGGAATACAAGAAAACAAAAAAAAGGAAATTCGGAAAGAAGAACAAACAAAAGAGAAAGAGGAAGAACAAGAAACAGAGAAAGAAACAGGGGCTTCGGCCGAGAAGAATTTAAGGGGAGAGAAAGAGATTGTTCAAGGTAATCACTTCTCTGCTAGAGTTAGTATGAGGTTGTGTGTGTTTTTTGTGTGCGCAGAGTGTGTATTCACTGTGTGTGTAGCTGTGTGTTCTAGTGGGTTTAAGTGAGTGCTCCCAGTCTAGGTTCGGGCGTGTTAGGTGTTATGCGATGTAATGCTGTGTGATCAGATGGTGTGGTGTGTGATCTTAGGTAGCAAAGTGTGGAAGTGTATGTCGTGGAGGTAGTTGACAGTGTATGTGGGTTGATAATATGTATATGTATATATTCATGCAAGTAGCGAGATTTTGCGTGAATTTGTGGAGGATGAATCTATAGTTATGTGCGCGTATATGTGCCTTACATGTGAGTATAATTGTGTTTACATGTGGGTGTGTGCGTGAGTGTATGTGCAGTGTGTGGGTTCTGAGTGTGCTTTAGTGTGTGTGTTCATATGTGTTTCGGGTGAGTGATGGGGTGTATGAGGGTGTGGTTAATTGAATGTTAATGTGAGTATTTAGGTGTAAATTCATTCGGGTAGAGGTTTTAGGAGCACTTGGAAGGGTAGCCGTGGGTTTCAGTGAATTTCGAAGACCATCAGTGAGTTGTGTGTGTGTTCGAACAAGGAAGATGATGTGTGTGTAAAAGGTGCAATAGTGTGTGCTTTAATTTGAATAGTGAGTGTAATGGTCACTAAAGATAAAATTCAACTAGGCAGTTTTTAATCCTATTTTTTAAAAATAGTTAAGGACAAAATTAGACAAAGTGAAAAACTGTAACCTCTAATGTTTTTATGAGAACTACTCTCTGGAATGTTTTGAGAATTTTTTAAGTCCGCGAAGAGTGCTAAATTGAGGTACCGATTAAAGAATTTATCGATTTATTTAGCATATCAAACCAAGTTATTTTAACCTGAAAAATTTATGGAAGCCCTATTTTACAGATGTGATTCAGTATCTAAAATTTCGGGCCATTCCGAGGCCGATAAGTATTTTTCGTGAAACTGACCTTTTAGCGTTCGCTCCGGACATCGGTTCTGGATTTTCAGGCGAAAAATTTTTAAAAAAACTTTTTAGGCCAGAAATAACATCAGGATGTTTAAAATAGCAGTTTAAGATATTTTGAGATTTTTTTGGTGCCGAAAACCCCCGAGGGTGTTTTGGTAATTTATCACCCAGAAGGGGTATTTTCGTAATTTTACCTATAAGAGGTATTTTGAAGTAAATTTACATACAGTAAGATTATTTTAGTGACTTTTCTTATGAAAAAGTCATTTTAAAAATTAAAGTGTAACGAGGGTGTTTTGGTAATTTGCCACCCCGAAGGGGTATTTTGGTAATTTGACCTAAGAAATATATTTTTGCATAAATTTACATATGGAAGCTTATTTCAGTGATTCTACTTATGGGAAGACCATTTGGGTAATTTAAGTCTGAGAGGGGCATTTTGGTAATTTTAAACCTTGGGGCGTTTCAGTAATTTTACATACCCGGTGAGGGGAGGTTCATTTTGGGAGCATGTGTGAGTTCGTATTAAGTTATACTTTTGTTCTGTAGGCTGTATTCTAATGGTTCGATTATTCCGTTTAGGTTAAAGCTAAAGACTTCCGGTTAGGATAATTTAGCTGCGGATCCAGGTAAGGGATTCTATCTGAACCTTGGGTAAGGACTTTTGTCCGAACCCTTATTTGATTACTTGTACTCGTAAGTACTCCTTTGATATATTTACGGCTAATGCCAAACTCTAAGTTATGTATTGATATCAGCATGTTCTTGCCCAGAAAACCCTAATGTTGAACCTGAATCGGTTATTTGGAAATCTTGTGATGCTCGCATGTTATTACAGGCTGAGCAAATTTGATAATTGTTTATATCCATTCTTTTGACTTTTTGTGATTATATTCAATAATTATTCGCAGTCGTTTTTGTTATTTATCTGTGATTGTTCTTCTGAAAATCCCGAATGCTGACTTATGTCAATATGATTATTGTTATGAGAATCCGAATTGATTTCGGGGATATGAGCTTATGTTAACGCTCATTGATATTGTTAATTTCTGTGTTGACCTGGATACCTGTTTAGTGGGGAGGCGGTATAAGGCTGGTTGAATCCTGCATGAAACGCAGGCTAGTACCCAAGTGGACTAGTAATTATTTTAGTACATCATGCATGTGTACACTATATAAGCTTGCCATAATGGCATTGCAATCGCCCAGGATCAACATTGATTTTTGATTTTTTAGCTAGAATGATTTGTACTTGGGTTGAAAGCCCTTGACAAACATTCATTGTACTTAGCTAGAAGGATTTGTACTTGGATTGAAATCCCTTGACAAGCCTTTATCGTATTATCTTATTTGATTTCTGCTTGGGTTAAAATCGCTCGAGAAATCTTGCTGTATTTTTTAAATGAATTTCTGCTCGGATTGAAATCCCTTGAGCAAGGGAAATTTTTGTGGTACTTGAAAATGCTAACTTGAAAAGGATCTTCTATTGATCATTTTGGATTTTGTTCTGATTGTTAATATTTATTTTGGCTTCTATTTCTGATGAATTTTGATCATTTTGGGTATTCATTGAGTTTTGATCGTTTGAAGTGTTTTGAAAATCATCGTCGGTTGGATTTTCGGAGTCGTGTTATAATCTCTTTTGTAGTCCTTGTACGACCTTACTGGGCTCTCAAAAGTTCACCCTTCATTTGGCTCCCTTTTGCAGGTGATGATCAAATGTAGCATGTTCGGGAATGGGTTAGAGTCTGTGTGAGATCCAGAAGAGCCCATAACTACTGTGTAGGGAGACCCCTGCGTTGGTCAGTTTTGTCAACTCGTTCTATAAGAACTTGAGTTTGTAAAGAACCTAGATCTTAATAGTTCCAGTTTGAGTAGTTTTGTAATATTGAATGTGAAGAGTTTGAGTTGATATCGGATTCACTGTTTTGGAAGTATGTGTTAGTGAACAGGATTTGACAGGTTTGATGTGATCTGGAAAGTTAACGACCCGGGAGTTCGGGGCGGCGAAGCTTCGGATTCCCAGGGCATTACAGTTGGTATCAGAGCAGTTGGGTCTTGTGGTATTAAAGGTTTTAAGTGTATGATTATGTAGGCACAGAACCGAGTTTAAGTATATGGTTTGGTAGTCACAGAACCAAAGGGTATAGGTAACACGATTATGTGGAGTCGTATCCTGTTAATGAGAGCGGGGTAGGATGATGGTAGAGTTAAGAAGTCTGGCTTTAAGGTTGAGAAGTCTTGTAATCATATTGTTCTTTAGACATGTGTCATGTGCACTGATCATTGTTCATTGTACCAGTATGGCTCGCTCTCATAGCACTGGAGCGGAGATAGTACGGAAGGCCGGGAGGTCCCCAATAGGGAGGTATCTCAACCTAAGGAGAGGAGAAGCAGAACCCAGAACCAATGGTTGCAGTTCTAAACACTATCAACCATATTTTGACTGTGATGGCACAGAATCTGGCTAAGCAACAGCAAGGAGTACAGAATCCAGTTCAACTACAGCCACAACCTCAAGATGAGAGTACCCTAGGTGAATTTCCCAAACAAGATGCGCCTAGCTTTAGGGGGTCATTGGACCCTATGGAGGCAGAGAACTGGATTGATGACATGGAGAAAATCTTTCGAACCATTCACTGCAGCGAGAGGCAAAAGGTTGAATTTGCTCTCTATAAACTTAGGGATGAGTCTAAACACTGGTGGAAAATGGTGGAAAGGAGTTTGACTCGCCAACAATTGGATGAGATGACTTGGGAATAATTCAGAGAATTGTTCTTTGACCAGTATTTCTCGACAAACTATCGTGAACAAATGTTAAGAGAATTTATCATTGTGATGCAAGGAGATCAAGACCTGGTAGATGAATTCGAAATGAGGTTTTCACGCCTTGCCAGATTTGCAATGTGGAAGTTGCCAACTGAAGAGGATAGGTGTCGAAAGTTTGAGTGGGGCCTTAGGCCAGGATTAAGGGATGAAGTGATTTCTGCTCGATTAACGAGCTATAAAGAATGTGTAGACTTGGCGCGTGCGTTGGAGCGATCCAAGTCCAACAGCAAGGGACAGTATGAACATAAGTGAGATAGACAGAAGAAAACTAGGGAAGAGTTTTCCCATGGTGAATTTGTAGAGGCTGCCAAACGTTAACAGTTTGCACAGTTAGTACAACTGGATACCCAAGGCCTCAGGATGGGGCAGAATCAGCAGTTTAGGTTAGCATCGACACAGGGGCCTAGACCTGGGCAGAGTATGGGATTCGGAGGAGCATAGAGTGTAGGCGCTCGACCAGCCCAGAATATTAGATTTGGACCCTCACCGAATTCTGGAATTCAACCTATACGGCATACTGGTCAAGGTAGCAGGTCAACTTCTTCGGATACCCCATGCATCATGTGCAGGAAGTATCACGGCGGTGGGCCATGTTACAGAGTTACCAGTGGGTGCTTCCGGTGCGGCAGTGCAGAACATCGGATCCGAAACTATCCAGTTGATAGGAATAATCAGCCAACTTCCCATCTCGTACCTACAACAAGCGTATCAAGAAGCAAAGGTCCTCGTCAAGGAAGAGGCCAAGGTCGACAAGAGCAGATTCACCAGTCTCAACTCCAACGGGAGCAGAGGCCTGGGACATCTGTTAGACTTTATTCAATGTCTGCTCAGGGTGCTGCTACATCCGATGCCATGGTGTCAGTTACACTATAGGTTAATCCATAAGATGCTCGGATAATTTTTGAATCCAGAACGATGTATTCTTTGGTCTCCTTTACTTTCGCATAGTTATTGAGGGTGAGAACCAGTACCTTGTGAACTATTTCTTTTTGCGATAAGTGCTCCATTAGGAGAGCCCTTGACTGTTTTGACGGTTTTTTGTGATTGTGCAGTCTATACTTGGGATAGAGATTCTTCTATGGACCTCGTATCATTTGTTGTTTAGGGTTTTACCATCATACTAGGTGTGACTTGGTGATTTGCTAATCACGCATCGGTTTATTGTTAAGGAAAAACCCTAGTCGTATCTGGAAAGTTTACAAGGTATAAACATTAGTTAAGTTAGTGATTTGATGTATGAATAAGAGTACTGTTTGGAAAGATGCCAAGTGTTAAGACTGAAGGTTTGGTTTAAGGGTACCAGAAGGGATTAGAAATTTTACTCTGTCATCTGATTCATTCTTTTGCATATTGAACTCAAGGACGACTTAATTGAATGTCAGCTTACGCTGAGACGTCAGCAAATATGTCATTCATGACGAGACGTCTTATTCCTTTTCAGAATATTTATCTGTCTTTTCGAATCAATTGGACTTGATGGGGTAGTATCTGACCCACTGGTCATGGGAAAGCTACGAATCTTATTAAGGACCAATAATATCTTTTGATTTTGATTGCTCTTAGTCGTTGGGTTGACTTTGCTTCGCTAGACTTATATCATCGTTTCTGTGTCCGTCATTTTTTGAGATGTCACATAATTTTGTTGTGAACTTCGATAGCCGATATGCATGATTTTTGTATTTTGATTGCCTGATTGCGATTATTATTTTCATTAATTGCATAGGATATGAGATTAAGTAGATTCCTAAGCCCCAGATAATCTGTGAGCGAGAGTAGATTTTGAGAACGTGGATAAGGTTTGGATAAGTTATTTGATAATTCGGTATAAGATTTGAGACCTTGACTGAATACGTGGTGGTAATTTTCTGTCGTTTTGTGAAATGTACGCAGAACTGTAAGTATGCATTAATAGCTATGTTAAGATAACGCGCCTCTCGATGATGAACTTGGCAATAATTTGGAGTCATTGTTTTGAGGTATTAGAGTGTGCAGTGAAAGTCGGGTGGCTACAACTTTTTGTCATTATTAATTATCTGTGTTGGTGGTTGCGAGGTGTAAGTACTTATAGGAACTAATTACCCTACCCATGTTTGCTTGGGTAAACCGCAGATCATGGATGACCATCGTTTAGTATTTCAGTATGCCTTGATCAGAGAGTCGAGCTCACATTCATAAGTAAATTGGGCAACTGGTAGGATTCCTGGTGTAATACCTGCATAAGATAAGAGAAGTCTAACGTATTAGAGCTTGACTTAATCTGTGGATATGCATGGAATTTGGAGTGGTGTAGGCTCTGCTCAGTAGGTTCTGGAAAAGTTGGTCAGACAGGGTTTCAGTTCAGCATTTCAATTTAAATATAAATAATTGCGTTCGAGTATTTCTGGGATAGGAATTTTTCCGAACCTTTATTTGATTACTTGTACTCGTAACTACTCCTTTGATATATTTACGACTAATGCCGAACTCTAAGTTATGTAGTGATATCAGCATGTTCTTACCCAGAAAACCTTAATGTTGAACCTGAATCGGTTATTTTGAAATCTTGTGATGCTCGTATGTTAATGCGGGCTGAGCAAATTTGATAATTGTCTATATCCACTCTTCTGACTTTTTGTGATTATATTCGATAATTATTTGTAGTTGTTTTTGTTATTTATCTGTGATTTTTATTCTGAAAATTCCGAATGCTGACTTATGTCAATATGATTATTGTTATGGGAACTCGAATTGATTTCGGAGATATGAGCTTATGTTAACGCTCATTGATATTGTTAATTTCTGTATTGACCTGGATACCTATTTAGTGGGGAGGCGGTATAAGGCTGGTTGAATCCTGCATGAAACGCAGGCTAGTACCCAAGTAGACTAGTAATTATTTCCGTACATCATGCATGTGTACACTATATAAGCTTGCCATAATGGCATTGCAGTAACCCAGGGTCAATATTGATTTTTTATTTTTTTTAGCTAGAATGATTTGTACTTGGGTTGAAAGCCCTTGACAAACATTCATTGTACTTAGCTAGAAGGATGTGTACTTGGATTGAAATCCCTTGACAAGCCTTTATCGTATTATCTTATTTGATTTCTGCTTGGGTTAAAATCCCTCGGGAAATCTTGCTGTATTTTCAAAATGAATTTCTGCTCAGATTGAAATCCCTTGAGCAAGGGAAACTTTCGTGGCACTTGGAAATGCTGACTTGAAAAAGATCTTCTATTGATCATTTTGGATTTTGTTCTGATTGTTAATATTTATTCTGGCATCTATTTCTGATGATTTTTGATCATTTTGGGTAATCTTTGAGTTTTGATCGTTCTAAGTGTTTTGAAAATCATTGTCGGTTGGATTTTTTGGAGTCGTGTTATAATCTCTTTTGTAGTCCTTGTATGACCTTACTGGGCTCTCAAAAGCTCACCCTTCGTTTGGCTCCCTTCTGTAGGTGATGATCAAATGTAGCATGTTCGGGAATGGGTTAGAGTCTGTGTGAGATCCCGATGAGCCCATCACTACTGTGTAGGGAGACCCCTGCGTGGGTCAGTTTTGTCAACTCGTTCGATAAGAACTTGAATTTGTAAAGAACCTAGATCTTAATAGTTCCAGTTTGAGTAGTTTTGTAATATTGAATGTGAAGAGTTTGAGTTGATATCGGATTCACTATTTTGGATGTGTGTGTTAGTGAACAGGATTTGACAGGTTTGATGTGATCCGATAAGTTAACGACTCGGGAGTTCGGGGCGGCAGAACTCCGGATTCCGGGGGCGTTACAAGTAACGTATTACAGTCAAATGCATTGGAATGCAGTCAACTGTAATACTTACAATAGCTTATTACAGTCGCCCGCATTGGAATACAGTCGACTGCAAGTTGAAAATTTTGCATTTCTAACTGCTACTTACTTAGGAATACAGTAGACTGCAATGGCACATTACAGTCGACTGTATTTACCGTTTCACACATTTAATGTTCCACCTAATTCCAAACAGTCATGTTCATTCCCACTCCTATAAATAATCATCTTGGGCATAGTTTTGATTCATCTATTGCATTCAAAGCCTTCTTATCTTGCATATTCTCAAAGATCAAAGCAATTGTTCAATCTCTCTTGGTTTTCATTATTTTCTCATTCATTTCAAGAGAACATTTATTGTGAGCTTACATTCGAGAGATATACACTTTCATAAAGTCATCATACGCTCATCTCTCTTGTTCTAGAGCTTGAACTTGTACACATCTACTTCTTAAGAGTGAATCTTTGTACACAATTCTTCATCTAAAGTTTCTTGTATCAAAGCTTGGGGTTGTCAAGCTTTGGGATTGTCAAAGCTTATTCTTGATGTGGGCATAGCATCAAGGGATTGTAAGCGGTTCGATCTTGACCCGTAAGAAAGATCATACTAGTGGATTCTAGGGCCTTTCAAGGGACTTCCTTAAAGGGGTGGACGTAGTCTTGAGGGTATTTCGAGCCGAACCATTTAAATCTCCTTGTCAAGTATCTCTAAACCCTTATTTCTTTACATTATCGTTTTATACTTGTGTTGAGATTGGTTAGTTTGCTTATTTGAGATATTGTGTTTGTGGTTTGTTGCTTGTAGCTTTTCTAGTGTTATTCATAACTTCTCTAAGTTTGTAGTAATTACTTGTTAATTTTTTAAAGTAATCTTAAAACCCTATTCACCCCCCCCCCCCTTCTAGGGTTATCTTTTTGGTTTCAGTGTCCTTTATGGTCATTTTGCCATATCACAACTGATTTAATCACTTTCTATCCAACATACTTTTTGTAACTTTAAACTAGTTCACAGCTAACTTTAAACTAGTTCACTTTTTGTGACATGTGACAGATGGAGTGGGTGTAATGTGAGAGCCATTAGAAAAATTGTTTGGGCAATTAAGCAGTAGAGGAAGTGACGGCGTGTTTTTTTATGTGGGTGTGGGGAGTAAAGGTGGCCATGAAGAATGCAATTTTTGACAGTAGGAAAACTCATGTTGAGAAAAAATGACGTGAAGAGTAATATATATGTGGTTAGTGTCGGGGTCAAAGCGAAGGTAGCCTTTATGAAATAGAATGTAACCAAGAAAAATGCACCCTTTTGAACTGAATTTCAGGTTGTGTTTAACATGTGGTCGAAGATGTGGATAACAAAGACACCGAAAAACTTTGAGGCGTGTAAAATTAGGTGGGGTGTGAAAAAGTTTTTCAAGTGGACAAAAATTATGAGTAACCAGTGACTGAAGACGGTTAATGAGAAAAACGGCGGTACTGAAGGCATCATCCCAGAACTTGTGAGGACAGTGAGCATGTGCAAGCAGTGGAAGACCTTTTTCAACAATATGGCGGTGTTTATGTTCGGCAACACCGTTTTGTTTATGAACATGCGGACACGAGCGGCAATGGAGAATCCCATGTTCAACACAAAATTTTTGTAAGGGATGATATTTGCCACCCTAGTCTGATTGAACACATTTGATGTGATGGCCAGTTAAGTTCTCTACTAGTTTTTTAAACTGATAAATACAATCATGTCATCGGATTTAAGCTTGAGTGGAAAGATCCAAGTAAAACGACTAAAGTCATCAATAAAGTGAACATAATAGCGGTAATCTTGATGAGAGACAACTGGGAAAGGACCCCAAAGATTACTATTAATTAATTTAAGGAGAGATGAGGAAAGTACATGAGATGATTCAAAGGGTAGCTTGTGACTTTTGCCTAAGCAACATGCTTCACAAGTCACAGCTGCACATTTATTTGGGACAATGGGGAGCGAAAATTTGTGCACTATGTGTGAAATGACACGAGACAACGGATGACCAAGACCATGATGCCAGAGCAATAGGGGAGCACGAACACCAAGCAGTGCAACATGAGTGCTTTTATTTGACGACGACAATAAGGACACGCACATCAGTGAACGAAAACTGGTAGAGACCATTTTTAAGGTGACCTTGAAGTAGAGGCTTCCCGAAAATGCGGTCCTTAACAAAAACAACATCAGAGTGAAATTTAAAATAAACATCATTATCTCCAGTATATTGACGAACAGATAGTAGATTTTTGGAAATAGAGGGTACATGAAGCGTATTTGTTAGTTTAAATTTCCTAGTGGAAGAACTTAACAAAGAATGACCACTATGATGAATAGGTATACCTGTGCCATCACCGATATGAACTTGATCATGTTGAGAGAGATTTGTAACATCGTTAGTGATATGATTCGTGGCACCAGAGTTAGGATACCATGCCGGGTCATAGGATTGTGGGGATGGTGGAGCAGCCATATAGGCAGCAGAGGAAGAGGAGCGAGGTGGACAGTACGAACAGTAAGGTCAAATGTGACCAGGTTGATTGCGGTGATGACAGATAATGAAGGAGACAAAACGGTTTGAGGGCAGTTGGGAAGAGAAATGACCAGATTGGAAGTCACGCCACGTTGAAGGTTGCAGCCGTTATATATACTGTTGTTGGAGGAGGGGTAGAGTATATGGGTTTAAAATTTTGGGAAGTGGGACTAAAGGTGAAGAGGGAGGAGGTCGGGTGGTAATTGCTGCATGCACTTGAGGTAAAGATAGTTCACGTGCATGCTATCATTCTATCTGAGTCTCACGAGTGAGAAGAAGAGCATAGAGGCTATTTCGGGTAGTGATGGAGGTAACAAAAGATTGGTATTCATAACTATGACCGGCTAAAAGAGTGTTGATAAGGTCTCCGTCAGAAACAGGGTGACCAATGGCAGCCGAAGTGTCGCAGATTGTTTTGCCTTTCTGAAAATAGTCAGTCATGCTACGATCATCTTTGCTGAGATGATGAAGATCATAGCGAAGGTTGAAAATTTTGTCTTTGGATTGAGAACTGAACATTCTCAAGAGAGAGCCAAACAACTTCAGAGGTATGCAGACCAAGAACTTGTGCTAAGACAGGTTCGGTAAGTGATGACATGATCCAGCTTAAGAAGTTGATCCTGTTTTTGCCACAATATGTAGGATGGATTTTTAGGAGGAGGCTCAGGCCCAGAGGTAGGTGTAGGTATGTAAGTGGATTCAAGGTATTTTGCAAGGCAAGGGTTGGTGCCATCAACAAAACCAACGAGATCATACCCACAAAGAAGTGGGAGAATTGAATTTTCCAGAAAAGGTAGTTATCGGTGGTGAGCTTAACAGATATAAGGTGTTGAAGGTGGTTTAAGGGGAAGACAATAAAAGAAGTAGGATTGTTAGGAGTGGAAGATGAGGCCATGATGGAAATGTAAAAAAAAAATCGGTTAACTTATGCTTGTGATACCATGTGTGAATAAGAGAAACTGTATTGATTTTTCATTTCATTTTCTCTTTGTACAATCTGAGTCATATATATACATGGAAGTGCTCATTTGAAAATGACTTGATAAGGTTACTTCCTAAAAAAGATAATGGGATTATCTCGGGTTTACTGTTTCTATCATTTTATTTTGAATGGGATTTTCATTACATGTCTATGACTTTGTACATGGTTCAATACTGACAATGTACTTTAGCGACAAGTGTTGAGATTTTTGCAATGAACAGGGGTGGATATAGGCTATTATTTAAGCAGGACTCTCGTTATCGCAAATATTGAGGATGTTAGTATATTAGGTTGTCCCGTCAAATCTTCAAGAGTTTTATAGGCTACGAAGGATATGATGCTGATAGTGCATTTTCTTCAGAGTTTGGAATTAATGACTATGGCTGTAAGCTTGGGAGGTACGTAGCCAACCCAGTGCAGAAAAATGAGAGGAGGAGAAATAAAGTAGAGGAAAGTAGCATAGCCTGCTAAGTTTGTTAACTGTTGACAAGTAATTTTTCTAGCTGAACTTTTACAAATCTTGAACATGAATGAAGTAGAAGGATTTAGTTGAACTTGTATATATGATATTGGGACTGTTTAAGCAAGTACAATGTCCACTATTTTGCTTTTTATTTTTATCGTCCTTCACTGTATGGTCAGGTACTTGGGGAAAATGTGCATCACTGGCAGCCTAACCACAATGTGGTGATGAAGGAAATTGAAAGCGTAAACAAGAGCAGGCAAAGATTTGAGTTTGTCATGGAGAGTAAGAGAATCTTCCATGTCTTGGAAATTAAATACAAGCCTTGTCAAGCAAGAGACCACCCCAATTGGGAGCAATACCATGTCCCGTCTCAAATGACCAGTATGTATGTAATTAGGTACGAATAAATGCTAATATCAAAATTCTGTGTTTTTCCAATGGGAAGAGCTACCACCATGCAGAGTCATGAATCTTCTTCATCATGTGTATATTTGTTCTAAGACAAAAGCGCATTGTTTTCTCATCCTCATTACAAATGACATCTCATGAATTACTTTGCTACACCCGATCGGCATGACAATTATAAGATCCTAGAGCGAAAATTATCATGCCAAAAGTGTCCCCTGTCTCTCTCTCTCCCTCTCCTTCTCTCTCTCTCTTCTTCTGCAGATCAACCGTGCCTCCTACACACTCTCCTCCATCTTGACTAAAATGGGCACTTGGTATACACCAATGGATAATTTTATTGATGTAGATATAATTTTCTACAAGAATGGTACAAGTAACAACAGCCAAATACTTGACCCAATAACATACTAGGAGAATATTTTAATCACTAACACACTAAGAGGACACTTGTACTCACACACAATGAAATCTCACTTTGATCACTCACTCACGTATGTATGATTCTCTTTTGCTTGCATACACAAAATGAGAACAACAAGCTCCTATTTATAGGCAGCTTGAGTCGGTTGTGGAGGATTCTAGAAAAAAGTTTCTGGGTTCTTTGGAAGATGAAGAGCCATGGGATGATGAAGGGATGAAGTGAAATCTAGAGGATGGAAAATTCTGGAAAAGGGAGGCAGTGTTGGTGATTTTAACACTCCCCCTCAACACTGACTCCACTGCTTAAATTCTTCCGAGTAGTCATTCCAAGATGTTCATGAAAGTCTTTGAGCTTTTCAGCAT
Source organism: Escallonia herrerae (assembly GCA_033070095.1). Classification (NCBI taxonomy): domain Eukaryota; kingdom Viridiplantae; phylum Streptophyta; class Magnoliopsida; order Escalloniales; family Escalloniaceae; genus Escallonia; species Escallonia herrerae. Next base: position 688,162 of record JAVXUP010000126.1, read on the forward strand.
TGAGTCATTTGGTAAATATATCTGCCACTTGCTTGTCTGTTGCGATGGTTGTCATCTCTATATCTCCTTGCAAGAATTTTTCTCTTATATAATGATAATGCACCTCTACATGTTTAATTAGTCCGCACATGGAATACCGGATTCTCTGCCAACTGTTTTGCATACATGTTATCACAAAAATAATCTCATGGCATATTCGACTGGTTGATGTAATTCTTTTAAGAGTTGTATTAGCCCCGAACACTCCTGAGCTGCCATAGCTGCTGCTCGATATTCTTTCCTCGGTTGTTGACAACAACACTGTGGGTTGTCTTTTGCTACACCAAGAGACTACTCCTGAACCAAGACTGAACATATAACCATTGGTTGATCAGCGTGTATCATGATCTCTAGCGTAGTCAGTATCACAATAGCCGACCAGCCTACATGTTTCATTTCTTCTATATAAGATACCATAATCAATGGTACTCTTAACATACCTTACGATTCGTTGAACCAATTCGAGGTGAGGTTTATTTGGTGTTTGCATGAACCGACTTACTACTCGAACTGCAAAGGCAATATCAGGCCTTCTTAGAGCTAGGTAGACTAGACTACCTATAAGTTTTCGGTACATCGAGGCATCTTTCAAGTCCATGCCTTCAACTGCACAAAGCTTGACATTGGGTTCTGTAGGAGTCAAAATCGGTTTGCACTCCAATATTCCAAATCTTTGTCATAAATCTCTTGCATGTTTTTGTTGACATAGGAACAAACCTTCACCTGTATGATAACTTCAAGCCCCAGAAAATGGTTAAGCTTGCCAAACTCTTTCATCTGGAATTGGACAGATAAGTTTTCTCTTGTTTGACGAATCTCATCTTCTTGATTTCCCATAACGATTAGATCATCAACATAAACTAGTACTATAACTAATTTACTTCCACAAACCTTGACAAACAAGCTCAAGTCTGCTGGTGAAATAGTATAACCACTTTGTACTAAAACTTCAAAAATCTTACTATACCATGCTCTGGGAGCTTATTTTAATCCGTAAAGCGCCTATCTTAGCTTGCATACCAACTCGGGGTGTATCTTGTTCTCAAAGCCTCTTGGTTGTTCCGTGTATATGTCTCTATCAATGTCTCCATATAGGAAGGCATTCTTCACATCCATTGGCCAAAGTTCTCATGATTTGCTTGCTACAAGCACTAACAAGGCAATTGTTGTTGTACGCTTTGCAGCTGGACTAAATGTCTCTTCATAGTCCAGTCCATATTGTTGCGGAAACCCTCAAGACACAAGTCGTGATTTCTACCTCTCAACTGAACCATCTTGATGAATTTTCACTTTATAAACCCATCGACAGGATATGGGCTTTACATCTTTATGTCTAGGTACCAGCTCCCAGGTTTGATTTTCTTGTAGTGCCTGATATTCTTCTTCCATTGAGTTCCTCTTCTGGAGTTCTATAATATGCCCCAGTTTTCCATGGCTCCTCTGATGTTTCTTGTGTTGAGTCAGGCTCCTCAACAGCTTCAAGAATTTTTGCCTCAACTTCATGGTGGATTTGGGACTTGGTTGCTCTGCATCTTGCTCGATTGCAATCCTTTATTCCATCTTTTCCTTGATCTCATTGGTATCTGGAAGAACCACCTCTTGTGGTGACCAAAAAAAAGAAGCCTCATCAAATACTACAGTCTGTGATGTATAGCACCGCCTTATTGTAGGATCACAACATCTCCACCATTTTCTTTTATCGGTATACCCCACAAAGATGCATCTGATTGCCTTTTTATCAAACCTGTTGCGTAGCTCATCAAACATGAAAACAAAACAAACACATCCAAAGACTCTAAAGTGGCTTACCGTGGATTTCATATTCCATAGCATCTGGAAGGGTGAGATAAAATCAAGTTTTCATTGTGGTAGCCGAGTAATCACATGAGTTGTTGTCTTCATGCATTCGACCCAAAATCGACTTTGGACATTCTTGGCATGTAGCATGCTTCGGCATGTCTCTGCAAGATGTCGATTCTTTACTTCGGCCACACCATTTTTTGTTGCGTCCATGGACATGTCAATTGTCTTCGAATTTTGCACTTTTTCAAATACTTGGAGAATTCTTCAGATGTATACTCTTCCCCATTGTTCGTGCACAGACACTGTATTTTGTTTTCGAGTTTTCCTTCAACCTTTTCTTGAAATTCTTTAAACTTTCTAAAGGTTTGGAATTTTTCTTTCATAAAGGTTACCTTGAGTAGTCATCGATAAAGGTACCATATATCGCATCTCTCCAATTGATGGTTGCTTTACTTGGCCGAATACATCTGAGTGTACGAGCTCTAGAGGTTTTTTTGCTCTGAATTTTGACTCCTCATATGGTAGTTCGTGTGCCCTCCGATACTGACAACCAGCACACACAATATCTCCTTGGACCTCAAGTTAGGGGAGACCTTTAAGAATAGACTTTTTCATCAATATTTTCAACTTATGGTAACTGACATGTCCCAGGCGTGCATGTCACGTGTCTATTGTTTCATTTTTTTCGCATTTGTCTATGTATGTTGTTTGCGTTAACATTACATAGGCAGACTCCAATCATCGATCCTCCATACTTATTTCATCAAGTATTACTAATATAATCTTTGACATACTTTGACATCGTCTGGACCAAACATCATTTTGCCTAAAGATGTTAATTGAGATACTGAGACCAAGTTTTTCTCCATACCTGGTACATGATAAGCATCTTGCAGCTGTACTTGACTCGGACTAAATCGTGGTGCTAGCGTTGCCTTGCCAACATAAGCGATTGCCAACCTTGAGTTGTTGGCTGTCAGAACCACTCGATCTTCCTTATACTCGGACATGCTCTTTAGCTTTTCGTTGTCACTGATCATATGATTTGAGCATCCAGACTCGACGATCCAATCATTGTTATAGCCAACTTCCTCAGGAAAGGTCACTGCCAATGCTTACTCTGTAGTATTGTCCTTCGCAATCATGTCTGAACTATTTAGGTCCTTTGTATCTCTTTGATCAAAGTCAATATAATTCTTTCACTTATGGCTACTGATGCTTGAGCATCCCACTCTTCTTCACTGTTGACTCCCTTTTCATGGTCAGTTGATGTAGCATTATTTCCTTCAACTAATCTTTTATTTTAGCTACAATCTCGTGAAAGTGGCCTTTCTTGCCACAATCAAAACATTTTTTGGAGCGCTGCCTATTTTTATAAGGATGTCACTCCCCTTTGTTTTGACTCTGTGAAGCTCCCCCTTTAGAGCATCTCTATTGGTCTTCTGAACACCAATCGTATTTATCCTTAGAACTTGACTTGTCTCTCTGCTTATTGACTCGGTCTCTACTTGTTACTAAAGAGTGCCTCTTCATCACTCTTTACTGAGACCCCCGCGAGTTGTTGGCCAAACTTTCTTGATTGGCCAATAGATTTTCTAAATCCTCCAATGATGGCTAAGTGGGCCATCCTTGGACTGCTATAATAAATCCATGGTATTCAGGTCTCAACCCATAAAAAATATTCTCCTAATTCGGGAATTAGTAATTTTAGCTTCAACACATGATTCAGAGATTTCATCGCAGAGAGACTTTATCTTAGTAAAATATTGGTTGATTGTCATGCCACCTTACTTTACTCCCATAAGCTTGTTCTCGAGATACAGGAGTCGCATTTCATCTTCTTCGAGTAGCAGGACGCAAAGTATGTCCCAAACCTCTTTTGGTGTTTTTGCATTCCTTATGTGCTTTAAAATATTCCCCCCAACAGAAGCTTTAAATATATAAAGCCTTACCAGATCTGGATTTCCATTTCCATAGCACGTATAGCTTCATTCATGCCCATCGATACAGGTGGTGCCGTCTCATTACCACTGATGAGCTCCCACAATTCTTGGCCTTCTAAGTATGATTGCATCAAAGTCTACCACGAGCTATAGTTATGATCATTAAGCTTTTTAATTACGCCAATGGCTTGAAAATCTGCCATCATGACTTTATATAATTGTCTCTAATAGAAGTAAGCTTTTGACCAACTACTTCACAGTCCCGAGCTGTGTACGAACAAGAATTTCCTTATAGCGCACCCACCATAGTCCCTTACCGATAAGCTTTGATAACACAAGTGGTCCCCGACCGCGAAGCTCTAATACCAAAATGTAGACACAAACGGGCACTTGGTATACACCAAAGGATAATTTATTGATGTAGAAATAATTTTCTACAAGAAGGGTACAAGCAACAACAGTCAAATAATTGACTCACTGACATACTAAGAGAATATTTAACTCACTAACACACTAAGAGGACACTAGTACTCACACACAATGAAATCTCACTTTGATCACTCACTTAGGTATGTAAGACTCTTTTTTGCTTGCATACACAAAATGAGAACAACGGGCTTCTATTTATTGGTAGCTTGAGTCGGTTGTGGAGCATTCTAGAGAGAATTTCTAGGTTCTTTGGAAGATGAAGGGCTGCAGAGAATCTGGAAGATAGAAAATTCTGAAAAAAGGAGGCGGTGTTGGTGATTTTAACACTCCATCACTGCCTTAACCGGCCGCCACCTCCACTACAATCGCACGACGATGGCACCATACCCCAGTGAGTCACCTGATGGTATAACCCATGTGCCACCACCACCATCGCTTCCATCAATGTTCCATTTTTATCACTTAGAATCTTGAAAGTCTTTTTGGAGGGTAATAGTGTAAATTTGAAGTGAATTGAGTAATTCACCTCAACTCCTATACGACATTCTCTTTAACACAAAATTGCATTTGGAAATAAAAAATAACGATCTTCCAAAAACGTGAATGAAAAAATAAGGGACAACTACCCGGCTGGTCCCTAAACTATAAGCGTTTTTCCACATTAGTCCTTAACCAAAATTTTTGCCATATTAGTCGTTAAAAACTATGTCATTTTCCATCATGATCCTTTTCTCCATTTTATCCAAAAATGTATGTTTGTGGACCCCACACGAGGGGCACAAAGGACAATTCCCTCTTTCCTATTGTCTCTGTCCTTTCCCTCCAAAACAACACACCATTTCTCCCCCTTAAAATGTAAATCTGCCAAGCCCTAACTTTTTTCACTCCGATTAACGCATTTCCTGTCTAAAACATTAAGACCCAACATTGATGTGTTGGCAAGGAAGAATATCCATGGAGGTATACGCTGCTGTGGACTGAAGGTTGTACAACGAACGTCATGGACCTATGCAATCCTGGAAGGAGGTTCTACACTTGCAAAGTCGTTGGTGTAAGTCAAAGTTTTTCTTACGTGATAGCTTGTTCCTGTCCCCCCCCACCCCCCACCCCCCGCGTTTCAATCTGTGTATACAGATTTTCAAATACCATAACTTTTTGCACGCCTAATGTTTGACAGAATGCCTCATGTCGATTCTTTAAATGGTGTGGCCCCCAATCTAAGCTAGATTAGTTCAATTAATCCTTGGACTCTTGCAATTGATTAGTGAACTGGAAGCTAGTAAGGCGAGGGCAAGAATTAAAGAGGGGACATTGTGGATGGCTATGATTGGTACGAGTGCAATTCCTGCTATGGTTTGCTATATGGTGACTACCAATGTTAGGTGATGATATGTATGGGTGTTGTAAAATATATGGCCAGGGTTTGAAAAGTAATGCTAAGTTGGAGTTTTTTGTGTCAATGTAACTCTAACTCTTGTGTCAATATAATAAGCAGTAATTTAAAACAAATAAATGAAATCTATCATTTTGTAATGTTCAAATGCCCAATGTATCTTCATTTACACATGAGTTCATTGAAAGGCATGAATTCTGCGAAATGGCAACTCACAGCATGAGTTCAATGCAATTCCAAGTGACAAAAATGTAAAGTCAAACGCAAAGTAACCATTTATTACCAATTACCAAGCTACTAAAAATTACAAAGTTGGTCTCCAAATTTCAAAAGTTGCCAAGTTTTGATACAAGCCATAATTACAACCACTTATAGAACTCAAACATCCAAAACCTATGTTGTTTAATGGTCCCAACAGTATCCAAGCAACTACCACCCATACACAAAAAACTACAAGCCATAATCACAGCCACTACTAGTACCCCCAACAAACCATCAAAGACCTACACCTCTTTTTCTTAGGTCCTAAATCCTTTTTAGCTCCAACATCATAGCTCTTTTATATTGTCAACCTCTTTCTTCAGCTGCAACAACTCTCCCTACATTGATTTGCAGGTTTATTTGTTATGTCATTTTGATCTTCACTTGCAGGCTTTTCCTGTCTTGCTTGCATTTGCAGGCTTTTCTTGAGTCTTGCTTGTATTTGTAGGCTTCCTTGTTGTTGCAACCTTCCTCGAAGTTGCAGGCTTTTCTGGAATCTTGGTTGTATTTGTTGGCTTCCTTGCTATTGCAGCCTTCTTTGGAGTTGCAGGCGTAATATCCCAGAATTTTTTGGAACATTAACACTCACTTGATCATTCATGCTAAGACAATAACATCATCAAAACTTAACCAAATAATACCATCAATCTGTCAGAGCAACTAACCATCAATTAAGGTATTATTCCGAGTGCACAATCATGATTGATAAACTAAATTTAAATTCGATAATGAACTACAGAAGTTCACCCACACAGGGGTTCTAAATAGCACCACTAACATAACTTCACAAGCTTGCTTGCTTTTAGTCCAATTTCAGGTAATCTAATGCTGGTTACTACTTGCAGGAAGGAAATCAAATGAGAGTGAGCTTTTGAGAGCCCAATAAGGTCGATCAAAGTTTAAAACAACAAAACGATTCGGACAATCATTATATATACAGTTAAATGATAATTTTTAAAATGATTTTTCAAATAAAACCAATGTATTTCGATAAAAACATAAGGATAAGTATCAACTCAATCTCTTAAATCAATAATCATTTCAAAACACTTCAGATGTAATAAAACAGAAATAACAAACATTGAACATGAGCAGTACACACTAGCAAAGCCACCCCGGCTATGCTCGATACGCTTTACGTATGCATATGTACACTGACTAGTCCATTTAGGTACTAGTTTAACCCAATCAATAGACCACCCTTATAACTCCAGCAATACAGACCATTCCTATAAATCCAGCCATATAGATCATCCTTATAACTCCCAGATTACTAACTCATGTCAACATTGAGAAGCAGTAAATAGAATTGAAAATATTTTAAGATGCTAGAGTCAATTAGATAAGAATGAACCAAAATTTCAAACGATCGCTAAACGACTTAAGTTAGGGTTTCATGGGCAGTTTAAAGATATTTTTATATCAATCATAAAAATCAACATTCAATGTAGTCTGTAAAACTGTTATAATAAAGCATTTGAAATCAGAACGATGATACAGGTTTTAGATAGAATTTCTTACCTCGATCCAAGCTAAGTAATGCTACCAGACCTCGATCAATAATCTCAATAAACTTAGATTGACAATCTATTTTGTTAGAACACAATCTATGATACAATACAATAAATTAAATATCAACTACCCACCACGTGCTCACTTCTAACTCTGAAATCGCGTAACTCAGAGCGGACCCCACACACCCGAAAACCCAACAAACTACTCCAGGCTCAACAATAATTCTAAATGAATATTAATCACATAAAACATTTTTATGTCTTAAAACAACATATAAATGTAAATATATATTATCTAAATTTTCAAGTATTTTGGAATTAATAATAATTTCTTTAAATGCCTAAAAACTCATAAATAGCCATAATTATTTCTAGCTGAAATTTAAGTCTTATACTTTTTTAACATCTATAAAATATGTATAGACATTATAGAAATTAAAATCAGAATTTAAAAGACATAAAAACTATTGTTTAATTTTTTGCTTTGTTAAAAACAATCGATACAAAAATGAAAGCAAATTAACTTTAAAAATTACCAAACTTAAACTGAGACTTATTTATACCATAAAAATATTACTCAAATCTTTTCAGAACATTTTAATGAATTTTGAGGACTAAAAGATTTTACATATCTAAATTTATAGAAAATATCAGAAATTCATACGATTTCAGAAAATTATAAACTTTCACCAGAATTTTTAATATAGCCTAAGGTATTATACTCTAATATTTCACGTGCTAACGAATACTGTACAATATCTAATGTGCGCGACGTATCTAACACTAATCCGTTACACCTACGACACAACCTGCTATGACCCAAAAATCCAATTCATTTTCTTGTTTCTTTACAAGAAAAATGCCTATAGCAGCATTCTATAGCAGCGGCCCAAAAAACCGTTGGCATATATTATATATAGCAGCGGTTTTTAGCAGTGGCCATAAAAGTCGCTGATATAGAGGGTATACAGCAGCGGCTGAAAATTTGACGGTCTAAAAGCGCGTGAAATCTCAGCGCCAATTGAAACCCAGTACAAGCGGCTAAGAAAATTTTAGGCAGCGGACATACCACTGCCACAGACACTCCCACTTTTTTTTTTGTGTTCGATGTATCCCACGAACTCACGTAATCAGGCTACCTTCCCCAGTCGGCTCTCTGGTTATGTTCTCTTTCTATCTGATACACATACAAACACAACACACACATCATGCAGAAGCACATACACACACAACTCGACTCTCGATCCCCCTCTCTTGATTCTACAATCAGACGCAAACAATCTAACGCAAATGCAATCAGGTTTTTCAGACTCGGATCTCGATCTCCTTATCTCTAAAACACACACGCACAGTAGACGCATGCCCACAGAAACACGAGACGCGCACACACCATAAAGTTGATATGAGAGACACTATGCCATGGCTGTTATAATTGCATAATTTGTTCAATTTTGGACAAAAATTAGAATATTAGATTTTCACCACCCTCAAAACCTACAAGCATCAGTGTTTGAAGCACACAATGACTTACTCTGATTTCTTGAAAGCAGGGTTACTGTGAGATTTGGCATGCCACAAAACTATAACCTCCTGTCAATTTTAGAGAATGCAGCGGCATTCTGGGAATGGGACAGATTGAGATGGGGGTCTGGGGGCATATTGGTTGCATGGATTATGCTAGGGATTCTTCTTTTGGAGTGCATACACTAGCCTTATGTGGGCATTAATAATGGCCGTCTAGCACTTAAACTTGCAACCTTATTTGTTTTGACAAGAGTGAACTAAACTGTCTTTTCTTACAAGTTCTAGTTCATCAAAAAAGCGAGGCCCCACTGGAGGGGCTTAAATGTGGATGGGGGAGACGCAAAAATATGTAGGGTGAGGGAATGGGGTCCATGGCCAATATTTTGAACATGTGGGGTTCTTCCAACAATGTGAAAATGCAAGAACAACTTTGTTCTAGCAGCTGGCCGAAATGGAAATGAAGGCACAAATGGTGAAGATGGAAGAGGCTCTTGAACGACTTACAGGGAACAGTTTTACAGACCCTGCTAGTGGTTCTAGTCAGGTACATGCACACAACATACTGATTTCATATGTGAATTCAGACAGCAATATAGTGATTGCATATGAATATTTTCTCTTCTTAAACCTTTAAGACAGTCATCTCTCTCCCCCTTTTGAGAAAATTGCATAAAGGGAAGACTGAATTGAGATGTAAAAAAGGTCAATATTGGGATTTGCTTCGCCCCAGAGAGTCAGCAAGATAGGTTGGAAATGAATTGGGTGATCTGCATTGTCAAAGCACTCATGCCTAGGTGCTTCTTTTACGAAATGCTCTGGTCCTGGGTGTCTTCCAGTGGTGTTGTAGTCTTAGAAAAATTCCCAAGTAGTTGAACTACATGGTTATGCTTCACCATTTTGGTCATCTCTTGCCCTTCCTAAAAATCTTTCTCCTTTCATGCCTCTAAAAGAATTGGAGTTGAGTTGTGTGATTTTCCGTTGATCAAACTTGCCCCAGTTTCAGATGTTGTTGACAAAATCCAATTTGCAGCTGCATCTTTTTATTGTAAACCATGTATATAATAAGCACGTGCAAGTAGCTGGTGAGGTAGGCAATGACGGTGGATGTTCGCGGTGGTGTTTTGGAATTGTGGTGAGGGTGAGGAATTTACAGGGTAAGACAAAAGGATACAGAGAAAAGGGAGGGGTGTTTTGGCTACATTGTTTGTAGATAGAGTGCTGATGGAGGTTGAAAAAATGTACCTGACCAGTTGATTGGTAATTGGCTCTTTTTTGTTAAGTCTTCGTGTTTTGTTCTAGAAAATAAGGGTCCTTGGAAACCTTGAAATTTTGCAGCCTATGGAGCCTGTTTATCTCAACCCGTCATCTCAGAGGTTTCTAATTGTGCACCAATTTTTATATTGTGGTAAGAATCCTGACATTTTTACGTCTCAATTTAGTCTCCCATGTACCATGGAGATGATTCAGTTGAAGATTCAATACTTCAAACACAAATGATATTGCTTGTGAGTACTTGTTTGGGCTACTGCCCTCAAGAGTGGTTTTGTTTCATTGTTCTACAAGGTGACATTTCTTTCTTTTATGTGACTTCCATCCATGTTATCTGTTATGCTTTTTCTCTAGATATTTTTTTTGCTAGTGTCCACACACTTACCAATTCTGTGACTTGTATCCATGGTTCTGTTATGCCTTTTCTCTTGGTATCTTTTCTGATAATGTTCACTCTCTTACCAATAATCTCTAACAAGACTTGTTCTGGTATCTTTTCTGCTGAGTGTTTTAATTTTATGATCATTCACTTTGAGAAACTTAAGTGTTTACATCTTTATTAACTTAAGGAAGTTAGACAAGCTTCACGGGAGTAACTGAGTTGTACACTAATGGTTGCTTGATTATGTCGCAGGCTAATGTGGAGGCAAATACAAATAGATCGAGTAATGGGAGTGACTGATATGTGAGTGATTGATGTTGCAAATTGCGTTGCATTTTAACTTTTCAACATATATATATATATATATATATATATATATATATATATATATATATATATATATATATATATATATATATATATATATATGTACGTAGGCCTTTTCCCCCTAGAAGGTGTTTCTAGTGAAATTGTTTATAGTTAATGTAAACTGTACATCAACTTGACCTTCCTTTTCTTTGTAATTATACAATGTCTTATGCAATGACATTTCAGTGCATGGCTTTGATATTTTTATGGCTTGTTAATAAAGCTAAGTACGTTACTTTTGTTAACAGGCTACATGTCTTTAATCGAGTTGCTATGTATTCAACAATTAAATAATTTTTTTTTTGCATATCTTTAGCAGCGGTCAATGTATGCTGCCATAAGTTTTGCGTTATGTAAATAAAAATTAAATGAATCATATAAAAATGCTACAGCAGCGGGGTGATCCGCTTCCATAATTTTAATTTTAAACTCAGCTGGCTACCTATAGCAGCTATCGGTTGCGACCGCTACCATAGGAGGGTTTTAAAGCACTAATTTTGAAAACATTATACCAGCGGTTGACCGCTGCGGTAATGGTGTTTGGCCGTTACTAAATGTCTATGGCAGTGAGGCCTACTAGCAGCGGCTAGGGGGCTGGGAAAGTCTTTGGCAGTGGATGTTCAATATATAGCAGCGGTTTTGCACCGCCGCTATAGCCACTTTTTCTTGTAGAGTCTTCTTCATAAAATCAACTCATTCACAGAACTCTCTCAATTCATTCGCTCCTTATACACATTACACACACACACATGATGCACATGCAAGGCCACACACCTACTATGCAACACACACATCACCCATAACACACGTGATAATCCTCAAAAATACACAAAATACATGCATAGTGCCTACCTATACAAGGATAGGACACTCCTGAGCATAATACCACTACATTCGCCACCGAGAATGAAAAATTATAAAAATACTCCCCTGACGTATGTAAAAGTACCAAATACCCTTAACGGCCAACATGACTAGAAATAATTTCAAAATACTTGAAACCTATATATATATATATATATATATATATATATATATATATATATATATATATATATATTAGGTTAAAATCAGGCCCAAAAGTCCTTTGAAAAATATTATTTTATTTCAAAAACTCCCTCCGGTTCTTAACGACGCACAAGGTGACCAAAGTCTCTACACATGATAACTGATATTGAAAAGTCTTGAAACTTTAGACACTAAAACAATTCAGTAGTGCAAAGTCACTATAAAATTTTCAGGCAAAGATAATCTAATTTCCCATTTTTAAAGAATGAAGAATGATATTTTTAAATAAAATCCTTTCACGCTCTTCGAGGACACTACAAAATCCAAGAATATTTAGGCCATAGTTATTAAAAAAATAACTGGGGTTACAGTTTTGCACTTAGCCAAAATCATGGAGAAAATGACTTTTACAAATAGAAATTTGGACAACAAGAAATGATGGCCCTTTAGCCACACTTTTCATCTTCTACCTCAAGAATTTTCATCTCGAACCCACATGTTACACATCACACATCATGCACCCATTCCACATATATAAACACACGTACCCACTATTTCTTATAACTTACTCACAGGCACTGCACATACATACACTACACACAATTCAAGCACACAAGACACACACAAGACACACACATATACTGTCAATACACAGCACACACAAAAGTATTTGTTGCAGCTAAAAACTGGATCGAGAACCACTTCCAGAGATAGGCCTGCAAAAGAGAACACGGAGTGACCGCTGGGTGGGGTTCCGGCGAGGGAACGCTCCGATGCTTAAGTCAGAGATGGCTAACAATATAGAACTCTGAAAAAGTAGTAAGGCACAATGTGTAATTGTGTGTGTTTGTCCCATACCTGAAGGGTTTGACCCCTTTATATAGTAGTAGGGAGGAGAACCCTAGTAGAATTAGGTTTTGCACCACTCCAATTAGGATCGAATTAGGATCTTTAGAAGATCACACGTCAACCTTAGCTGATAGGATTTAGAGTTCTTTAGGATTCTTCCTGGTGACTAATATGACAAGTGCCTAATCAATAATAAGTTAGTTTAGACTACGTGTCATAACTGCCACGTGTCGCCTACAGATTGGAGGGGTATTTTTAGCTATATCATATGCCCCCTGCTTCTACCAGCGTTAACGAAGTGGGTGGAAGCACACTTTTTTTCACTGGTGACAGCGAAATATGCCAGAACAAATTTGAAACAGTTTTTATGACATTTCAAATATCCAAAGACAGTTTTGCTCGGACAAGGTTCTATTCGGACACGATTCTGCTCGGGCAGAATCTTGTTCGGAAATAATTTTGCTCGGGCAGAATAGTGTTCGACCAGTGGGCATTCTGCTCGGGCAGAGTGTTCGGGCACGATTCTGCTCGGGCAAAATCGTGTTTGGCCGTTTGGCACTCTGCTCGGGCAGAGTGTTCGGGCACAATTCTACTAGGACAGAATCGTGTTTGGCCATTTGGCATTCTGCACGGGCAGAGTGTTCAGGCACGATTCTGCTCGGATAGAATCATGTTCGACCGTTTGGCACTCTACACGAGCAGAGTGTTTGGGCATGATTCTGCTCTGGCCGAATCATGTTTGGCACTCTGCTCGGGCAAAGTGTGCGAGCACGATTCTGCTTGGGCAGAATCGTGTTCGGCCGTTTGGCACTCTGCACGAGTAGAGTGTTCGGTTACGACTGACTATGCTCTGGCAGAATCGTGTTCGTCCGTTTGGCACTCTGCTCGGGCAGAGTGTGCGGGCACGATTCTGCTCGGGCAGAATCGTGTTCGGCCGTTTGGCACTCTGCACGGGCAAAATGTTCGGGCACGATTCTGCTCGGGCAGAATAGTGTTCGGCCGTTTGGCACTCTGCTCGGGCAAAGTGTTCGGGCATAACTCTGCTCGAGCAGAATCGTGTTCGGCCATTTGGCACTCTGCTCGGGCACAGTGTTCGGGCATGATTCTGCTCAGGCAGAATCGTGTTCGGTTCATTTCTACTTGTTCCTTTTGCCATTAATGCCTTTGGGCGGGAAACTTTCATATTTCAAACTCATCTCCTTCTAGATTGTGCCACGTAAGGGGTAGATGAACCGTTGAGTATCCCAAGAAGTGGTTACTTGGAGTTTTCTCTATAAGAGGAGATCTTCACTTCATTTTTCCCTCACTCGAATCATTTGGAAGCATCCCTCTCTTCAAGTAAGTCTCTTTTCTTCTCTTCTTTTTGTTCAGCACTTCGAGTTTTCGTAGTTTCCTCAGTTAGCAATAGAAAACATGTCTAAAACTTCAACGTCTGCTTCTTCTTCTGAAGAGAATATAGTTATAAGTAGTAGTCCATCTTCAAGTTCAGAACGGGTTCCAACTTCAGGAAGTGAAGTAGGAACATCAAACCCACAACTCCCGTAACCTTCAGTTTCACAACCAACACCCCCTTCATCCTCTCAACCTCCGCAGCCTTCAACTTCTTAACCTTCATATTCCTTGCCTACCAAGAATGCTTTAAGAGATGTAAAGGATCAAGCTGAGGATAAGGCTGATCCTAAGCCTTGGTATACTACCGATGAGAAGTCAAATAAGATGTCCTCGTAGGACATGTTGGAGTTGATTCGGGAATATCCTCTTCCCAAAGGTTGGTATGCTCGTCTACCCGGTTTGTAAGAACCAGCTAATTATGGAACAAGGTTTGAAACAGGGATCTATGAATAGCAGGTGAAGTCTGGGTATAGGCTTCCTCTTCACCCTTTTACTCTCCGTTTCTTCGAGCATTATCACATGGTTCCCGGGAAACTTATTCCAAATGGTTGGAGGAAACTGGCCAGCTTATATATTTGGTTTAGACTTCAGGCTACAAACCAGATGCAACAGATTTTATGAGTGTTTTCTTCAAAATCTATTTTGTCAAAGGAGTCGCCAACTACCCGGGATGGTATTACATTCATAGTAGGCAACGACTTCTGAAGGGAGGATCGAAGTTGAATAAAGGTTAGCACTCCAGATACTTCTTTGTTAGTCGTCTAGATAAGGGGAAGTTTCTGTTTGACAGAGAGTGGAATCCTTACTGTAAGGATTTTGAAAACCCAGGCAAGCCCACCCCAAACAACCTTACCAAGCATATCCTCAGCCACATCAAACTTCAAGGAGGGCTTTCCATTGATGAACCTCTATCCGAGCAGCAGTTAGAGTGGGCGAGGATTATTCCTCGAAAGTCTATCCCATATGGAGCTTTGATTCCTCCTCCTCCTCCTCCTGCTAAGAGCATTCTTATAGGTGTGCTTTATGTAGGTTGTTAGTTTCTATCTTCGTTTCCATGTTTATTCCTATATTGATTCCTTTATTCCTTGCAGAAATGGATAGTAGAGGTGGAAAAGCACTACAAAGAGCCTTTCTGGGTGTTCTGCAAAAAGCTAAGGGGAGGAGGAAAGAAAAGCAGCCAAGCGTGGAGTTACCCCCTGCTCCGAAGAAGACAAGAACTACTCCTCCTAACCGTTCTCCGCTGATTGTTGAGAGAGTGTTTATCGACGAGGATCCCATCTTCTACCTCAGATAGACCTTTAGGCGCGATGACATTGGAATGCCAAACAGTGAGATCTCAGAGCAGCACCTAGTCCATGGAGTTCTTCCTCGGGGCAAGGAGATTTTTCAAAATCAGACTCATGAGACCTTCGCCTGTTCCTTTGCTCAGGCCGTATACATAGTGATGTTTCTTTCTTCTAACTAACTACTGTTTTTATTCTCAACTGCCTTTGGCTGATCGTTCCAATCTTTATTCCAGATGTACGCTAGCGGGTCTAAAATGTTGTCTCGCTTTGAGATGGCAAGGCAGGTGGCAGACCACCTTGCTCAGATTGAGACTCTAGAGAGGAGACTGGAACGGGTAAAGAGGAAGGCGGCAGAAGAGGTGAAGAAAGCTCGAGACCAGGGTATTCGTAACTTCCTCAATGGAAATACCGGGGAAGAATAGCTGAAGAAACAAACAGATGATGGTTTGGAGATCTATGAGCTGGGCTTTATGAAGGCCAAGGAGATGTTCACTGAGCGCTTCCCTGACATCTCTTTGGATGACTTTGTCATGCCTGCGGTGGCGTCTCCATCTGGGGAGACTGTCATGCCTTCAGAGGGAGGAGACGCTGCAGCTTCCCACCCTCCAGAAGAAGGCCCTTCTGGCGATGCCCCTGAGCCTTAGATTTTGCCTTTGTATCTTCTTTTTTTTAGACTGAGTATTTTGAAGCCCTTACGAGGGCCTTTATCTTTCTTCATTTGATGGCATTTTGCTCTACTATGTGTTTCCCGTGGTTTATATTACCATTCACACAGCATTATTTGTTTTTACTTTAGCTCAAACTCTTTTTTCATCACATAAAGAGTTGTTAAAGAAGTCGAGCACCTAAGCTCGGCCTAAACTTCTTGTATTTTTATAAAGAACATGAGTTTATGCACTCTGTTCGGACAGAGTGTTCGGCCATTGGGCACTCTGCTCGGGCAAAGTGTTCCGGAAAAATTCTGCTCAGGCAAAATCGTGTTCAGCCATTTGGCACTCTGCTCGGGCAAAGTGTTCGGCCACAATTCTGCTTGGGCAAAATGTTTTATCTAAGTTTCACTCTGCTCGAGCAGAGTGTTCTGTGGTTATTCTGATCGGGCAGAACTGCTTTAAAAAAATAACTTTATTGTTCGAGCCAAAAATAAAATTTACAAGTTCTAAAAAATTTTGGAATCTGATAAGGTCTGGACCCCTTATCCCCCCGAAAAAGAAGTGTTTTGCCTCTGGGCACGATGCTACTGGTAATATTTCCGCAAATTCTAAGCATTCCAAGTACAAGGGATGAGTTCGACTTAAAGTGTTCCTAGTGTATAGGCACCTGGTTTGAGCACCTTTTTAACATGATAGGGTCCTTCCCAATTTGGAGATAATTTTCCCATTGCTGCCTTTGGATCGGAGACTTCTATTATCAACAACCAAGGCTTTTGGTACTCCAAAGTGGCAAATGACATTTTTCCAAAAGAAGTCTTCACATTTGGCTGAAGTGGTGGCCAGAGATTCTGCTTCAGTCCATTTGGTGAAGTAGTCTATTGTCACAACCACAAATCGTCGTTGTCCAGACGCCGCTGGAAAAGGGCCTAGCAGATCCATTCCCCACATCGCAAAAGGAAGTGAAGAGACAACCGAAGTCAAAGGAGCGACCGGTGTATGTGTTACTGGGGCAAACCTCTGACATTTGTCGCACCTTCGTGTGAATTCGATGGTTTCTTTCTGTATTGTAGGCCAATAATATCCTTGCCTTAGAATTTTCTGAGCTAATGTCCTACCTCCAAGATGTTGACCACATATCCCTTCATGCACCTCCTGTAATGCGTATAAGGACTCTGATGGGCGTAAGCATCTGAGGTAAGGAAGGCTGAAGGATTTCTTGTATAGAACTTCATCTACTAGTGCATACCTAGCAGCTTTGACACGAAGGTTCCTCCCCTCATGTCTTTCGCTTGGTAATTCGCATGTGGAAAAGTATTTGATGATTATGTCCATCCAACAAGGTTCTTGATCTACCACTCCAATTTCAGTTTGGGGACTGATACTACGTTCTTTAAGGAATTCAAGGTAAACCAAACGCTGGACATCTGGGACTTCGGATGAAGCCAGCCTTGACAATGTGTCAGCTTGCGTATTCTGGTCCAGAGGAATTTGCTGAATGGTAAAGTTTTTGAACTTTGATGCCAAAGTCTTGACTAATTAAAAATATTGAGCCATTCTTTCATCTCTGGCCTCATAGTCTCCTAAAACGTGGTTGACCACCAATAGAAAATCACTATGTACTAATAGTGAATCTACCTTCAAAGCATGTGCCAACCTTATTCCCGTGAGAAGGGCCTCATATTCTGCCTCATTGTTTGAGGCCTGGAATCCAAAACGGAATGCATACTTAACCACAAAATCTTTTGGACTGATGAGAATGATTCATGCTCCACTGCTACCAACGGCCGAATAACCGTCTACATAAATATTCCAAGGATGTAGAACCTCAGAAATCACCAATTGTGGGGGGTCTTCAGGTAATGTATACTCGACAATAAAATCTGCTCAGGCTTGAGCTTTGATTGCAGTGCGAGGTTTATATTGAACATCAAATTCCCCCAACTCGATGGACCAATTTACCAATCTTCCTAATGCCTCGGGGCTCAGTAAAACCTTTCTAAGGGGTTGGTCTGTCAGAACGACAATTGTATGAGATTGGAAATAAGTCTCGGAGACGCCTAGTGGATATGATAATGGCTAGTGTGACCTTATCAATCTTCGAATATCTCGTCTCTACATCTTGTAATACTTTGCTGACGTAATGGATGGGTTTCTGGAGTCCATCCTCCTCTCTGACCAAAACAGCGCTGACTGCGACTTCGGTGATTGAGAGGTATAGAAACAAGTCTTCTCCGGGGAGTGGTTTCGAAAGCAGTGGCAGAGAACTCAAGTATGTTTTGAGTTCTTAGAACAATTTTTGACAATCGTCCATCCAAATGAAATCTTTTGCTTTTTTTATGGCTTTGAAGAAAGGCAAGCATCATTCAGTTGATCGAGCCATGAATCTTCCCAAGGCTGCAACCCTTCCTGTTAACTCTTGCACTCGTTTGATGGTTTTTGGGGACATCATGGTTTGAATGGCTTTGATTTTTCTGGGTTTGCCTCAATTCCTCGTTGCAAAACAATAAATCCCAAAAAATTTCCTGACAAAACTCCGAAGGCATATTTGAGTGGGTTAAGCTTCATTTTATACTTTCGAAGGATGTCGAAAGTTTCCTTCAGGTCTTTGACGTGGAATTCAGATTTTATACTCTTGATGAGCATATCGTCGACATAGACTTCCACATTTTTCCCAATCAAGTCTTGAAAGATCATGTTCACCAGGCGTTGGTAAGTTGGCCCGGCGTTCTTGAGTCCAAAGGGCATTACTTTGTAGCAGTATAACCCTCTCTCCGTGATGAACGATGTTTTGGAAACATCATCCTTATGCATCATGATCTAGTTATAACCAGAATATGCATCCATAAAACTGAGCAGTTCGTGGCCCGAAGTAATGTCAATAAGAAGGTCGATCCTTGAAGTGGGTAGCTATCCTTCGGGCAAGCTTTGTTAAGATCAGTGTAATCGATACATATTTGCATCTATCACCTGGTTTAGAAGCCATGACAACGTTGGCAACCCAATCCGGGTAGTAGATTTCTTCTATAAATTTGGCAGTTAGGAGTTTATCTACTTCTTCCTCAATCTTCTCCTGTCTTCCCGGCGCAAAAGTCCTCATCTTCTGCTTGATAGGTTTTTTGGATGGATCGACATTTAACCTGTGGGAAATGACTTCGGGATCAATACCAGGCATGTCTGCGGCTGTCCATGCAAAGATATCCACATAGGTTCTTAGTAGGTTCACCAGCTCGAGCTTGGTGTCTTCCTTAAGATTAGAACAGATCATGTCTTATTTTCTTCTCCGGGATTTACTTCAATGCTTACAAGATCTTTAACTGGTTCTCCCCTTTGCATCTTCGTATCTTCCCGGAGATCTTTGATAATGAGTGCTTCCTTGTTCTTCGATCGACATGAAGTCATGTAGCACTGACGAGCTGTAGTCTGGTCTCCTTTTACCTCCCCAATCCCGTGTTCTGTAGGGAACTTCATCTTTAGGTGGTAAGTCGATACCACAGCCTGTAATTGATTGAGTGCTGGTCGTCCCAATATGGCACTGTATTCAGAGGGGACCTTTACCACCACAAAATTAAGCATGAGGTTGGCTTGTGTTGGAGGAGGTATGACGATCGCAACTGGTAGTGCAATAATTCCTTCGACTGTAACTGGATGGTTAGAGAATCCATACAACGGTGTGTCCATCTTTCCAAGACGGTCCATCGAAATATTCATCTTTTTGAACACCTCGTAAAATAAAACTTCTGCAGAACTCCCGTTATCAACCAAAACACGCTTCACATCAAAGTTCCCAGCCCTGATCGTGATGACTAATGGATCATCATGAGGAGTCTTTACATCTTTTGAATCTTCGTCAAAAAAGGTGATCGTAGCTATGGGCACAGTCTTCTGTTTTTTGTTCGGGGGTTGGCTCGTTATGCACACTTCCCTGGCGTATGCTTATCGAGCCTATCCTGATAGCCCTCCTGCGGCTAATCTCCCGGATATAATGTTGATCATACCCGTATGTTCTTCTCGATCTTCTCTTTCTTTCATGGCTGGAGGCGCCTGTTGTCCTCCTTCTTTGTGAGCTACAAACTTTCTCAACTGGACACACTTGATAAGGGCTACAATAGCGCACTTAAGTGACCTGCAATTGTCAGTCGTGTGGCCATAATCGTTGTGAAAATGACACCATAAATCTTTATTCCTTTTATTCGGCCGAAATCTCATCTTGTCAGGCCATTTGAGAACTTTATTATCTTTGATCTCGTGAAGTATCTGTGATGGTTTGGTGTTGAGGGGCGTCAAATTTTCCAAGGCAAACGGGTCTTTGGGACGCCGTTTGGAACGTTTGGAACATTTTGTAGACTTTTCTCCTTGGAGAGTTAACTCTCGAGATCGTTTCTTCTGTCCTTCCTTCTCTTCTCCACTTCGTCCTCTGTGTGTCTCCAGGTATTCTTCAGCTTGAATATATTTGTTAGCCTTCTCGAGAAGGGCTTTCATATTACTAGGAGGACTTTTGTTAACAGAGAATGCAAACATGGAAGTTCGTAGGAGGCCTCGAAGAAACGCAGTATACTTCACGGACTGGTCCAGATGATCAATTTCCAAAGTGGCTGCGTTGAATAGTCCGAGATAACATGCCAAAGATTCGGTTTTCTCTTGCACAACGTTAAGCAGACTCGCCGAATTTTTTCTTCGGGAGCGATTGCTTACAAAGTGCTTCTGAAAGAGATCCGACAATTGGCTAAAGGAGTGGACGGATCTTGGTTGTAGAGATTTAAACCATGCATGTGCACCTTCCTCAAAGTGGTAGGAAAGGCCCTGCACATGACAACGTCTGAGACTTGGAGGAGTAGCATGTTTGTTTTAAACTGGTAAACATGTTCCCTTGGATCTCCAGTTCCGTCGTAGAGGTCACATTGAGGCATTCGAAAATTGGGAGGCAGCTTTGCCTTCTTGATGGCCTCAGATAATGGGTATTTGGATTCTTCCCTCGAGGGAGATCATTCTGGAGAGTGATATCTAGGGATGATTTTCCAGGAGTCTCGTTTTCAAGAACGGAACTCAGGCGTCCTCTTTCTGTGGATCAATCTTCGAGGGGCTTTCGGTCTGGCGACCCGTTCGGGAGAGGAATTGGTACTGTCTGTAATTGACGAATCATGACGATAGCATGATCCACTCAAGGTTACGTGTTCTCCATTCTTCTCTTTGGGATCAAAAGTCGGATCGGCCACTGACTTGTATCTGTGGCAGTAGCTTGATCTGGAGGTAAGACGGAGGCGAGGGTCGTCGGGGGCAAGATAAGAATGTTAAGTGGATGGCAAAGCCACCGCCATGTCAATCTTTTGTTGAAGAGTGTTCACGACGTCTTTCAGTTCATGGCTTTCTTTTGTAAGTTCGGCATGGGGTGTTTTGAACAACTGACAGTTCAGGCGATGACGTAGGTCACTATTTTTTAGAGTAGATGTTGGAGATTGGTTTCTTCGAGGTCTAGTTTTTGATTTAGGAGTAGCAGACATTACGTTAACGTATAAATCTTCAGAAGAACTGGCGCGACGATGGCGTGAATGGGTCGAGTTTTGGTCATGAGAATGACCAAGTCGATAAGAGTCGCTAGTCCGTGCGCGACGGTTCTTGGAATGACTGTGTGAAGAGTCATCAGAAGAAAAGTGGATGGCCATGTTCCCTGTCGTGGTCCCACAGATGGTGCCAATCTGTTGCAACTAAAAACTGGATCGGGAACCACTTCCAGAGATAGGCCTACAAAAGTGAACACGGAGTGACTGCCGGGTGGGGTTCCGACAGGGGAACGCTCCGATGCTTAAGTCAGAGATGGCTAACAATATAGAACTCTGAAAAAGCAGTAAGGCACAATGTGTAATTGTGTGTGTCTTTCCAATAACCTGAGGAGTTTGACCCCTTTATATAGTAGTAGGGAGGAGAACCCTAGTAGAATTAGGTTTTGCACCACTCCAATCAGGATCGAATAAGGATCTTTAGAAGATCACATGTCAACCTTAGCTGATAGGATTTAGAGTTCTTTTAGGATTCTACCTGATGACTGATATGGCAAGTGCCTAATCAAAAATAAGTTAGTTTAGACTATGTGTCATAACTGTCACGTGTCGTTTGCAGATTGGAGGCGTGTTTTTAGCTATATCAGTATTCACCCACGTGTATAATATAAAAACACAAACTGTATACAACACCACACACAACACTCACATACACATTCATACAAACACCCATCCGCGCACACTTAACTCACACACACACACACACATGCACACAGGTTCACAGTCACCCATTACACACACGTATTGAACCAGTTCTTTCCACAGCTGTTGTGCAGCTTCTTCTCCTTACACCCTTTGCCCATAGCCTTCTTCCGACAACTCACGAACTCACACACACTCACCTATAAAAGCGCACACACAAACAAACACACACACACACACACATACACTCATACACCAAGCATACAACAAACACACACACACACACACCATCATAGCTACTTCCTCATGGCAGTAGCTTCTTCCTTTTTGCTGTCCAAAACACGCATACATGCACAATAGCCACGGTTAAGCATGGTCTCTCTCGATCGCTAAACCCATAGCCATGGTCCCTCTCTCTCCCTTCCTCCAACAAATACACAGCCACGCCCTCACGCAAACATATATGTGCACACGGCACATACACACAAAACACATATAATATTCGCAAATAACCTGCCTTGCGGCAGTTCCTTTGTGCCTCCTTTACACACGCAAACACAAATTTAACTCATGCATCTGGGGCTCGCTTTGCTACTGATTATTCCCATACTCACAAAAACACACGTCACTACTAAAACAGCACAGTAGCCGTTGCTTCTCCTTTCCTTTTTTTTGTGCACAAACCCATGAAACAAACCACTATCTACTCACAAAACACCCTCCTTTCACACAAACACACGCACGCGCGCGCACGCACACACACACACACACACACACACACACACACACACATATATATATATATATATATATATATATATATATATATATATACCTGCTTAGGACAACCGGATAACCGTGCAGCCCCCCTCCTGTTCGAACCATAATAGCACCGAAACACATCTTAACTGTTAAAATTAATGCACCTTCATAACTGAAGAATAAAAATTCTCTATGCCAACAAGTTGAAGACAAGTTCCAGCAAATTCCAGCAAGTTAAGTCGGTTACAAGAAAATTTGGTCTTTAAGATAAATACTCTTGGTCAAAGTTTTTAGCTAGAATGAAATTCAATGGTTGCCATCAACTTCCTTCACCAAATTTGCTTCTTTGTCTTAGCTGGTAGCTGTAAGTCGGTTAGTGAGTCTATAAATATGCAGACTTAGTTTATTTGGTAGAGTAGAGAGAAACTAGAAAACCTTGTTCTAATTGGAGATAAGGGCTCCATATTTTCACTATCAATAATATCTCTATTTGTCTAAAACTATTTTAATTTCTAATAAGTGATATCGAAGCTACGTTCGATTTGTTTCGGCGTAGCATTTCCGCGCACTTTTTTCAAATCCTTTTAGCAACTATATCATCTTCAAATGGCCAACCACAACCAAAATTCCGCGGCGATGTCGGTTCCTCTTTTTCATGGTGAAAACTACGATTTTAGGAGCATCAAAATGAAGACATTCTTCCTATCTCAAGATTTATGGGATAACATTCAAGACAGATTTGATGTTCCAGAAGATGTCTCCACTCTAATGACAACTCAACAAAAGACGTTGAAAGAGTTGAAGCAGAAAGATGCCAGAGCTCTCTTCATCATTCAGCAAGCCTTGACTAAGCAAATATTTTCAATAATTATTGGAGCAAATACTGCAAAAGTAGCGTGGAACACTTTGCAGGAGGAGTTCCAAGGCAGTATAAGGGTACGCACTGTTCTTCTCCAAACTTTAAGGAGACTAGGGATGGCAATGGGGCGGGTCGGATGCAGATCTCACAAAATCTTGCCCCGCCCCGCCCCGCCCCGCCCCACCACCGGGTTATGTTATTTCAATACCATAACCGACCCTAAGCACATTTAGAATACCCGCCCCCGCCCCGTTTTGTTTGCTTTGGCAAAACTATTTCTCACTTTGAACATGTATTACAAAAACTGTGCACTACAAATGTTGCACAAAACTATATCACAAAAATTAAAATAGACTGATATCAAATTAACATTCAAAATGCTAAAGGAGAGATTAACAAATTAAGTTGCACTTCAAATAAATTACACCACAATTCAGATTAACGTTCAAACGGATTTTGCCCGCAACTCTAGTCAATAAGCTCTCTGCTGCTCAACAAAATCTCGCAGCTAGGCATAATTAGATCAAAGTCAATCGCCCATTCTTTTTGCTGGCATCATCCAGGTTCTGCCATCTTTTCTTGCTGGGATGCTTCTGTTGGAAAACATAATCAACAATTAACCATCAACAACGAAGGCTTGATATAAGACACATTAGCAAGACCAGTTCGGACCAAACTCCAAAAATTACATGTAAAATCTTTTAGACAATTTCAATGAAAGAAACTTGACAAAGAGTAAAACAAATTAACCCAAAAATTAAGCAAGTGATAAGATGAATTTATCTAATTTTGCACTACCGTGAAGGGCGGGAGCAAAAGCACGGACTCCTTGTTCAAACCGTGCTTGCCAAATACTGGTATGAGCAAGTGCTTCATAGCGCTTGCTCTAATGGCGCTCGCTGAGTCGTTCTTTGATGGTAGCCAGTGGATCGTGGGATTTGATGGTAGGCGTTGGATGGTGGGCAACGCAAAGAATGGTGGACGGTGGTGAGGCCATGCATGAAGGGGATGAAGGTGTGGGGTAGAAATGCGGAAAAGGAAAAGGTTCAGCGGCCGTTTTTTGGAGAAGAGAAAGAATTTGAAAGAAGAAGAGAAAGAAGGACTGTTGTGAGGCACATGAAAGGGATGAAGGTGTAGGGTTTTTTTAAGACATCTTATACCTAAGATGGACGGCTGTGATTGAACTAGAGAATTAGGTTTATATATATACTTATGGGCGGGGCGGGGCGGGTACCGGGGTGGGCTACACTAAATACCATATCCGACCCGTACCCACTGCGGGTTAAAATTTAAAATACCATACCCGCCCCATAATCAGGTCAAAGTCAAAAAAATCCGCTCCTAATGGGGCGGAGCGGGGCGGATATTCCCCGGATCGCATTTAAGTTGCCATCCCTAAAGGAGAGATATAGAAAATATTAAGATGAAGGATTTTGAGACTATACAAGTTTACTATGCTAAGCTAAAAGTAATAGTGAATCAAATGAGAGCCTAAAGAGAAAATATTTTTGATAAAAAGGTTGTAGAAAAAATATTGATAAGTCTTATGGAAAAGTATGATTCAATTGTGGCTGCTATTAAAGAATCTAAGAATTTAAAAACTCTATCAGTCACTGAGTTGATAGGTTCTTTAGAAGCACATGAGAAAAGATTGAGTAGGCGAAATGAAGTCACAGTAGAAAATGTCTTTCAGTCTAAACTCAATTTAAGGTCTCAGAAATTCGGAAACAATGGTGAAATGCAATTAAGGCAAAATTATGGGGAAGGAGAAAATTCTAGAAGCAGGAATAATCAACAAGATACTAGTTCAAAATATCCTCCTCGTGGTATATGCAAAAAGACAAATCACATGGAAAAAGACTGTTGGCATAAAAGGCAAAACCCAGTGCCGCAAGTGCAAGAGATTCAGACATGAAGAAAAATTTTGTCGGTCCAAACAAAACTATCAGGCCAATTATACTGAAGAAAATGAAGATCAAGGAGTTCTTTTCTATGCCAGCCAAGCAGCGTCAAACAAAAACATGGATATATGGCTTCTTGACAGCGGCTGTTGCAATCACATGACATGTGATGGAAGCATCTTTCAGGAATTGGATACATTTTTTAGATCCAAAGTCAAGCAAGGGAATGGCGCACTCATTGATGTCACAGGCAAGGGTAAAATTTCAGTCCAGACGAAGAAAGGTATGAAATTAATTCCTAATATCCTGCTTGTTCCTAGTTTACGATACAGTCTACTCAGCGTTGGTCA
This sequence comes from Escallonia herrerae, assembly GCA_033070095.1. Lineage (NCBI taxonomy): Eukaryota > Viridiplantae > Streptophyta > Magnoliopsida > Escalloniales > Escalloniaceae > Escallonia > Escallonia herrerae. The sequence continues at coordinate 714,342 of JAVXUP010000126.1, forward strand.
AATGATGAAAAAAGGATACGTTCTACACTTTGAAGGACAGTTCTGCACTATCTATGATCAAGTTGATAAAACTTTGGTAATAACCAAAGTAAGGATGCAGAATAATAGAAATTTTCCAATTCAATGGTGGTATGCCATGAACACCATAATGAAAATAGATATTGATGATTCTTGGCTATGGCACAGAAGATTTGGCCACTTCAACTTTCACAGCTTAAAAATTCTTCATCAGAAACAAAATGAAGTATCAGAAAGGAATAACAGAACAATTATGGAGATGGCAAGATATATGCTAAAGGAAACGGGACTTCCAAGAACTTTCTAGGCAGAAGCAGTGTATACCGCAGTATATCTACTAAATAGGTGTCCTACTAAAGTGCTGCAAAACATGACACGATTGAAGCTTGGAGTGGAAGGAAGCCGCCAGCAAAACATCTCAGAGTTTTTGGATGCATATGCTTTGTACCCATTCCTAAAGAGAAAAAAAAACAAAGCTAGATGACAAGATAGAAAAAAGAATATTTTTGGGATACAGTCATCAATCAAAAGGCAGAATATATAGCCTAAAAACAAATAAATTGATAATTAGATGAGATGTGGAGTTCGACGAAAGTGCAGCCTAGAACTGGGAAGAAGAAAAGATTGAAAGGAACATCATTGTACCTGCACAACAGCCAACTACTCAAATTCAAGAGCTTGTAGAAGACCAGGGAGATGGAAGTGAAAACAGAGAGTCACCAGCTCACTTCACAACACTAGGTACATCCTCACCACCATCTTCAAGGCAATTATATCTACTCCAAAGACTACCCCAGAATCTACTCCAAGAAGAGTAAGATCTCTACGAGATATATACAAGGCCTGTAACTTCACTGTTCCAGAACCAGAAAGCTTTGAAGCTGTAGCAAAATAAGATGTTTGGATAAAAGCCATGGAGGAAGAGATAAAAATGATCGAGAAAAATGAGACTTGGGAGCTGATTGAACAACCAAAAGGAAAAGAAATCATTGGAGTTAAGTGGGTCTATAAACCAAACTGAACCCTGATGGTACAGTTCAAAAACACAAAGCAAGACAAGTTGCAAAAGGGTACTCTCAACAACTCGGGATTGACTACAACGAAACTTTTGCTCCAGTTACTCATCTAGACACTATTCGAGCTCTGGTGGCATTAGCAGCTCAGAAACAATGGCATGTACATCGACTTAATGTGAAGTCAGCATTCTTGAATGGATTTTTAGAAGAAGAAATATATGTGAAGCAACCACCAGGATTCGTTGTGGAAGGTTTAGAAGACAAAGTGCTAAAACTAAAGAAGACACTGTACGGGCTCAAGCAAGTACCCCGCGCGTGGTACAGCAGAATTGATGGCTACTTCACGGATCAAGGTTTCAGGAGGAGCAAAAGTAAGCCTACATTATACATCAAGACCCAAGGTAATACTAAAACTCTCATTGTTTCTTTGTATGTGGATGATCTTAATTATCTACACTGGAAATGGTGAAACAATGACTTAAGAATTCAAGGAAGATATGATGAAGACATTTGAGATGAGTGACTTAGGCTTGATGAACTACTTTCTTAGTATAGAGATAAGTCAAGAAAAAAAGGTATATTTATCTCGCAAAGAAAGTATACTGAAAATATTTTGAAGAAATTCAGAATGTATGAATGCAAGTCTGTTCCCACACCACTCGTTGCAAACGAGAAACTAAGAAAAGAAGATAAATCCATGAAAGCAGTACTTCAGTCTACAGAAGTCTAATTGGCAGTCTACTCTATCTGACAATGACAAGACCAGATATTATGTTCGCGACTACATAAATTTTCTACAACAACAATTCAACAATTGCTATGAAAAAAAATCCTGTATTTCATAGCAAGACAAAGCATGTAGTAATCAAATATCATTTTTTGTGAGATGCTACAAATCATAAGGAAATTGAGTTCAAATACTATAAGACAAAAGAACAAGTTGCAGATATCTTCACCAAAGCACTTCCAAAATTCAAGCTTGAGCTACTACGATGCATGCTTGGAGTTTCCGAAAAGTGCATTAAGGAGGAGTGTTAAAATTAATACACCTTTCTTAATAACTAAGGAATAAAAATTCTCTATGCCGGCAAGTTGAAGATAAGTTCTAGCAAATTCCAGCAAGTTAAGTCGGTTAGAAGAAGATTTGGTCTTTAAGATAAATAGTCTTGGTCAAAGTTTTCAACTAGAATGAAATTCAATGGTTGCCATCAACTTCCTTCACCAAATTTGCTTCTTTGTCTTAGCTGGTAGCTGTAAGTCGGTTAGTGAGTCTATAAATATGCAGACCTAGGTTATTTGGCAGAGTAGAGAGAAACTAGAAAACCTTGTTCTTATTGGAGACAAGTGCTCCATATTTTCACTATCAATAAAATCTCTATTTGTCAAAAACTATTTCAATTTCCAACATCAACGACAACCTACATGGTACATAGTCACAGCCACCACGTCTATGACTGCTTGATGCCCGGTTACACTCACAGCATCACGGAATTAGACACACAAAACACACTCAGCAGATGCACCCCCTTAACCCATAAATCGATCAATGAACAATTTTTATAAGAAAAGGTTTAGAAAAGCTTACCAAAAAACCGAAGATGATCGCCGGAATCTTTGTCCCGTCCTTCCTCTCTCTACAAGTCTCTCTCGCTCATGTTTTCAGATGAACTATATGGAGGACGGCTGCTCCCTCAAACATTACATATATATATAAAAACCCTAAAAGGGAGATTAGCAAAAGCCCCCGTCAAATTTCATTAGTTATTTAGAAAATTCACCCACAAAAACTTTTTTATTATTATGGAATAAGTCCGAATTAACTATTTATGATAAATTAATGCACTAAGAAATTTTTAGCAGATCGTTACATAACCCCGCTACACTAAGTGTCGCTAAAAGTTAATAAAAAAATATCGATGCTAACTATCAGAAAATTCGTCGCTAAAAGCTCTTAAAAATACCGTTTCTCTAATTGTCACTAATACCTCAATCAATATAACTTATATTTGCCATCTTTAATTTATAACTTATGGTTTAGCCATGTCGCTAAAGGTTACCGTTAAAAATTTTGCTCACGAAAATCTATGCTAAATCTTGCATATGAAAGTCACGCTTTAAAATAAATTAAGTAGCTTGGTAACAACAAGGTTCGGGTGTTACAGCAGGCTTCCTTGTTGCTGCAGCCTTTCTTGTTATTGCAGCCTTCCTTGTTATTGCAGCCTTCCTTAGAGTTGCAGGTTTATTTCGACTTGTAAGAACATGTACAACCTCTTCTCTGAGTGTATCCTCTGGTGCTGCATCCTCAGTTGGTGCAGCCTCAAGCAATGCAGCCTCTGCTGGTGCGACCTCATTCATGACATCTTTATTTATGCAGCCTTTCCTTAGAAATTCCTTCTTTTGTGCAAGGATAGTCCTCCTTGCACCTACAGAGTCAGCTCCCTTGAACCTGCCCACAGTGTCATCGTCAGCCTTAGACTTGAAACCTGTTTACCTTTTCCTTTGCTCCCAGCCTTGCATATTTCCCTACAATTAATGTTTTCCTCTATGACAAATTAGCATTAGCATTGTTTGTTTATCCTCCTCCTAACCTGTTTGTATATAACCAACTCCAAACCAATGAAAACAGTTAACATAACTTAAATAAAAAATAAGAAATACACATAGCATAAGCAAATGCACTTACAGGCAATGTTTTGCTTTGCTCAACTGTCTCAAACAACACATTTTCTTCTATTTCTTGTGCCTGGCCCTGCCCTTTTGCATGTCTTTATATTATACCCATTACCACACTTAGCACTAGTCATTTTCACTATCTTTCTCCATAGCTTGGAAGACCCTTTGGCTCTTCTGCTTCTTATCTTCTTAGGTCTCCCTGGTTGAGCATAATATACTTGGGGTGAAAGCTCAAGCTTGTCAATAGATTCCCAGAGTAGAGGACCATTAATTAGGTGGATAAGATTTGAATAAATCTTCATTTTTGTCTCTCTAGTATAACAGTCATCTGGCAAATCCTTGGGCGTAATCCCCATTTTTCCTGCCATTTGACTCATCAGAATAAATGACAGAGACAACACGAGCACATGGAATGCTGCACAAGTCCCATGTTTCGACAAGTGCAAGTCTTCTTCTCTAAGTTCACAGCATATTAAACCCCATGTGGAAGCTTAAGCTGGTACTTACTCGCACCATTCTAACTACATATAAAAAATATCGCTTATGTTCTTGTTCCTTTCTGAGATTTCTTGAATGTGAGGGGTAAGCCCCATGTTGTTTCTTCATCTTATCTCTTTTTTATACATTCTCTTCATTAGTAGTGCCCTTATCCCCTCAAACATGGTTACAATAGGCTTATCCCTAGTTTCTAAGATAAAACTAGTAGATTGCTCATAATAGTTGTTCAATAGCTTATCACATTTGGGAAATGTGGAGAAATAAGACCTATTCCAAAGTAGATGCACATTCATTTGCCAGTCATGTGCCTTGGGGTCTACCTCTTTTATCCGTTTAATAATTCTGGCAAAATACTTGACACATGATACCTTGCTTGCATTATGCATCAACGCTTTCATCTTCTGATATTTAAACAGTTTTTTTGAAGTTCTTATACATGTGTAAATTGCATAATTTGTGCTCTGCATCTGGCAACAAATCATGCAGTGCTGGAACCAAACCCTAACATACAAGTTATTGTTTATTGTTAACAAAAGACTTGCATTATTAACTATAAATTGCTAAATTTATTAAATTATAAATTATTTGGTTACCTTCTGTGATCTGAGATGAATGTCCACATAAACTGGCTATCAGAATTAACTCCAACATCTCTGTAAAACAACTGTATGAACCATGTCGAAGAATATTTCAGCTTCCACCATAGCATAGGCAACAATATGCAATTATCTACATCCATTCCAACAGCAACCAACAATTGACAAGGGAATGGACCCTACAAAAAATAGCCATATAATCCCACACATGCCATACAATGCTTAAAACTTGCCTTACATGCTCCCAAACAGACATACAGTATCTAAAATCTATTCTCGTTTTCCCCACTGTGAGGCACCTTTTTACAACAATTGTTGTGTTGGGATTAGTCCTACAAACCTCACCACAGTATTCCCATACTCTTCTGTACTGTTCCTTATTGCTTGCATGAATCTGATCTAGGGCCTTTCTCTTAGCTTTACAGATTGGAGTCCTTCTAATACCGAGTGTGAACTCTTCCCTTGAAGCATATCTAAAACTGGCATTGGCATTTCAAGATTTGACCTAATTCTATCCAAATAGGTCTTAGACAACCACTTTGAAGTTGCCCTCCTATGGTAATAAACAGAAGGACAACCATATATCTTAAAGTATGTCTTTATCTGCCAGGTTATATTCCCCTGCATGATAGACCCTAAAATGCAGCACTGCACTGCACATTCCCCATGCATATGGCTCACACTCTACACTTTTCATTTTTAAACAAACTATTTCTCCTTCGTATTCCTAATAGCATATTCTTTAATTGTATCTTTAGGTACTTCTCTACTAGAAGATGTCATGCCCAAAGCAAATTCAGGATTTTTCATGTGTCCCTTTCAAGCTTAAACTGTGGATACCTCACTCTGCCACCTTCTTCTTCGAAAGGTAAACTTTTTAACTCACTTGATAATTCATAAATTTCATATCTTCCCCTGTCCACACCTCATTGACCTCTAGAGCATGAATGGTCTCATCAATCACCTTTCCCTTCCCTTTGTCAACCTATATATCATCCTTTTTAAAGTCGTAGTTACTATCCTTAACTGTTCGTATTCTACTTTTGTAACGACCCGGTCCACAGCCCCACCACAGGGCAATGCCTCCCTCAAAAGGGCTAGCCAAGTATGTACTTATAAGTTCCTTGGCAAGGTCTTATAAGGGTCATTTCATACTATTCCACATCCGATGTGGGATATTACAATCTCCCCTCCTTATACCTTAGCATCCTCGCTAAGTCTCAATCACACATAGCCAGAATCATCCTCTCTAGCCAATGTGGGATATATCGGACTCACCCTTCGTTGCCCCAACCATCCTCTTGATGTGGGATATACCCGGGCTTGCCTTCGTTTCCCCAACCATCGGCAACCCTACTGGATAGCCCAGCCCGAGTTTTCGAAAGTCGACTCTGATACCATCTGTAACGACTCGGTCCACAGCCCCACCACAGGACAATGCCTCCCTCAAAAGGGCTAGCCAAATAGGTACTTATGAGTTCCTTGGCAAGGTCTTATAAGGGTCATTTCATACTATTCCACATCCGATGTGGGATATTACAACTTTTGACTCAGTATTAGCTTCAGTTTTGTTTTAATTCATTTTCATGTCCCTACTCCACAATCATTCCCTTTCACCTGAGTTACTATCTCTTCTTTTCATTGTCATTATGCTCTAACTAGATAGTATATAAGCTCAGTTCATTTTGACTATCAACTATCATTCCCTCTATCTGACTGTAATTGACATCAACCACATCTTGTGATAACACAAATGGATGACAACTGTTTTCTCCAGTTACTATTATGAATGTCATGTCACCCACTGTTGCATGGCCAAAGTCCATGTAAACATCTATTGTCTTATTGCTACCAGCAAAATCCAACATCTGAATCATTTCTTAAACTTCTCAAACCCTTGTATAGATTTTTTCCAGGCACTTTATAGTAAAAGGTTATTTCCCCTTTACCCCTCTTCCACTACCATCAAAACTACCTCACATACAGAAAAGTAATCACTATGACATATTTCATAGTGATCAACCACCCCATCAACATAGTGAATAATGAGAGTACCCATAAACTTTCCCCATGGTGCGACTGTCAAATATTCTGAGCCATCCATTGCAAACAAATTAAGACTAATATTATGGTACGAGAAAAATAGGAAAAATGGTTACATATGTTATCTGATGTCGGGAGAAGGAAATTAGGGGGCCACAAACGCACAAGTATAACATATGACAAAATCTATGCATCGAGCACTACCAATTTTAAATCAAGTACTAAAATTGTTTAATCAACCTTGCTAAAAATAGTGACAATCAATCTGGTAGATTCTACGAAACAACTATATTATATTACATGTGAATTACAAATGGTGAAAATTTGTAAGGAAGATTTCAGATAAAGTAAGCAGACATACCATAAAGCTTTGAGTTGTCCACCATTGTCCTTGCCCTCTTCTCCCAACTCACTTTCCTCGATCGCAGCCCTAATCTCGATTTTGATACTAATCAAAACCCGAATCATCAACTAAGGTCGTAATAGAAAACCTAATCGTAATTATTCTATAGTAATCGTTATTGTGCACTCAGATTTTGTAACCCTAGCATATCTGCTCCAAATTCTAACCCTTATCCCGATTTCATTGACTCTCATATCCTTATTTCTCTCTCTCTGGAATGAATACAAAGGTTTTCTTCCTCAAAAGTTGCGAAATAGTGTGTTGTTTTGGAGGGAAAGGAAATAGATGGGTAGGGGAGAGCGGAAGTGTCTTTTATACCCGTCGTGTGGGGTCCACAAAAGGATATTTTTGGACAAAAATGGAGAAAAGGTTGACAATGGCAAACGGCATAGTGTGTTTAAGGACTAATATGGGGAAAATTTTGGTTTTAAGGACTAATATGGCAAAATGCTTATAGTTCAAGGACCACCTAGGTAGTTGTCTCAAAAAACAAAAAGCCAAAAAGTGAAGAAAATCATTCATCTCCATGAAAGTGTGCATCACATTCAGAACTCAACAATGTGAGCCAGTGTGAGAGTAAGATATGGTCCCTGGGCAGGGTTTGTAACGACCCGGTCACGGCCCCACCACAGGGCATTGCCTCCCTCAAAAGGGCTAGCCAAGTAGGTACTTATGAGTTCCTTGACAAGGTCTTATAAGGGTCATCTCTTACTATTTCACATCCGATGTGGGATATTACAATCTCCCCTCCTTATACCTTAGCGTCCTCGCTAAGACTCGATCACACATAGCCCAGAATCTTCCTCTCTAGCCAATGTGGGATATACCGGGCTCACCCTTTGTGGCCCTAACCATCCTCTTGATGTGGGATATATCTGGGCTTGCCTTCGTTTCCCCAACCATCGACAACCCGACTGGATATCCCAGCCCGAGCTTTCGAGAGTCGGCTCTGATACCATCTGTAACGACCCGGTCCACGGTCCCACCACAGGGCATTGCCTCCCTCAAAAGGGCTAGCCAAGTAGGTACTTATGAGTTCCTTGACAAGGTCTTATAAGGGTCATTTCTTACTATTCCACATCTGATGTGGGATATTACAGGGTTGGCTAACGTTTCACTTTCTACTTTATTGAGTTGTCCTCCTTTTGTTGGTATGAAAAAGAAAAATATATAAAGTTACTAGAAGTGTTACAATAAAATGAAAAACATTTTTCAAAAATAAAATAAAGATTAGTTGGCTAAAGCGCAAACTAGGTCGCTCTAAGATGATTCGTGTTCCTTTGGGTTACCACGGTGCAACAAGGTACTTGATGTGTCGCCTCCAAGATATAATAGTTCAGTTTAAATTAATGCTTCACTCGTATTTCTATGTAACCGAATGAAATTAGAAGCTTCAGCTAATACCTTGCCAAAACGTCCATAGCTCTATTGGAAAGAAGAAGGAGGGGGGAGAGAGAGAGAGAGAGTGGAAAACTTTGAGAAAGACTCCTTCTAGGTAGAGGTCTAAGGTTTAACATAAAAAAAAGCTGTTGAAAGTCTGTTACAAAGATTAACTAAGAAATTCACTTGAGAACAAATGATGTGATAAGAAGTAAGACTATTGGTAGAAAAAGTTAGAATTAGTGAGATTAATAATGGTAATAAAAAGTACGTGTATCCCAACAATTATATTTTATAGTGTACATAGCATGCAGTAGCCCCGTAATAGTTCTTGGGAGAGGCCAGAATGTTGCCACAGTGTATTCGTAAATTTTTTAGACTCTTCAACATGTCCTTCCCCCTTACACGAGCGAGTCCAAGAATCAAGCATATATCATTAAGAGGCCAATGAGTGTTCTCTAATATGCTCCTTAAAATTTTTTTGAATGAGCTAATTTGAAGCTTGGGGTTTTTTAAAAGTTTAAGTATGTAAGAGTACTTCGTCTTTGCACTTACAAGCAATGAGTGACTAAAGTATCTAAAGACTTTTCTCAAAAAACACTAACATTTTCTTAAAACCATTCTCATTTGATAAAGCGAATTTAATTGAAATATTCCAAGAAAAGTTATATTATAAGACTAAATTAAGTTGCATTCTTTTCAACATCGAATGGACGAATTCCTTTGTACGAGGTTGACTATGGACACAACTTAATAAGTAAAAGGCGCTCAATATCAAAAGAATTTGGCTTCATGTGTGGGGTAGAAATTTTTATAACACTAAATATGTAATTTGAACTACCATTAATAGCACTACAAAAAGCTTATCAACAAGTAAGAAGATATATTGCACTTAGTGGCATGGTCAGACTAAGGTCAAGAGTCTGCAGGGGACTCTTATCTAGCGCAGACTCTTACCTAGAGTCCGATCAAATATCAGTGCTATTATTTTTATTTTTGTCTTTTCGTGGAATTTATATTTGTTCACTGTTTTAAAGTTTGTTTCTAAAACGATAAATTTGAACACACCATTGACCAAGTTGTTGGGAATGTACCATTGACTTTCACCCTTTGAGAAAGGTATTGGGTTAATATAACTATAGTCCTTTCTAGAGTCACAGGTTGTCTTATGTACGCTATGACTTCCACCGGACCCACCGATATAGCTTTTGTTATAGGGATATTTAACAGGTATACTAGTTTTCTTAGTCACGTACATTGAAAAGTTGTTTCTAGAGTTTCTAAGTATCTTAAGGGGCGGGGCACTAAGAATTTAAGTATACAACATAGTTGCTGAAGGTGCGCTTAAGCTCAAGGCATATCTAGGCCCAAGGTTGGCAGCTCGCTTAGCCCTAGGGGCAACCCATTCAAAAATCGAGCCCCTTTAATTATGCGCCTAAGCACAAAGCAATAGGCCCAACCCAACCCTTTATTAACATTTTATTTAAAACATATGAGTTCGCAGAGTTTTTCAGGTGGACTCTATTGATAGCTAGCACTAACTATGTAATCGCATAAGATCTTTTTAAACTGAGGTAAGTCATAAAGAAAGAAGTAAAAGGCAAAGTGTTTGCAGAAGAAGACTTAAGTGCATCAACCCACTTTTAGCAGATCTGATTTTTGAAACTCGTGGAACATGTAGAAGAACTGAGATTCTAATTTGGACAAGAAAATTACTAGATATTGAGTCTTGACAAATGATTTGCTAAACCATAAGGTCCCATGGTTTACGGATTTGATGCTTTATATCGTTAGTTTGATGATATAAGAACGAGTTTTTATATTTTACGTACTATAAGACTTGGCTTGATTAGGCACATGCTTGCACCTTTTTGCCTCACGCCAAAGCTCATGAAGACCTTTGAGCCTTATCTGTGTTTGCGCCTTTGATAACCATGATATATAATACTATGGGTATCCAAGGATACATGGATGCTATTGGATAACAAATAAGAATGATATTTGTATGTGGATATATACCCTTGGAGGAGTGGTTGTCTCTTGGGATTCGAAAAAACAAACGTGTATTATGGATTCCACTATGGATTGAGAATTTGTAGCTCTAGCTTCTTGCAGCAAAGAAGGAAAGTCGCTAAAGAATCTATTGCTAGAGATTCTAGATTCGCCTAAGCCAAGGCCATCGATATCTTTGTGTTGTGACAATCAGATGACCGTCATTATAGTCATGTGTATAATGGTAAGTCTGGCATATTGGACTTGGGCATAACTATGTGAGGAAGCTAATAGTTGATGGGGTTATGTCCATGGATTCTGTTAGGATCCAATGTACTTAGGCAGAACCTTGACTCAATCCTTGACATTTGCGTCAAGTCTTGAGTTCAATGAGGTAAAGTACATCACATAGATGATTGCAAGCATTAGCTTGTGAAAATGAAAGTACAATCTTACTCTTCATTTTAACCATCCCGGGCGTTATAAAGCTTGGTATCAATATGCGTTTGTGGAGGCTAAGTATTTAGTTTTAAAGCTATTAATAGGCTTATAACTTTGATAATTGGAGTGCTTGGGTTGTAAGGGAACTTCAAATAAGCCTACCTATGTGAGTGCCAGAAGTGGTGCTGGTACCTATGAGATCCTGAGCTAGACTCTAGATCACTCATGAAAGAGGATACAGACACGAGACTTATCCATGCGTTGACTGTTTAAAAATCCGAGGTACAAAAAACTTATGTGTTTAAATGTTGGGAGTCGGTCAAACAGAATACTAGTTTAAAACTTGTCTACTACGTTACTCGTCTAATGACTTTTCACTAAGTGAAGGTTCGATGCTAACCGCCACCTTCATCTATGCATAAGGTTTCTAGGTCGCCTGCCAAGATTAGTTTTTCATGTATTTAGAAAATGGTTAGGGATTTTGAAGGTTTCACCGTAGAAGTTTGTGTCTTTTGGGTTCCTCAATAATATTTGTGGGAAGAAGAAGAAGAAAACTGTCGTGGGGACTTGAATCCCATGTAGAAGAGAGAATGAAAGAGAGATTGATATCTGGGGGAGTCTAATCTTTTGGTTTCCTCTTTAATTAATATTTCTACCAATATAAGTATACTTACTTTATAATGTGCTAGAATGTGATTCATGCGCATTAAACAGGAAAAGTCAAAAGATTTTGTTGTAAAGACAGGAGATAATAATTAGGGCTAATTACACCTATGTCCCTGAGGTTTGGGGGTAATTACACGCGAGGACACAAAGTTTTCAAATGTAACACTTATGTCCATTGACAAACGGAATACCAAAATACTTAACGGTTTTGACAAAAAGACCAAGTTGCCCCTAAATAAAAGTTAAAATCCTTATTTGCCCCTGGGACCACATGAAACCCTAATTTTTCATTGTCTCCCCCCCCCCACTCGCCTGTGCCTCCCCCTACCCCTTTCCCTTTCCCTTCCCCGTCGCCCCCACCATACCCCTTCCCCTTCCCCTTCCCCTCCCCCTTCCCCGTCACCCCCACCCTACCCCTTTCCCTTCCCCGTTGCCCCTACCCTTCCCCTTCCCCGTCGCCCCCCACCCTCCCCCTCCCCCTTCCCCTTCCCCGTCGCCGGCGTCTCCTTCACTGGTCGATCGGAAGGAGCACCGGAGTTGATCGCCCGTTGCAGTGGTGTAGCAGCACGGTGGCTTCGGCAATTGCAGCGGTGTAGCAGCACGGTGGCTTCGGCGCGATGCTCGCAGAGGCTCGACGAAGCATCTTCCTCCCCCTTCCCCGTCTGCGCTGTAACCCATCTTCCTCCCCCATCCTCAGCGCTGCACCCCGACCTTCCTCCCCCATCCCCAGCGCTGCACCCTGACCTTCGGCGATTGAATTGAATTGAAGATTGAATACCAAAATACAGATTGAGTTGAAGATTGAATTGAATTGCAGATTGAGTTGAAGATTGAATTGAAGCCCTAATTGGTTTTGAAATTTAGGGTTTGTAAATTCGGGTTTTGAAACCCTAATTGGTAGATTGAAACCCTAATTGAGTTGAAGATTGAATTGAATTGCAGATTGAATTGAAGATGAATTGAAGCCCTAATTGGTTTTGAAAATTAGGGTTTGTAAATTAGGGTTTTGAAACCCTAATTGGTAGATTGAAACCCTAATTGAGTTGAAAATTGAATTGAATTACCTTAATCTTTAATTAAGGCTTGATATCTTAATATAAAAAAATTTTTAAAAATATACCAAAATACAGTACAAGGGGTAGCATTGTCATTTTAAAAATACGTATCGATGACATCATAAAAAAAGTACACTTTTTGGACGGAACCCTGACGGATGGACACGGGTGATACATTTGAAACACTTTTGGTCACGGAATGTTACATTTTGAAACTTTGTGTCCTTGACTGTAATTACCCCCTAACCTCAGGGACATAGGTGTAATTAGCCCTAATAATTAAATAGGACTATTTTTAAGAACATTGTCTGTCTGAAGGACGTCATCACGTGACTTGTGCTTTTCACGGAATATAGATAGATAGATGCTTCAGACCTGCACTTTGCTTAGGTACAGTAAACAGGGTGCCTGACCTTACTTACCTGGACAATTTTGAACCATGAAAAGGGATGCACATTCGAAGCATCTATGCTACCTATAAAACTTATAAATGTGTGAATATTATAAATTATTTATAGACGATTATGTCATCTGTTAATTATATCAATAATATTTTTACCCTCTATTTATGATTCCCTATTAAAACTGATTAAAATTAAATGAACATTGGATAATGAATCTAATTATAAACATTGGAAAATGAAAAGTCAGATGAGAAAGAAAAACAAAGCGAAGAACTTCCTTTATTACTTCCTTGTTAATTTGATTGAAATGAAATAAATGTTTGACAATGAATTGGGTAATGAAATCTCTGACTATTTTTCCTTACATTTTTAGGTTAGTAAAAACTGACCAATTGAAAATCAAAAACAAAGCAAAAAAACTGAAATACGTGAAATATCAGTTAAGAAACAAAAAGCTGTTAGAAAAACAAAAAAAGAGTTAAATATGCATCAAAAAAAGGGAAAAAAAATATGGCTTAAATATGGCACAAATTTAAACTAAAAATTTATTTAGTTACGCACATGGTCTTGAAAAAATTACAAATCTTTAGTGTATATCATAAACCAAATTAACTAATTACAAAATAAAAACGTAAATTCATTCTTTTAATTTCTCTATTTACTTTTCTTTTCAGCACTACCATCAAACATTTCTTCAATCCAGAAGCCTACAAATAAGATTTTTAAATATTGAATAGATTACAATTGCAAATATAAAATTTACATTAAAAGAAATATGAATATAATTTAATTGTTTTATTTTGATCCCAAAAAAATGATAATATCAATACAAAAATTATTCTCGACTACGTTCACGTGTAACACGCGTGTTATTGAGAAAAGCTTTACCTCGCGTAGTATTCAACCAACCTTTCTAAGGTAGTGGAGGCTTTATTTGAAACATGTTGTCTTTCTAATGGAGTCGTGGGACAAACAAGAATTTGGTTTCTTCCTGGCAAAGATTAACATGAGAGAACATAAAGAGATTAAATTGAGGAAGAATTTCAAATATTTTTATATCAAAGAAAGAACTTATGGGAGTATGACCTCTATTTTGCTGATGTCAGTGGGACAATTACAATTAAAAACTTGTGTATGTTATTTATGAAAGACTTTAGTTAAACTGTACATATGGAATTATATTAGTCCCACGTTGATCAAGTACAAATAAGTTCAAAAATAGAGTAATACTTCTTTACTTAACATTTTAGACTAAGTTTTGTCGATCGTCTATGTGTATTTTCTTATTAGTACTTGCTTCAGGTTATCCCTTTCTAATATGGTAACATAGTCCATATCGATGTGTACAAAAATAAGATGGTCACAAATATAACGGTGAAGCAAGTCTAACTAGCTATGTTTTTAAGCGAAGTTGAGTTCAACGTGCATAGGTAAAGTTTTTCTTTATAAACACTTTTAGCTTCTTGACATTTTCAGAATAGTTCTGCCCGCTTCATTTAAAAAGCCGGGACCTTCCTCGATATACTACTCTCCACTCTCAATATTATCTATAGGTCAGTGGCTTAAATACTATCTATAGTCACTATCGATAGTCACTAAAAGTTGATGGTTTGTCTTCAAGTAATTGACACTAAATGGCTTTAATGTTCATATTATTCTTTGCAAAAGGAGATAACGATGGATTCAAGTTTCATATATATATATATATATATATATATATATATATATATATATATATATATATATATATATATATATATATATATATATATATATATATATATGGGTCGTGATCCATTGCTAGCGTTAGCACGTCCGCTACATTATGTAGCGGACGGCAAAACAGCGCTAGCAACCCTACTAGCGCTAACAATGGATCACGACCCTATATATAT
The DNA here is from genome assembly GCA_033070095.1 of Escallonia herrerae. NCBI lineage: Eukaryota > Viridiplantae > Streptophyta > Magnoliopsida > Escalloniales > Escalloniaceae > Escallonia > Escallonia herrerae. Next base: position 729,422 of record JAVXUP010000126.1, read on the forward strand.
ATATATATATATATATATATATATATATATATATATATATATATATATATATATATATGTTTGCCCTAGGGTTGGATAACCTAGGCTTACATCTTGTTTTGATGATTACTACACATTGATTATGTTCTAATGTTCTTTGAGTGTATTCTTAGTAGGCATATACATGCACACTCATGAAGACACATTTGAGAAGTTGAATCGATGGATTAAAGTCAAAGAAGCTTAAAGCTATAGTGGACATATTATGGAAGCTTCATCAAGTCCTATGTCAAAGAGCAAGAAAGAATGGAAAGGCTAAGTTACTACGATTATGATTGAACTTTCCATATCTTGATAAAACTTTTCATTAGCTTTTCAACGCAAAAAAACGGCACATCAATCCCATTTTTCTAGAGAAAGTTATGCCCAAAATAGGAAAGAGGGTTCCGTGAGGCAGTCGATAGGCAAAAGGATAATAAAGTCGACTGCATTGAAATCCAGTCGACTTCATTTGTCAAAATTCAGTTCCAATGGCTATTTCCAAGGAAAGACTCCAGCGGCTATTTTAGGGGTAATCCAGTCGACTGCATTGGGAATACAGTCGACTGTAATGGCAGTTTTGCTCACTTTATGCCTTTAACGACTGGATTTTATTTGCTCTCTATATAAATGAATTGGGGCTTCATCATACATCATGGAAACTACATTCTAAGCCTCTATTCATTAGAGAAACATCAAGGCTCATAGATTAAACTTTTCTCTCTTCATCTTCATGAGTTTACATCATTAAAGAGAGCATCTTTATGAGCAATTCTTTGATTGAAAGTGAGCATTCTTCAAGTCATCAATTATCTCATCTCTCTATTATACTAGAGCTTCATTTGTATTCATTTCCTTTCAAGTGGGTTTCTTTGTACACATTTGATCTTTGTAAAAGGATTGTGATCAAGGCTTGGGTTTGTCAAGTCTTGGGTGAGCTTTGTGGATTCAAGGCTTGCGCTTGGTGTGGGCATATCACCAAGTGTTGTAAGGGTTTTGATCTTGACCCGGAAGAAGATTGTTGCTAGTGGATTCTAGTGCTCTTGTAATAGACTTCCTTCAAGAGATGGATGTAGGCTTGAGGGTAGTTCAAGTCGAACCGTTTAAATCTCCTTGTCAAGTATCTCTAACTCAATCTCTTTACTTATTGCTCTATAATTGCTTGAGATTGAGTAGTTACCATCTTCATTGAAGTATTACTTGGTTTGATTGTGATTTATGATTGTGCTAGTTTGAATTCTCCATTTATTTTCAAAAACTCTATTCACCCCCCTCTAGGGATGTTTTATTGGTTTCAAGTGGTATCAGAGCCTCGGCTTTTAATTTTGTTTTGGTTAACACCTAGAGAGTTAAAAGATCATGGGGTTTCATAGTCTTGAAGTGAGTTCTATTACTAGACCTCCGCTTTTTTATGGGTCTTCATATTGTCTATGGAAAATTAAGATGCGAGTATTTTTAGAATCTTTAGATTATGAAATGTAGGGAATCATTGAAGATGGCCCTTATGTTCCAACCAAGAGGATTAGGAATAAGCTTGTGCCAAAGGAGAAATATGAATTTAATGACTATGATAGAAATATGCTTTGCATGAATTCTAGAGCTACGGATTGTCTTGTTTGTGCTCTAAACACAAATGAACTCAATCGAGTTATTATGTGTGATTTGGCTAAGAGTATGTGGAATACATTTCAAATAATTCATGAATGGACTTCTCTTCTAAGAGATTCAAAGATGAATTTATGGTATAGAGAATATGAATTGTTTCAAATATTTTTTGATGAATCTATTATGGAAATGAATTTTCGTTTCACTAAAATTGTCAATACTTTGAAACAATTAAGAAAAGATTTCTTTAACGGTGATCTTGTGAGAAAGGTGATTAGGTCATTACCTAGAGAATGGGATGCAAAAATTACCGCACTTAAAGAATCAAAGGATCTCAATACCTTTTCGTTGCATGAATTAATTTGCTCCTTGATGACTTATGAAATGCAACTCGAATCATCCAGGCAAAAAGGTTCAAAGAAGAAGAAGAAGTGCATTGCTCTTAAAGTTCATCAATGATGGATCAATCTTCAAGTGAAGAGGAAGAAGACTTGAATAACAAGGAGATGGACATACTTGCAAAGGAATTCAATGAGTTTCTCAAACCAAAGAAAGTTGGAAACTCACAAAACAGCAAGAATGATTCAAGTGTAGAGATTACCTCATGGGATAATAAGAAGAAGAAAGGGTTAAGAAAAAAGCACTCCATAAAAACATCAATCGAAGCCATCATTTGTTGTGATAATGACTCAAGTGGAGATGAAGGTGGTCATTTCGATGATAGAGATGCAAATCTATGCTTCACGGCTCAAAACGATGATGAGGTAAATTCGTCATATAGTAATAGTGATAGTGATATCAATTGCTCCAATGATGATATTCATGATGCTTGTGCTCTTTTATACGAAGAATCCATAAAATTAGCCAAGAAAAATTGTGCGTTGAGAAAACAAGTGCATGCGATTTCAAAAGAGCTAGATGACTTAAAAGGTGAAAATAATGAGTTGCATGCCAAGAATGAAAGCATATCAAGCCATTTATATGTAGAACATGTGAATAATGATTTGGTTGAATTGATTGTGAGTCTTCCTAGAGCAAAACAAATCTCTTGTGATACTTTGTTTTTAGAAAACAAAATAAAATTTTAAAGCTCGAGATTTCTAATTTGAAAAGATGCCTTGAAAAATTTATTGATGGTAAAAATAACTTTGATGTCATGCTTGGACACCAAAGAGTTGGCCTAAACAAAGGCGGTGTTGGATTAGATCCCCTCACCTTGCCTCCTAAAGTTTTTAAACAACAAACTAGGTTAAATGTTCCTCCAAGACAATCAAAGAACTATTGCACATTTTTTTACACATTATGGTTGGGGCAACAAGAAAGGGCATACGACTAGTTATTGTCCTTGTAAAATTATTTATGTTGGAGGTGTAAAGAAAATGTGGGCTGTTAAAGAGTTTCTTAATGTTGCTAAAACTAACACTTATGGACATAAGAAAATGTGGGTACCAAGAGTTAGACCTAAATTGTGATTATAGGTTGTTCAAAGTAAAGGCAAATAGCAACAAGGAGAAGGCTCCAAGAAATTTTTGAGAAGGAGGAGCAACAAGCTAAATCTTAAGGGGAGTAAGCATTCCAAGATTGGACATGCCACTTCAAATGAGGAGAGCCTCAAAGCTTGTCAAAGAAAATGGAGTTCAAGAATGATCACTCATGAGCTCAATTCCTTGGTAATTCGCCAAAAAAATAAAACTTAATAATCTTCTCAACATTGTGTTATGTGCTAAACTTACATGTTACCAAGTATGCTTAAATTGTCCTATGTTTTTCTCATGATATAAATAGCTTGCTTGTTGAGAATTAATGTGAACCTTGTCGATGAATGGTCCTGTTGCACTTATATTGGAAATATTGATTATTAATGACTATTATTCGCTTTGTAAAAATTTCATGTTGAAATTATGTCATCTTAATGCTTCACAATGCCATTCCTACACCAACCCTTTTTGGTAATGCCAAAAAGGGAATATGACTCGATTAGACGTTTAGTTGTGTTTGTTTGATATTGTTGGCATGCATTGTTTGAGGGGGAGCATACAATATGATGGAATATGCATAAGATAACTTGATAAGGGGAGCTTACATGCTTGAATCATATACTATCTTGTTACTCTTGAAATATGCATAAAGTGTAAGAGGTTATTGACCTACATTTCATATCTTTCCTTGGATCATGAAGGGACTCTTGATGTCATCTGTATGAATTCATGAGTTATATGCACCTCATGCCATTATCTTGCTTATAACTATCTTTTTGCACAGGCATACCCTTGTTTTCTTATTGATGACAAAGGGGGAGAAATAATCTTGATTCTATATGCTATGTGATTGTGTGTTTGAGAGAACACTAGAAGAAGAACATATATTGTTTTAGCTAAGGAAGCTAGCTATGGGATTAATTGTTATATGATATAATTTGACATATCTTGAGTATGCTAGAGACGATTGAATGTTCTAAGTGAGATTGTTGTGCTTAATTGACTATCATATGATACATCTTATCTTATATAGAATCAATGTTTGTCATCATAAAAAAGGGGGAGATTGTTAGCCCTAGGGTTGGATAACCTAGGCTTACATCTTGTTTTGATGATAACTACACATTGATTATGTTCTAATGTGTGCTTTGAGTGTATTCTAAGTAGGAATATACATGCACACTCATGAAGACACATTTGAGAAGTTGGATAGATGGATTAAAGGTAAAGAAGCTTAAAGTTATAGTGGACATACTATGGAAGCTTCATCAAGTCCTATGTCAAAGAGCAAGAAAGAATGCAAAGGCTAAGTTACTACGATTATGATTGAACTTTACTATTATGTAACTAGTCTTGATTTGATACTTGGATTGATGACTATGACCTAAAAAGACCTTAGGACACCTTGTGCATTGCATGTGAGTTCATAATCATTCACACAAGTGTGGTTCTTGAAAATGAATGAACTTTGTAGCTTACTCAGATTTTGCTTTGTAGCTTACTCAGATTTTCTCAAATACATTTTTTGTGCTAATCTTTTCATATTTTGATAAAAACTTTTCATTAGCTTTTCAACGCAAAAAAACTGCACCTCAATCCCATTTTTCTAGAGAAAGTTATGCCCAAAATAGGAAAGAGGGTTCCGTGAGGCAGCCGATAGGCAAAAGGGTAATAAAGTCGACTGCATTGAAATCCAGTCGACTTCATTTGTCAAAATTCAGTTCCAACGGCTATTTCCAAGGAATGACTCCAACGGCTATTTTAGGGGTAATCCAGTCGACTGCATTGGGAATACAGTCGACTGTAATGGCTGTTTTGCTCACTTTATGCCTCTAACGACTATATTTTATTTGCTCTCTATATAAATGAATTGGGGCTTCATCATACACCATGAAAACCACATTTTAAGCCTCCATTCATTAGAGAAACATCAAGGCTCATAGATTAAACTTTTCTCTCTTCATCTTCATGATTTTACATCATTAAAGAGAGCATCTTTGTGAGCAATTCTTTGATTGAGAGTGAGCATTCTTCAAGTCATCAATTCTCTCATCTCTCTATTGTACTAGAGCTTCATTTGTATTCATTTCCTTTCAAGTGGGTTTCTTTGTACACATTTGATCTTTGTAAAAGGATTGTGATCAAGGCTTGGGTTTGTCAAGTCTTGGGTGAGCTTTGTGGATTCAAGGCTTGTGCTTGGTGTGGGGATATCACCAAGTGTTGTAAGGGTTTTGATCTTAACCCGGAAGAAGATTGTTGCTAGTGAATTCTAATGCTCTTGCAAGGGACTTACTTGAAGAGGTAGATGTAGGCTTAAGAATAGTTCAAACCGAACCATTTAAATCTCCTTGTCAAGTATCTCTGACTCTATCTCTTTACTTATTGCTCTATAATTGCTTGAGATTGAATAGTTAGCATCGTCATTGAAGTATTACTTGATTTGATTGTGATTTATGATTGTGCTCAGTTTAAATTCTCCATTTATTTTCAAAAATCCTTTTCACTTCCCTCTAGGGTTGTTTTATTGATTTATATATATATATATATATATATATATATGGAAGCCTACGTGGTCACGTCACCGCCTACGTGGATCTTCTCTTATTTTTTCACGTGAATTTATTCATTGTTATATAAAATTAATTTTAATTATTTATAATTATCACTTTCTATTTTTAAATTCGGTTCTCTCTCACCAATCAATTAAAATTTCCTTTACCAGCTTAAATTTGAATTTTAAAAGTAATATGCAATTTTAGCACCTTAATCAAGTTCATATAATTATCATTTCTTTCTTAATCTAATTAATATTTGATTCCGCAGCTATTCCTAAAGTATTTGCACAAAATCAAATTCTTAAATAAAATGTAGTAACTTATCAATGTCTCTCTCACATTTTGTCTTCTTTATCATTGTTTGCGTCATCTATATTTAAATTAGCAATATTTCAAGATCAAATTCAATACCACCATCATATTTCCTTATTTTTTGCGAAGATTTTTTGTAAAACCTCGAACCCCAAGATATTTTTAACGGTTCAATCTAAAAATTTTAGCTGCGAAATTTTTAGCGTCGATTTATGAATAAAATCTTATCGGTAACATTAAGCGACGAATTTTAGAAAACATAAGTTATAGCTTAATGATAACAGTTATATGTGATATCGATTCAGGTCTTCAACGGCGATTAGCATTAATGATATTTTTAAAAACTTTTAACAACGATTTTTTTATTTTAGTTATCATTGATATTTTTATGTAGCCACTTTTAGCGACAAATAGTGATGCGGGTTAGTGTAACAACTCGTTAATATTTTTCTAGCACATAAATCTATCATAAATAATTATTTGGACCTTTTTTGCGATAAAAAAAAAAGGATTCAGGTAACATTTAAGATAACTAACGAAACTTGAAGGGGGTTTTGGTAGTTTTTCTTTTAGGGTTTTATATGTAAACTTACATACACTATAAGTAGCCATTAATAATTTTTAGAGTTGATTTGCTATAATTATCTCTAGCTGAAACTAAAGTCTCATAATTTTTATAACAGTTTTATAATACTTTTAAAAATTACAAAAAATTAAAATTAGAATTTAAAAGACATCGAAACTATTTTAATATTTAAATAATTTATTTTAATAAAATATTCAAAATTTCAAAAAATTAATATTTTTACTTTTTATCATGTTTTAAGCTATAAAAGTTTTTTTTTATAATTTATCATGAATTATGGGATATCATTACGCGTTAAGGAGCATAGAGGATTTCGGTTAGGTTGGTCGTGTGCGGGACCCGTTTTGAGTTGAGAGGTTTTGGAGTTAGAAGTGAGCATCATTTGGGTAGCTGATATCAGTTTTATAATATTGTAGCATAGATTGTGTTCTAGCAAATGGATTGCTAATTTAGGCTTATTCAGAGATTATTGATCGATATTTGATAGCATTGCTTAGCTTGGATCGAGGTAAGAAATTCTATCTGAACCCTATTTCATTATTCTGTTTTCAAATTCTTATAACAAAAGTTTTACAAGCTACATTGAATGTTGATTTTTATGATTGATATAAAAATATTTTTAAATTGGATCGAGGTAAGGAATTTTATCCGAACCCTATTTCATTATTCTGTTTTCAAATGCTTATAACAAAAGTTTTACAAACAACATTGAATGTTGATTTTTATGATTGATATAAAAATATTTTCAAATTGCCCACGAAACCCTAATTTGAGCCGTATTTCATTCTCGTATGTTTATTGATTCGATCATCATAAAACATTTTGAGTTGTACTTATCTGTTCTCATTCTCATACGTTTATTTGTTCTAAATCTTGACATGAGTTAGTAATCATGGAACTTATAAGGATGGTGCGTATTGTTGGGGTTATAAGGATGATCTATTGGTTGGGTTAAACTAGTATCTAAATGTACTAGTCAGTGTACATATGCTTATGTAAAGCGTATCGAGCACTATCGGGGTAACTTTGCTATAGCGTACTAGTCATGTTCAATGTTTTCTATCTCTTTTTATTATACCTGAAGGGTTTTGAATAACTGTTGATTTAAGAGATTGAGTTGATACTCATCCCTATGTTTATATTGAAATGATGTGGTTTTTTTAAAAAATCCTTTTTAAAATTATCGTTTGATTGTATATAGAAAATTATTTGAATCGCTTTGTTTCTCCGTTTTAAAATTTTTTATTTGGTTTAAATGAAAAATTGTCCGAATCGTTTTAGATTGTTTAAATCTTTGATCGACCTTATTGGGCTCCCAAAAGCTCACTCTCCTTTGAATATCTTTCCACATGTGATAAGTAGCATTAAGTTGTCCGAATAAGGATTAGAGCTGAGCGAACCGAAGAATTTGAATTTAAGTTTAGCATTGATAGTTAGAACCCCTGTGTGGGTAAACATCATTGTTTAAATTTTTTCCAGACTTAAATTTTACGTTTCATCGATGATAGTCTCCTGAGATTATGAACATTGGTTTAGCTGCTCTGATAATAGTCGTTCATTTGTTTGGGTTTGAGGATATTATTGTCTTAGAGTGAATGATCAAGCGGGTATCTAACGTTCTAGATTTCCAGAATGTTACATTTTTTATCTCCTTAATTTTGTCTTCCAATGTAGGCTTTAAAAAAAAAAAATCTAACCATTTCTTATTACATCTATCATTTTTCTATTTAGAATTTTGTCCATTATCTTACATTTATCATTTTTCTCTTTAAAAATTTTGAAAGTTGTTGTCCATATCAACCCAACCTCCACCCCCTCCTTCCCAACCCCTCCCAACACAACAAAAACCCCACCAATTTCGTGAAAGTTATCCGTCAAAGTTATCTCTCTTAACTTTTTCATTTGTCATTTCGATATTCTACGTTTTCATCCATTTGAAAATAAATCCCTAAAATTTCTCCAAGTCATCTGTTTCCCTTTTCTTCTTCTTGATTTTAGTTTGTCCTCTTTTCTACTATTTATCCTCTGCAATGCTCTAAAGAAAAACCCCTAAACCTCTATATTCTCCTCATGTCTCATCTTAATTTTATTCCTTTGCTGATAATAGAGCCTAAAAATAAAGAAAATTTCTTTTATGACGTGTCATTATAAAGTGAAGAACATACCTCTTTACTTGAAAACCCTTAAAAGATTTTTTTATAACCATATGGTTTTCCCTATCAATGAACATATATTTTCATGTACTAACGACGAAGATGTTAACATTTTAACAACAATACAAAGTGTGGAGATGTAAACTTTATCTTCTATTAGTATAAATTTTTAATCTAATATGACTCAACTTAACGTGTATTATGATGGTTATCTTACAACTCTCCCGTGTGCAATGCACGAAGTCAACACTAGTTAGAAGTTGTTCTCTAGGTGGGAGTAGTTATATTCTATTTAGTGGTTACTTTCCACTTGGTAGTTATTTTCTGGAGTTAATTAATACCATAAATATTAAATGTAAGGCTCATTGTAATGATTATCAATAGTCCTCAATCAAATTATTTTTTTCATTTCTCTTTCCAAAGAAAAGTCTTTCTTTTGGAAGAATAAGCCTCCTTAAATTAGAAGTTAGACGCCCTTAATTTACATTTGGATGTACTTTTTATAATTTTTATTTTTATGTTTGCAATTTCTAATCTTTTAAAGTTCTCACAAAGAGATCGAAAAAAACTCACATATTATAAATTAATTGTAACAATTACTTGAAATTAACTGTGGGTTTGCATCAAGCGCAAACACAGGGACCCTCCCCTGTTTGCCTCTCTAGAGTTTCCTTTTGACACACTGTAGTTATCCCTTCAAATCCATCGTATCAACATCCCACCAAGCATCATTTAAGCACTTTTCTCCTTGCCGGAGTTCCACTTCCAGCTTTGCCTTCTCTCTCCGCACCCTCCAGATTTCGAAGCCTTTTGCATCTTCATTTTCAGGTACTAAGCCACTCATCTGTTACTTTTTTGTTTTTGCTTTGTTAATCGGTCCATAAGCCATTCTTTCTAGCTCTTAAAGGAATATCAGCTAACCTGAAGCTCTTACCTAAGATGAATGCCAGAAATAAAGCAAAGTTATGACCTACTTTATCCTGTTGTTTGGTGTGTACGCGCGGGGCGCGTCTTCAAATTTTTCACGAGGTCGAGAGATTGTTGCAACCTCACTGTAGCGACAGTTAATAACCCCTAATATAGTAAGTTAGTTAGTTAGCAACATGCTTGTTAACGTTTCGAGCGACGATTCTCAGCAACTGGTGTGTTTTATAAATGTCACCAAACACATGGAATGGTTAAAGATTGTCGCAATAGGCAGAGCTGTTGCTAACCTGAATAGCAGTCAAAGTGGGCTTGTGCTTGGTGCTAAAATTTCCCCAGAAAGCCACTGTTGTCCAACAACATAATTAAGCTTACTAAATTTCTTGTAATTATCTCGTGTGTTTTTGTGTGTGTGTGTGTGTTGCATTCTGTAAATGGTACTAATCATTACCACAAAATTAATCATGATAAGTGGTACGAGTTAAGCTGCCTTTGTACTTTATATAAAGGGCTAGATATTTTTTTGTGTATGAGTAAGTGCGTGAAGTGCTGCGCTTGGATTTTAAGAAATTGGTAGGAAGTAGTTCCTTTTGTGCTTGAAGCTGCCAGGTTCCTTTCGTCCCTTAAATCATTGGAAACTGAGATATTTTCCCGAGAAAGTCACTCTCTGCCTGAGCAAGAGCTTGTCAAATTTCTTGTATGATTTCATTTTACCAATATCCAAAACCCGAAGCTCTTTTGATCAGACGGAAATCCTGAATGAACATATTCAAATCATTGTCTTCAGATTGTTGGAGTACTATTCCAATTATTCGTACAAAACTTAGTTGCCTTGTTAAGAGTTTGGTCCTGGAGTCTCAATCATATAACAAAGTAGGAAAGAGTGGTGTGTCTTCTTTATTCCAAAAAAAAATTACTTTAATTTCTCTTTTGAGGTGACATGAATCAGTACAGCTGTTTGTACGGTTCTTGTTGATTTCTCGTGGGTACTGTAATTGATGTGAATCGCAAAATGTGAATGGTGTGTCCATGTGGCTGCATTTTGTTGTTTGTCCATCAATTGGTACACATAGTTGCTTTAAGTTTTATGCTACTGGTTTCTTTTGTCATTAAAAAAGAATGCATCTACTGCAAAAAAATGCCTTGGTACACGAGCTTGTTTGATTTTCTTCCGCTTTTAATTTGAGATCTTTATCCAAAGCTTATTTTATGAATTTTCCAGATTTGATGGATGTATATGGTAGAACTTCAAAAATTGGCGAAATAGGCATGACGGACAGCAAGAGAAGCAGTGAAGTGGTGGTGGTGATGGCGGGTGATCAATAAAAGAATGCAGCGTCTAAGGGTGATGTGGACGCACCCGGGAGTTGTCCTTCTCCCGGAACTGCTAGGCTCGGTTCGAGCCCCAACAAACCTGCTAAAATCTCCACACAACGAAAACTCATGTCAAGGAAAGGGTCATTGCATTCGAAATCCAAGTCAAGGTTCGGAGAACAATCTCTACCTATTGATCCAAACATGTTTGACGACATTTCCTCGTCAAAGCTAGAAGACTTACGCGAAACTTCAAATTCGCCTCTTAGAAACACATCAAATCGGTCTTCCCCGCATAACAAAGTGACGTCGAAGGAAGAAACTCCTAAGACACCATTGATGACGCCTTCCTCCCAAGGTGTGGGAGCAGAGGATGAAGAGATTTGCAAAAAAGTGAGTATTGGAAAGGAGTTAAAGTATAAGAGGGTGAAAATGAAGGTTACGATGCAGTGGGTAGTGTTTCTGTGCATTACGGGGTGTTTAGTTGCTAGCTTGAGAATTGAGAAGTTGGAGCGCTCAAGGCTTTGGGGTCTGGAGATTTGGAAGTGGTGTGTGCTTATAATGGTGACTTTCTGTGGCCTGTTTATTACCAATTGGATTATGCATTTTGTTGTTCTCTTGATTGAACTAAACTTTTTCTTGAGAAGGGTGTTATATTTTGTTCATGCCTTGAAGAAGAGCGTTCAGGTCTTTATTTGGTTGAATATAGTTCTTGTTACTTGGGTGTTGTTTTTCACCAATCACAAGGTCAAGCGATCAGCCATTGCCCATAAAATATTGGATTACGTTACTTGGACTATTGTCTCTGCTCATTGGCACATTCTTGTGGCTCCTAAAGACCTTGCTGCTAAAGATTTTGGCTTCATCTTTCCATGTAAATACGTTCTTTGATAGAATACAGGAATCAATCTTTCATCAGTATGTTCTTCAGACTCTATCAGGGCCTCCACTGCTAGGAAGAATAAACAATGCCAGTCAACTGAGTGTCCGGCAGAAGCAGAAGAAGGCCAAGGGGAAACAGGTGATTGATATAAATAAGCTTCATGAGATGAAACGTGAGAAAGTTTCTGCTTGGACCATGAAGATGTTGGTAGATGTGATTTCTAATTCAGGGCTGTCCACAATCTCCAATGCACTCGAGGAGAGTGATGCCGGAGAAGGTGAAGAGAAGGATAAGGAGATTACAAGCGAGATGGAAGCACATGTGGCTGTTTGAAGTTTGAAACTTGTTCCTGGATAGTTACGTCCCAGTCTAGCACTTAAATTAACTTCAAGTTCGTTGCTAGGGTAAATTGTTCTATAATTTTGTTTAATTCCTGAAAATTAGAATGGCTTGACAAGCATACCTATAATTGTTCCTTGCGCCAAAAGGAGTTCGGTGGTCATTCTCTGATGGATTTATAAGAAAGGCTTTCATAAGTAGTTATATGGTTCAAAATGTACTTATACACGACAGTTTTGAAGCATGTATGATACTGGACTCTAAGCTATGCCATGAGAAAAAGACCATGACCTTATTTTTTTGTCCAATCGCCTGGCTCTTTGTACCCATAATTTCCTCATTCTTGATAAAGGCGAGATTCCATGCCAGAATCTTGGTATGCTACCAAGTAATATATGAAACCACTGTACGCCGGATTTCTCCACATTAAGAAAACACGTACTTCTGCCTCAAAGGATCAGTTATAAGCATTTATGTCGGGCTGCTTCTACAGGTGAAGGTTTACAAGGAATGCAAAGCTCTAACACACATACTGAATGACACTAAAACAGCTGTAAAGCAATTAAACAAACTTGTCTCGGGGATCCTGATCAGGCTTCTTCTGATGGAGATTGCAACAACCAAAGTGCTTGTCCTCCTGTCATCACAGCTTGTGGTGGCAGCTTTTATGTTTAAAAACACCTGCGAGACCATCTTCGAAGCAATCATATTTGTTTTTGTGATGCATCCATTTGATGTTGGGGATCATTGTGTCATCCACGGTACTCATGTACGGTCCAACCAGTTGCATTTAATATGCTCGCATAACGGTGGTCAGTTACCTCTTTTTGATAGTTACTAGAATTCGAGTTCGACAAATGATAGTTGAAGAGATGAATATTTTGACAATGGTCTTTTTGAAGTTCGACAACGAGAAGATATACTATCCGAATTCAGTTTTGTCTACCAAGCCCATCAGCAATATCTACAGAAGCCCTGAGATGGGGGATTCCTTAGAGTTCTCCATTGATTTCATGACACCTGTGGAGAAGATTGAGACTCTAAAAGAGACAATAAAGAAGTAAGTTAACTCCTGAATTCCTGCCTTGCTCTACAATTTCTCCATTTGGTGTTATAATTATGACAAACAAGTATTCTTGATTGGTTTAGTTTAGTTAGCTGTTTAACTTGGGGAAATGCTATTTCCATGCTTTTCCAGCCCTTTTTTCTCCCTAACAATGTACTTTAGCAACAAGTATTGAGGTTTTAACAATGAACAGAGGGGTGGATATAGGCTCTTATTCAAGTAGGACTCCCGTAATTACAGATAGTGAGGATATTGAGTCTATTAGGCAGCCCCCATCAAAATCTTGAAGAGTTTTATAGGCTACAAAGGATGTGATGCTGATAGTGCCTTTTCTTCGTAGTTCGGAATTTGTTACGATGGCTGTAAGCTTGGGGTGTACGTAGCATAGCCTGTCAAGTCTTGTTAACTGTTCACAAATAATTTTTCTTGCTGGACTTTGGCAGGTCTTGAACATGAATGAAACAGAAGGATTTAGGTGAACTTGTATATATATGACATTGGGACAGATTTCAATGAAGCAAGTATGTTGTCCACTATTTCGCTTCTTATTTTTCTCATCCTTTACTGTACGGTCAGGTACTTGGTGGAAAATGCGCATCACTGGCAGCCTAACCATAATGTGATGGTGAAAGAGATTGAAAACGTAAACAAGATAAAGATGGCTCTGTTCTTCAATCACACGATGAACTTTCAAGACTTTGCCGAGAAGACGAAAGATCTGAGTTGGTCATGGAGATGAAGAGAATCTTCCATGTGTTGAAATAAAATTCAACCTCCTGCTCCGGGATCTAAACCTTGTCAAGCAAGAGACCACCCCAACTGGGAGCAATATCTGATCACTGTGTCCTGTCTCAAATGACCAGTATGTATGTAATTATATATGAATATACGCTGATTTTGAAATTCTGTGTTTCCCAATGGAAAGAGTAATCACCATGCAGAGTCATCAATCTTCTTCATCATTTTTATATTTGTTCTAAGACAAAAGTGCATTGTTGGGTTTGTGAGTTGTTTGAAAACAAGTAAACTCTTTTATTCCACATTGCTTGGAAATAGGTTTTAGAAAGGGTTTATAAGTGGGAAGGTACTTTCTACGATGTACCTGGTAGTAAGACCAAAATGTGCTAGGTCCCATGTTTTTTGCCACAGTCGTGGAAAACATAATTTATTTTTTAGAAAATATATTTTGCATTTTTGAAAAAATAGTTTTACTGAAAAGGTGTGATTTTTTTTAAATCAGAAATTTTCAAATAAATTACTGGCAGTTATTTTAACTGTTACAACAGTTTTTCCCCAACAGTTGTGTTTGTTCAAATAAACCTTTCAGGTTTTACAAATACATAATTTTTGTGTTTTTCCAGAACATTAACTCGGTTACAATCAAAATATCTTTTCTTTTTTGTAAAATTACTATAGCAAAAAACGTACATTGCTGTAAAGAGAATTCTAAAATTTTTGAATTTGTTGTTTGCAGATTCTCAATAGACTTTGTTGTATCCAGAAGGATTGTTTGTCATCGAATGGGGACAAATAAAGTCTTAAAGACAATTACGTGTCTCAAAGTCTTCATTAAAGGTTAAAGTTGCTTCATTGATAAGTGTTCTTGAAAGTCTTTTTGAGGGTGATAGTTTAAATTTTAGGGGAAAGTAGGGAATGACCCCCTCTACTTTACACGTTGTGCGTTTTGCCCCCCTCCACTTCAAATTTAAACACTAAGCCCCCCCACAGTTTAAGAAAATGGGCACAATTAATTGACAGTAACAGATCTTTGTAAAATACCCTTTTTATCCTTTCATATAACCTTCAATTTTTTGGGAAGCATGCCCAAACCCGTGCCCTTCTTCTACCTGTTCCCTTCTTCTACCTGTTCTTCACTCATTTCCCCATCCCATTCTCTGCATTTCCCCTTCCCCGTAGTTGTGGTTGTGATTGTGATTGGTGGCGGTTGGGTGTCTGGTGACGGGGCTTGGGAGTCATGGTCACCGGCGATGGTGATTGGGAGTCGTGGGTGGCCGGTGTAGGTGATTAGGTTTGATGATCTATTGGGGTTTTGAAGATTGGGTTTGGTTGCGCGGCCACGCTGATGGAGTTAAAGGCAAAACGGATAGATCGGCGGTGCTGATTGATGTTGATGATCAATTGGGGTTTAGGATTCAGTATGGTTTTGGATGGCCGATTGGTGGCCTACAGAATGTGACAGGAATGGTAGTTGTGCGGCGGCGTGTGTGGGTGCCTGGTGGAGGGACTACTCCGACGTTGGCCGTGGGTGGACCAATTGATTGGTGGTCGTAGCGTGGTTGGTCGATTGGTGTCGAGCAGGAGTCTGCGGCGGACATATGGGGACTCAGGTGTGCGGTGGTGGAGATGGTGATCGGAGCTTCGGCGTCCGTCACTAAAGGCTACTTTGACGCCGGGGCTGTTGCGGCGGGGAGTCTGCCAGGGCGAGCAGGAGTTTACCGGGGCTGTTGCGGCGGCGCGGTAATCGGTGGTAGTTGAAGGCTACTTTGACGCCGGCGCCGTTCCGGTGGTGCCGTGGTAAAAGGTGAAGAGGAAGACATTGAAATTGAAGCCCCAGGAAAAGGGGCAAAATTGTCATTTAAAAAAAAAAACTTTAGTCAGCGCATGTGTTGACCACGCGCTGTTTAGTTTAACAGCTTCCGTCAACCGTGCCCATTTTCTTAAACTGTGGGGGGGCTTAGTGTTTAAATTTGAAGTGGAGGGGGGCAAAACGCACAACGTGTAAAGTGGAGGGGGTCATTCCCTACTTTCCCCTAAATTTTAAGTGAATTTATAATTCACTTCAACTCTTTTACAATATTCTCTCTAACACAGAGCTACTTTTGGAAATTGAAAATGACGAGCTTTCACAAACCTAAATCAAAAAACAAAAAGTCAAAAAGAGAAAAAAAATATTCATCTCCATTAAAGTGTGCATCACTTTCAGAACACAATACCATGTGCCAGTTTAGAGCAAGATCTGGTCCCGAGCAGGATTGCGAACGTTTTACTTTCTACTAGCTAATGAGCCCATGCAAATGCACGGGTTTGAATGTAACTTGATTCTAGTTGATTATATATTTCATTATAGTCGATTACGTTTCGATAAAAAAATTAACAATAATACTGTGAAACTCAAAGACATTAAAGTCAGAATTAATTATTTAGGAACAAAGAACGCTGTTATTTAGCAAGTAAAAGCATCACCAAATGAAAGTACCACGAGCACGTTTATAGTCACCACAACCATCGATCATCACTGCAGTTAAAGCCACTACCACCAGGTTATTGTTATCATGACGACCACCATCACTATTGTCCCTACCAGAAGCAACATTATTGTCACCATAACCATTGACTATCACTGCACTTATCGCCACTATCACCAGATTATTGTTATCATGACGACCACCACCACTTGTTACACCAACCACTAGTATAATTAACACTACCACGTGTGAAGCATCCTTGCCACCTTTAACATCACCACCACCCTCGCCGATACTATTGCATGTACCACACCTTTCACGTCACCACCATTCCCGTTGAATCATCCAATGGAGGTTAAGACTCATCTTAAAACTCAATTACCTTTTCATTTCTTTTATTGCCCACTCTCAGCTTTTTAGAATTTATCTGCTAAAGATTCCCAATACCCTTTCAAAGTTTAGTTAGGAAAGATTTGGTCCAAATTGAGTATAACATGTTAGTCTTAGAAGATTGATGCATAAGACTTGTAAAATTATGACAAAGGTTGGAAGATATATGAGATTGCTTAAAAACTTATCTTTTGCAATCTGAGAGGGATATGAGGGCATTAAAAGCATAAATGGTTACTCAAATATATTTTAATTAATTAACGGAGTCAACAACATAATGCCTGACAGATGGTGATTTAAATTGGAACCATATGCATGGCATATAAAAAGTTGAGAACAATATTACGAGTAGTACATAGGCATCTTGTAGTACATAGGCATCTTGTAGTCCAGTATTATAGCCCATCCCAAGCATAGTTACGAATAATAGAGATAGGACTTATTATAATCCATGTAGGAGAAAGAAAGGTGGTTTGGCTAATTTTACAAACAAAAAACTCAATTAACCAGTAAGAAATAGAACTGATTTTCTATAAAAAGAAAAAGAAATAAAACGGTTTAGAAACACTAACCAAGGGCAGTTTCTCGTTGCCCTTTTGTTGTTTGAAGTTTGAATCCCGATGAAAGCACCTCAAACTCCAATAAGTCTTGCCTGTGCTATGGGTAAGTGTAGACTTGTTAAGTGTTCAGTGAGGTTAAGTTGCGAGCAAAGAAGAAGAGATATAATCAATAATGGACACCTTTTTAGCATAAGTGTTGAGCGAAATGTGATTAGGACTAAAAATGATAATACTTTTTGGCAATCTAGAAATAGTTTTTGTATGTTTGCTTCATCGTAGCAAGAGCTGGAAAACAGGCGATAACGGAGACAGTCATAATAATTAGGTTATGGACTATGGATCATAAAGACTTACAAAGTTTATGCATATTGCAATCAATATAGAATGATATTTAATTGGAACCGGGGAGAATACAGATTCTGAGAAGGAGAACAAAGTGAGGCCTTTTTCCCCTTCTCAGTTTGGTTTTCAGTTTCAGTACAAGAGAGTTCGTTGTTGTGCTGTTAGGTCATAGGATTCATTGTAAGTTCATATTTTACCATCAAAAGCTCTTTTATCTCCCACTCCAGCCCCCAAACTTATTTGTATATACATTGTTAAAGCATGATATTCATTGTTGGGCCCATTCTCTAATAGAGCAGATATTAACTTAACATGGTATCAGAGCTCTGGTTTGGCAAGGTCTTGGGTTCAATTCTTCCCGCTTGCATATTTGGTCCCTCTTTATTATAGTGCAATTTGCAGTCAGTTTATTTGTGCACTTGGTGGTGGTGCACCTCAATTAGTCTCTTCACGTGCAACTGGGAGCTTGCACGTGAGGGTGAGTATTAAAGGATGATATACATTGTTGGGCTAATTCTCTAATAGCTTAAGCTTTTAGAGCAGATGGTAACTTAACATACATAATATGCATCTCTCTCCCATGAACGATCTATTTTGTAATCTCAAGCACCTAATCAGAAGGAAAGAGTTTTGAGCCTATCACCATATTTTCAGTCGAAGCCTTCGCATTTAAAGAAGCAAGCGATCAGTTCACACACGCGATAAGTGATCACACTGCACCAAAGATAAAGAGTGACGAAATCACCTAGAGGGCGAGGCGAGGTGAAGATCAAGGGGGCAAAGCGGGTGAGTGTGTGTGGTGGAGGAAAAAGAGATTGAGTAAAGAAGTTTTCTCTGCCTAGTAGAAGTCTTAGGAGCTGCTTTAGACTGAAGGAGCTCTCCCTTTTGGGTTCCAAAAGAATGACACAATGGTTATTCAAGAAGAGTTCTAGAATAAAAAAGGGCTAACTACACCTATGTCCCTGAGGTTAGGGGTAATTACAGTCAAGGACACTAAGTTTCAAAATGTAACATTCCGTGACCAAAAGTGTTTCAAATGTATCACCCGTGTCCATCCGTCAGGGTTCCGTCCAAAAAGTGTACTTTTTTTTTATGTCAGCAATACGTATTTTTAAAATGACAAAATTACCCTTGCTGTATATACTGAGTAATTTTTATTGTACATACTGAGTATTTTGAACAAAAAAAATGTCATTTAATAATTAGAATAATTATTTTGTCTTCCCCAGCTAACTCGCCGGCAGCCTCCTCCCCTCGCCCCACGCCGGTAGCCCCCTCCCCTCGCCCCACGCCATGGCAGCCCCACTACCGGTCGCACAAGCGGTCGCCGGCGACTAACTCTGTTCCTCGCTCCTTCACCGAAATGCCCCTTCATCGTGCCTCTGCGAGCATCGCGTCGCTGCGAGCATCGCGCCGATGCCGTACCGTGCCGCTACCACTGCAACCGTCCGATCGATGTTGCCGGCCCGACGAGTCGAGGGCGACTCGATGAGTTGGAGCCAAGTCTTGGTGATGTCGATCGGGAAGGTGGTGGTTTCCGCCACCATGGCAGATAGCGAGGCCAGTGCGACGGCTACCTTCTTCGGGGGAAGCTTCGGAGCATTGTCACAACCTTCGATGGAAATGGATGTTTTCTTCGTCTGAACCGAGAGGCCGGTGCTCTGTCTCACTCTTCTGGCCAATGCATAGTCGCCGGGGAAGGGGAGGCAAGCGAGGTGCGCCGCCGGGGAAGGGGAGGAAGACGGGAGGGTGGGTGACAGGGAAGGGGGATGCAGATGGGGTAGGGGGTTGGGGGGGTCGGGGGGGTGGGGCGTGGGGGGGTTAAGAGTAAAGTCTTTCTTTTCTTTTTTTTAATGAAGTAATGGCATTAGAAAAAAAATAAGGTTCCAACTCAGGGGCAATACAGTCTTTTCATCAAAACCGTTAGGAATTTTAGGGTTCCGTTTGGTCAATGACACAAGTGTAATTTGTCCAAACTATTGTCCTTGGCTGTAATTATCCCTAAACCTCAGGGATATGAGTGTAATTAGCCCAATAAAAAAAGTACATATGACTTTTCATCTTTATAGAAGGTAGACAATTGAAAAGGAAACAGATTTGGCAGTTTCTGGCTTCTTAATTCGAATCTATATAATATATAATAAGTGAAGTGAGACCTTCTTTACGTGACACATCATCACAGAAATAACTTATTTACTTGACATATCATCAATTTATTTTGTCAATGTGAAATAGAACTATAACCATTATAAGAATTACTAAAAGTCTGAAATACTATCATGGATAGAGTCCATATTTCTTGATAAGCTTATTTTATATTAGTAAATCTTATATAATTGAAAAAATAATTCTAAACGTTCTGAAACTCTAACTAATTAATGGACTAACTTATTAGAATTTAATTTTGTATCTGTCTTGGTACTTGTTTGTTTCCCGAAAGGGAAAGGTTTCCCTTTTTGCTTTTGTTTTTTTTTTTTCTCTTTAGACTTATCCTTCCCTTCTTAAATTATTTTTTTTCTTTTTCCTAACTTAGTCATTAAGCTAGTAGGAGGTGGCCAGCTAAAAAAAATGGTTTCTAATTTACTTTTATAAAATTGCACAAATACCCCCAAAGTTTTTCCAAAATTACAAAAATGTCCCCAAAATTTTGAAAATTATATTTTTACCCCAAAATATTTTAAAGCTCCAATACTGTACTAATATCCGAGCATTGCTCAAAATTAGCGCCCGTTTATTTTTCGGAGCACCGATGGTTATTTTAACCCACACCCAAAATTTGGGATATTACATTCTTCCCCCCTTATAAAAATTTAGTCCTCAAAATTTGCTCTCGGATGACCTATCACATTTACGTATCACGCTTCCATTGCCGAATTCTGATAACTATCTCATAGTGGCTTGGCTATCTCTGACTTTCATACCCAGATTCTTGTCCCATGAATACCCAGACGCAACTGTTTAAATTCAAATCGTAATGCTAAACTAAAATCCTGTCAGATAATCACTTCACTCTAGCTATTCCAGAACTTCACGAGAGATGACTTAACTGGTACAAAACTCACTGAGCAGAACCTACACCGCTCCGAATTTTGCCCATATCCAACAAATAAAATCAACTCTAATACCATAGATTTTTACTGCACTTTACCAATAATATACCAGAGGGTTTATCCTTTGTACAATTAATGATTGTAAGCTTAGCCCCAGGATCGAGGTGTATCAAAACGCTAAGCGATAGTCACGTGTGACTTGCAGTCTAGCAAGGCTATCATGGGTAGGGTAACCAATTCATACAAGCACTTACACCTTACAGCAGACAAAAGAATGTAGCCACTAGGCTTTCACTGCACACTCTAATACCTCAAACATCATATCCAAACTATTCCAAGTTCATCACCGAGAGGCGTGTTATCTTAACATAACTATGTATCCCATACTTACAGTTTTGCGTACACTTCATAGAACGACAGAAAACTATATCTATTATGGTTTCCCTGCACACTCTGGTGCCTTATCTTAACGAGTCCAAGCTGTTACTGAATTCTTCATCTAAAATGCGTCCTCCTAACGTAGCGTAACATGTGATTCTGGATATATATATATATATATATATATATATATATATATATATATATATATATATATATATATATATATATATATATAGGGAGCCGATCCCTGTCTACCGGTGGGAAAAAACTTATTTCTCCACCAAACTACTACTCTTTGTAGCGGTTGCAATTATTCTTCACAAAAACTCAACCGCAACAAAGTGTTGCGGTTGTAATAATTGAGAGGAAAAGCCCAACCGCAACTAAGAGTTGCGGTTGGCATCATTTGTTTCAAAAGCCCACCGCAACTCTTTGTTGCGGTTGCGCCCCCTCCCCCTCCCACTTCCCCCTTCCCCCCTTCCCCCATGGCCCCCCTTCCCCCCGGTCCCCCCCATCCCATCCCCTTCCCCCATCCCCCATGGCCCCCCCTTCCCCCGTCCTCCCCCCCATGCCCAACCGCAACAAAGAGTTGTTGTTGGTCCCCCTTCCCCCGCCACGTGGTGTCCCCCTTCCCCGCCACGTGGCCTTTCCCCCTTCCCCCATGGCCTCCTCTTCCCCGCCACGTGGCCTTCCCCCTTCCCCCATGGCCCCCCTTCCCCCCGTCCTCCCCTCCCCCCATGGCCCCCCCATGCCCAACCGCAACAAAGAGTTGCGGTTGGCCCCATTCCTCGGCGTGTGTCCCCCTTCCCCCGCCACATGGCTCCATCCCCCCTCCACAGCCACGTGGCCCGTCCCCTCCCCCCCTCCATGCCCAATCGTAACACTTTGTTGCGGTTGGCATACCAACCGCAACAAAGAGTTACGGTCCCCCGTGATGGCCCCCCCCCCCCCCACATGGTGTCCCCCTCCCCCCCGTGATGGCCCCTTCCCCCCGTGATGCCCCCCCTTCCCCATGGCCCCCCCTTCCCCCTCCGTGATGCCACGTGGTGTCCTTCCCCCCTCACTCACAGATTTTTTTCTGTCTTCTTTCTTCTCTCTCCTTCACTTTTTTCTCTTTATAATCCCTCATCCCCGAACCCTTTCTTCCACTCTCCATACCAACTTTCTTCATACTCTATATCTCACCTACATAGTCTCCACAATAATACAAACAAAAAAAATTACGCTAGAAGATCGGTGGATTTTTCTTTAAATATATCAAGTCAAAACAAGTAAGTATTTTGAATCTTCTTATAATTCAATGTTAATTTCAAAGTTCAAAAATAGTCATTGTAGACTCAAATCGAAGATAACGAAAATACAAATTGAAGGAAACAAAAATCAGATCAATCGGAGATCGGATGAGCGGTATTACATTTATAGATTCCAAAATAGCAATTTTTTAGGGGGTCAAAATTAGGATTTTTCACGAATTTATAAAAAATATCTAGAGCTATATTTTTAAAAGTACGAAAAAGAGACCCTAGTTATTTTTAAAAGATTTATATCAGGAAAAAATGTCAGATTTTTCCAAAGACTAGAAAGGGGTTAACTAATACGGGGAACCTTGTAACTTTGCAGTGTAATTTAAAATATCAAGCCAGCGTGATTTCGCTCGAAACTTTTATGAGAAACCTAGGATGTTGGGCAGTTCCATCCCCCAAGAATTCGGGCCATTCCAAAGTCATTAGCTATTTTTTTGGCCGAACGGGCCTTTAAGCGCTCGATCCGGACACCGGTTCGGGATTTTTGGGTGAAAAGTCTGTAGAATGCTTTTTAGATCAAGAATGAATTTGGAAAGCTTAAAATAACATTTCAAAGCACTTTTGAGATTGTTCTGATGCCAGGGGCATTATGGTAATTTGCCACCCCAAGAGGGGTATTTTGGTAATTTTACGGTGTTAAGTTTTTCAAAGGACTTTTTAGTCCAGAAATGTAAGTAAAACACCTGAAAGGTTGTTTTGAAACTGGTTTGAGGCGTTAGGGTGATAATGAACCCCCGGGGGCATTTCGGTAATTTGCCGCTCATCAGGGGTATTTTGGTAATTGAACGTTGTAAAATTTTGAGCAACTGGAGGAAAGAGTCTTTATTTTTATTTTATTTAATTCTATGACTTGTTGAGAATGATATAATTTTTATTCTTTAGATTTCAGTATAAATATGGATGCAACTAGAGGAAATACTTTTTGTGAAGATTCTGATCCACCTTACGTGGGTCAAGTTTTTCAAACACTGGACGAAGTTGAAGCATACTATAGAGCATATTTGAAAACGATAGGTTTCGGTATTAGAACTAAGACTACTAGAAAACGGGCGAATACAGATCAAATTTGTGGAAGACTATTTGAGTGTCATAGAGGAGCACCGTATGTACCCCCGGTTGTTCGGATCAGTGACGAAGGGCCATCAAGACAAAGAAAACGCGACACATTTCTGGGTACTGGCTGTAAGGCCCATGTGTATGCAGTACACTGAAAAAATGAAAACCATTGGGTTGTGACGGGAGTGGAGTTGAGCCATAATCATCAGTTGATGACCCCTAGTAAGATTGGTCAAATTCATCAACACCGAGAAATAAGCGCGGCACACAGACAACTGATATTTACAATGGCCGAGGCTAAAATTCCACCTTCTAGAATGATGGGGGTTTTCTCAAGCCAGGCTGGGGGGATTGACAAGTTGAGTTTCAACGAAGTAGACCTTCGAAATGAACTTCGTGCTCAGAGGAGAGAGTCTTTCGGTAAGAGTGATTCTCAAGCTACACTTGATATCTTCAGGCACCTTCAGAGTGAGAATTCTGGCTTTTTCTATAGTCTCCAACTGGATGATGAGAACCGCATTAGTACTATATTTTGGGCGGATGCCCGTTCTAGAGCTGCTTACCAAAATTTTGGGGATGTTGTGACGTTTGACACCACATACCGCACAAATAAGTACTCTATGCCTTTTGCTCCGTTCACCGGGGTGAACCACCACTATCAGTCAATCTTGTTTGGCTTTGCCCTGCTTAGGGATGAGACGGAGGAGTCATTTACGTGGTTATTTGAAACGTGGCTTAAAGCAATGTATCATATTCCTCCAAAGACCATCATCACCGACCAAGATCTGGCAATGAAAAATGCAATCGCTAAGGTCCTTCCAGATACTCACCATGGCCTGTGCACATGGCACATAAGCAACAAATATCCCGAACGGCTTCACAATGTATATGCAAACCATCCGACATTCAAGACTGACTTTAATACATGTGTGAAGAAATCGTTGACGGTAGACGTGTTCGAGGAGAGGTGGGCCAAGTTAATGGATGACTACCATTTGCACAATCATGAATGGTTACAATCGTTGTATGAGATCAAGACACAGTGGGTCGGTGCCTACACCAAGATGTTTTTTGCAGCCGGAATGACTACGACCTCGAGAAGCGAAGGTATGAATGCATTCTTTGATGGGTACGTAGGCCATTCTTCAAGTATAACAGAGTTCGTACTAGAGATGCAGAAAGCCCTTGACAAGCAATTTTTCCTTGAGAGAGAAGCCGACGCGGCTACAGTTTACAGAGAAAGAGCCATAGTAGTTTTTTCACCTTTGGAGGCTCATGCGGCTCAAGTCTATACCAAGGAAATGTTTAGACAGTTTCAAGAGGAACTACTAAAGTCGAATCAATATAGCATGACAAAGTTGCACGAGTATTCCACCAGAGTGATCAAGGTTTATGCTTTGACAAATGTGACGAATTTCGCCAATCCGTGCTCTTCGTCGGCTCCGAGGAGCAGAAGACATTTTACCGTAGCAGTTTGTATGGACACCGGGTTGGTTAATTGCAACTGTCAACTGTTTGAGCATAAAGGTATACTTTGTCGACACGCGTTGAGGGTTTTTAGCGCCAAGAATGCTCGTGAAATCCCTTCACAGTATATCTTGGAACGGTGGACGAAGGAAGCCAATAGAGTCCACGGTCACATTCCTTACGTGCCCAATGTTTCAGTTGATTTCGAGCAATCTGAGACGCTGCGATATAATCACCTTTGTAACATCATGCACGGTTTATCATTGGATGCAGCGTCAACATTTGATGGGTACAGGTATCAAGTTGAAGCAGCCGCACGGGATAAGGCTAACCTTGCACAGTTTAGGATGGCATTACCAGAAAGACGGGACACTCCGACTAGTCGGACGACTCCAACCGGTAGATTCAATCGAGCTTCATAGCCAGTCATTGACGGCACTAGCCTGCAAGGTGAGGATGACGACATTTTTTATCCGATTATTTCTCAAACAAAAGGGAGAAAACGAGCAATACGCATGAAGAATCCGATTGAAGAAGCAACGGGTCAAAAAAATTGCGAAAGTGTGCGTTGTGTAATAAGATGACTGATCATGACAAGAGAAACCATTATAAAGTGTTAGGTATCGAACCTGGCAGTATGGTCGAGGAGGACGATGATGATGATGAGTGTTAGGGTTAATGTTTCAGTTGTATAAATTGAACTTTTATAATGTTTAAATTTGTGATTTGGTTTGTGGAATCATAGCTTCCGAAAAATTACGTAATTTTTTTTGTCACTTTTTTTTTCTCATTGCACCTTAGGCACGCTAGTTAGCCCATTTGTATCAATTTTGAGAAAAACGAGACATTATTTTTTGGGTTCTCCTATGAAGGGCCTGTTCGAGCACACTTTAGGGACCAATTCATAACTTCCGAAAAATTACGTAATTTTTTTTGTCACTTTTTTTTTCTCATTGCACCTTAGGCACGCTAGTTAGCCCATTTGTATCAATTTTGGGAAAAAACGAGACACATTATTTTTTGGGTTCTCCTATGAAGAGCCTGTTCGGGCACACTTTAGGGCGGGCCCAATTCATAACTTCCTAAAAATTACGTAATTTTTTTTGTCACTTTTTTTTTTGATTGCACCTTAGGCACGCTAGTTAGCCCAGTGTCCAAAATCGAACAATAGTAATAATAAGGCTAATTCAATTTCAAACCTTAATATCCAAAATCCAACAATAGTAATAATAAAACATACGAACGCCTACTACATCTCAGGATAATGGTAAGGAAGGCGTCTAGCTACACCCTTTTTTAGCCCCAAGCTATCCTATATCTGAACGTCAAGGCATCGTTTCGAGACCACGTATCATATTCGAGCACATCTGAGCGAGCTATGTAGTCCATGTACTTGAGGACGTAAATCCCGCAATCATGACTGTTATATTGCTTTGGTCGGTTTTCTATCGTCACGACCGTCCAAGGATCTATCATTATTTTTCTCGTGATGGCTTCCCCCTTAAAATGTCGACACGCCAGTGGAATGATAGTAGTCTGCATCCAATTCATAAAAAAGGTTATCAAGCCTATGTAACAAGAAGAATAGAATATGAGCGAAGGTCAAGATATAAACTAACCACCGCATTGATGTACGTGGAGTACATCTGCGCCAGCTGCCGACCAGGTCTGTCTTCCCTTAGGCTATCGTATATATGGACCACTTTATTCTCTGGAAAGAGAACTAATAGGAAGAAGTGGCTTGCATGAAGAGCAGGTAGCACGATTAGGTTCGCCTCAGCTGCGTGACATTGATAGTCCGCGTTCAAGTCGGAAAGCACGTTTGCAGATGGTCGCCATTCACCCTTGCTTGTCCCTCGCTTCCTCCTCCATTCTGTGAACTCCTTCATGCTATTCACCATGAAGGGGATAACAAAAGAGGCATACATGTTGAGCTTCAAAGTTTGGCAGGGGTTATAATTTAGCTCTCTAACACGCAGCAGATCTATATAAGCGTCAATGAGAAAATTTGAAATATCTGTGTTCGGCGCCAACAGTCTTAGATCAGAGTGAGCTAGGAATGAAGCAACAGGAAAGTCTGCTGTAGCGATTGGCTCATGCCCAAAGTAGTGCCGGTCGATCCAATCCCTTTTGGCCAGACTCAATGGCTTCGTCGGTTGTCCTTTATCCGACCGGATGCTTGGGCCCGATGCCTGGATTCCTACTTGGGTAACCTGAATCTGGGGCTGAGAGTCGTACGCGTCAGGAGGCAAGCAAGTAGACGGCTCCCACACCTGACTCTGGGGCTGATAGTCGTACGCGTCAGGAGGCAAGCGACTTGACGGCTCCCCTTGGTAACCCCGGTACGCAAGACTAAAGTTTTGAACTTCAGTCTTGTACCTCTC
The DNA here is from genome assembly GCA_033070095.1 of Escallonia herrerae. Lineage (NCBI taxonomy): Eukaryota > Viridiplantae > Streptophyta > Magnoliopsida > Escalloniales > Escalloniaceae > Escallonia > Escallonia herrerae. The sequence goes on from JAVXUP010000126.1 coordinate 756,795, forward strand.
AATGGACCTCTTGAGATTGTCAGGAGCCTGCGCGACAAACCAGTCAAACCCCTCCAGCTGCTTGAACACCTCAGTGCCCTGGTCAACCTAAAAAACATGCATACAAAATATGGCTAATCATTTCAGGCATGGTAGATAAGGTGCGCAAATAAAAATTGAAACAACACTAGCATGACTTACAATGTTCAATGCCCAGAACTGGTCATAGATCTCACGTGGCGCATACGATGTCTTCCTCGCCTGGGAAGGGCGATTCACCCTCGTGCGCGTCACCTTGAGAAACCATTGCAGGTACTCCTCAATGCTGATGCTGTCGGCCTTCAGCGATACAAGGCTATCATATGTTTCTTGCCAAGTATTCCACTATTGCACCTCGTCACTCAACAAATTCAAGGCATCAGGCACCTCGAAGTTCGGCCCTCGACCACTCCTGTATGGCCGCATGTCTACAGCGGGTTTTGGTATCCCTTGTAGACAGCCAGCTTGCCTCATAGCTCGATCGGGCATCTAAAACTCACATACTTCGAAGTGAATAAGCGGCACCCGAACCAAACCTGCCAGCACGTACGACACCGAAAGTTGCCAACACCACTCATCCAACCGATGCATCACCTTGCTATATGGCTGCCACGTCACCTGGGATGCATTGAGTATCTCTAGTTCCCCCCGATAGAACTTTAGATGGTGGTGCGGGTCTACCCGTCTCCTCCGGTTGGTCGTAGGCCCCCAGGCCCACACCCTAGGCCACGTCTCATCAGAATATTCTCGCGGTTGTGGACGACCCGTGGGTAGCCTCTCGTAAGACCAAACCTGTGAATGCAAACATTATCTGGAATTAGCACATTAATGCACGAATATATTGACATGTCAACCAAGAAAATAAATGCTCAAACCTGTAATAGAGTGAGGCAGGCGGCAATGGACTTGGCACTCTTTCTCGTAGCTTTGTGCAGTGCTCGATATAGGTGCGCAAGGACAGCTGAACCCCACGAATACGAGTATACCTCCTCAAGATCCTCCAAGAACACCATATACTTCGGATGCACCGTGTTTTTCGAATGCGTCGGAAGTAATATGGCTCCAATAATATACAGAAGGAATGATTTCGTATACGTCACGAAATCGTGAGGAGTGTATTCATCCGGTAGCACGCCATACTGCTCTCTCAGCCATTTAAGTTTGATGCCGTTGGTTGTAAGAGCTTCCCTCGGAATTCCCGGGAAATACTGCCTAGCCATCTTCGCTATGGATGCAGACGTTTTGCTCGAAGTAATGGGTTTGCCGTGACATGGGATTCCAAGTATAAATCCGACGTCCTCTAATGTAATAGTCATTTCACCAAACCGGAAGTGAAATGAGTTCGTCTCGCTCCTCCATCGTTCAACTAGAGCGGATATAAGGCAATCGTCGTGTCGAGACCAAATCCCGGGATCGGTGAACATAGATAAATTTTGACGGTGTAATAATTGTATTTGTTCCTCGTTTAGTACCCACTCATCATGGTGACTTGTGCTTTGAATTGTTTCCAAAACACCCCTATCGACACCGTCAAATACGTGCCTCGCGACGTGGTCATCGTCATCGTATAGGATTGATGTATCATGAGGTCCGGCGTTGAAATATATATATCTAAGAACAAAATATAATCGTAAACCAACTTAGCATCCATAATATTTACATTCCAAAACTATAAATGGATCTTTAACCTAGCTTACCAACGCATTAGCAATAGTCATTATCTCATTATTTCATTGTATTAAAACAATTCCTCACTTCTCACCACTCCGAATGCTTAATTATGCTAGTTCCCTAAAATTTAGCGCCAACGTGGTTATTTAGCAATGTACCCCTAATGGCCGCTACAGCCCCCAACACCTTAAAACCGCTTTAAAACCACTTTTTAAATGTATTACATCAATTATATACCAAATATTTTCTTTATCAAATTTTAAAGGGGATGAGTTACCAAAACACCCCCAACTTATGCAAAATACCCCCTGGCAGCCATCGACCCAACAAACATCTCTGGAAAACTTTAAAATAACTTTTCGGCTGTCTTACATAAAAATTAATTCCTCCAGTTGTGTTACAAATTACCGAAATACCCCCCGGGGGTTCATTATCACCCTAACGCCCCAAACCAGCTTCAAAACAACTTTTCAGGTGTTTTACTTACATTTCTGGACTAAAAAGTCCTTTGAAAAACTTAACACCGTAAAATTACCAAAATACCCCTCTCGGGGTGGGAAATTACCAAAATGCCCCTGGCATCAGAACAATCTCAAAAGTGCTTTGAAATGTTATTTTAAGCTTCCCGAATTCATTCTTGATCTAAAAAGCATTCTACGGACTTTTCGCCCAAAAATCCCGAACCGGTGTCCGGATCGAGCGCTTAAAAGCCCGTTCGGCCAAAAAAATAGCTAATGACTTCGGAATGGCCCGAATTTCTGAGGGATGGAACTTCCCAACATCCTAGGGTTTTCATAAAAGTTTCGCGGGAAATCGCGCTGGCTTGATATTTTAAATTACACTGCAAAGTTACAAGGTTCCCCGTATTAGTTAACCCCTTTCCAGTCTTTGGAAAAATCTAAAATTTTTCCTTGATATAGATCTTTTAAAACTAACTAGGGTCTCTTTTTTTCACTTTGGCAAAATCTAGCTCTAGCTATTTTTTATAAATTCGTGAAAAATCCTAATTTTGAGCCCCTAAAAAATTGCTATTTTGGAATCTATAAATGTAATACCGCTCATCCGATCTCCGATTGATCTGATTTTTGTTTCCTTCAATTTGTATATTCGTTATCTTCGATTTGAGTCAACAATAACTATTTTTGAACATTGAATTATAAGAAAATTCAAAATACTTACTTGTTTTGACTTGATATATTTAAAGAAAAATCCACCAATCTTCTAGCGTAAAATTTTTTTGTTTGTATTGTTGTGGAGACTATGTAGGTGAGATATGGAGTATGAAGATAGTTGGTATGGAGAGTGGAAGAAAGGGTTTGGGGAGGAGGGATTATAAAGAGAAAAAAGTGAAGGAGAGAGAAGAAAGAAGACAGAAAAAAATCCATGAGTGAGGGGGAAGGACACCACATGGTATCACGGAGGGGGAAGGGAGGGCATCACGGGGGGAAGGGGGGCCATCACGGGGGGGACACCACGTGGGGGGGGGAAGGGGGGTCATCACGGGGGACCGCAACTCTTTGTTGCGGTTGGTATGCCAACCGCAACAAAGTGTTGCGGTTGGGCATGGAGGGGGGACGGGCCACGTGGCGGGGGAAGGGGGACACACGCCGGGGAAGGGGGCCAACCGTAACTCTTTGTTGTGGTTGGGCATGGGGGGGCCATGGGGGGAGGGGAAGACGGGGGGAAGGGGGGCCATGGGGGAAGGGGGAAGGCCACGTGGCGGGGGAGGGGAGGACGGGGGGAAGGGGGGCCATGGGGGAATGGGAAAGGTCACGTGGCGGGGAAGGGGGACACCACGTGGCGGGGGAAGGGGGACCAACCGCAAATCTTTGTTGCGGTTGGGCATGGGGGGGAGGACGGGGGGAAGGGGGCCATGGGGGACGGGGAGGGGACGGGGGGGAGGGGGGCCATCGGGGCGAGTATGAGGGGGGCGTAACTGTAACAAAGGGTTGCGGTTGGCTTTTAAAACAAATGATGTCAACTGCAACTCTTAGTTGCGGTTGGGCTTTTCCTCTCAATTATTCCAACCGCAACACTTTGTTGCGGTTGGGTTTTTGTGAAGAATAATTGCAACCGCTACAAAGAGTAGCGGTTTGGTAGAGAAATAAGTTTTTTTCCCACTGGTAGACAGGGATCGGCTCCCATATATATATATATATATATATATATATATATATATATATATATATATATATATATATATATATATATATATATATATATATATATATATATATATATATATATATATGCATTCAAGAGTGTAAGGCTTTATGTCATCACATCACTTCCGATTCACAGTCACATTATCTACCGAAAATCTCATAGCCTTATCTTTCAATCATCTATTCCAGTTAAACGTTTAAAACCCTGCGGCTCCCAAAAGCAAATACATACAGTCTATCACCATGTATTCAGTCCAGATCTAATCTTATATCGAATCACTGAATAACTTATCCAAACCTAATTGCTGTTCCCAGAGTTTATTCTTGCTCACACTTTATCTGAGGCTTAAGAATCTACCTAACCTCATATCCAGGTATGGAAAACTATACCAATAATGATAACAATAATCATAATCATGCAATCAAAACACAAAAATTCTTTAACAAAAATCATGCATATTGGCTCTCAGGGTTCACAACAGAATTCTATGATATTCCAGAAGAAACGACGGACACATAAATGATGATAAAGGTTTGACAAAGCAAAGTCAACTCAACGACTCGGAACAATCAAAATCAGAAGGAGTTATTGGTCCTTAATAAGATTCATAGCTTCCCCATGGCCAGTGGGTCAGATACTACCCCATCAAGTCCAAATAGATTCAAAAGAAACAGATAAATATCCTGAAAAAGGAATAAGACAACTCGGCATGAATGACATCTTCTCTGACGTCTCAACGTAAGCTGACATTCAATTAAGTCGTCTTTAAATTCAATACGTAGGAGAATGAATGAGATGACGAAGTAAAATTACAGATTGCTTCTTGTACCCTTAAACCAAACTTTCAGTCTTAACGCCAGTCATTTTCCAAAACACTATTCTTACTCATAAATCAAATCACCAACTTAACTACTGCTCATACCTTATAAACTTCCCAGACACGATTAGAGTTTCCCTTGACAATACACGGATGCATGATTAACAAATCACCAATTCATACCTAGTATGATATCAAAATCCTGAACACTAAATGGAATGAGGTCTAGAGAAGGATTTTTTTCCCAAACATAGACTGTATATTCACGGAGAACCACAAAACAGTCAAAGACTCTCCCAACGGAGTACTTATCACAATATCAATTCTTACAGGATGGATCTCCATCCTCAATCTCTATGCCAAGGTAATAGATGTAAAGACATATGACGCTCCAAACTTAGAGAGTATACACGCATCTAATGGGTTAACCAAAAAGTGCCTGACCCACGTCATTAGACGTGACAACATCAAGCGCACATTGAACAAAATTTAGCTGATGTTCTGGGTCTCAGCCCCGACTGACATTGTCCTCTTCTTGTCGAGGAACACAACCCGCTATTACACTAGCAATAGGTAGCCAAATGATTATTTCTCACAAACGGACAATTTCAAACTTACCGCTCTGTACTGCCATGCCTAACACATCATCCGGTCACTTTATTACATAACTCACCACTCTGACTTCTATCGCACTTACCACATGGGGTGGTCGGAAAAATTGACCCGCCACCCTGACCAGTACTCTGTGTAGGTCAAACTCTAGATCCATGCGATGGTCCAAGTCTCATACTCTAAGCGGATCGAGCACCTTCACCCTGCGCTCCCCTAAATCCCATATCATGCCTCAATTAAATTTCAGAACTCTATCCAGATCTCAATATAACCGAACCGAAGTGGGCCTGAATTCCTGATTCTGCCCCAACCTTTAACCTTGGGCACCATACTGTGCCGGCTATAAAAACTTTTTACTGATGACTATCAGCTCTTACAATCCGTTCGGAGAAAATGCTTACTTATCTCTCCTTTTTTTTCCGCCCTGTGTTTACTCAAATCTTCCTCCATTGTCAGACTTAGACTGTTTTAAAACACATACCCAATAAAGACATTCCATATAGCTCACTAATCAAGCTGAGATCACCGCGTCTATTAGTCCAGGCTTAAGCCCCCACTCAGGCTTCCGGCAGCTATCTGCCTCCATCAATAACATCTTTACTACAAATCTAGCGAAACAAGAAATTTCATCTCAACCTTGTCTATCAACTCTAAATCTACTATTTCACATTAATAGCTCCCTCACATCTGTTCACGAAATCTCACAAAATACCAGTTCAAAATAATTCTCTAAAAGGTTCCTAAATGACATAAATCACTTTCTAATAAGTCAGATCCTTCGATACTCTTTCCACCCATGATTGACCTCGTCTCTCAGTTTATATCCAACAAATTCAATCTTTCGTCACTTTACTCACAGTTGCTCAAAATTTATACAATCAGTTGTTCAAAATTTTCTCCATTTTGCTAATCTAATTCACTGTCTTTATAGGGTTCAATAACTCCTTGTAGCTAGTCATTTCATCTATTAAGGTCTCCAAGACGCTCCCATCTCGAGGTTATGGTTGTGGTTGTGGTTGGGCCAGATTCTATGTCATCAAAGTTGGAATCGAGTTCATAGTGTTCAGAATTGCAACTGTCAGTTCTAGTGTTCTGCTGTTTCCCCTATGGGGTAGGGTTGCCTCTCTACAATCATAAAACCCATACAATATATTTTCCAATCAAAAGATTGTTTGGTCAAGTCTTTCTAATACCAGGAATTTCCCTGTTCCATCTTATACAATCCTCTTGGAATCTCATATATCGGGGACCCTTAGGTCCTCCGTACCCTCTTCACTACCAGGGTTCTGAGTGTAGACCATACTGTTAACCCTACGGTTATTTAACCTAGGATTATATTTGATTTTGATGATAACTAACATTGATGATTATGCTGTCCAACATGCATTGAGTTGATGAAGCAATAGGAACAATCTCACACTCATGCAAATGGAAAATTAGACGAGCAAATCGTTCAAAGACTCTCAACGGAACGCATCAAAGAAGGATTTCGTCGATTGAACTTTACTATGCTTTATTTCTTTCATTGTAAACTAGACGTAGAGAGATGATCGTTACGATGACTATATACCTAGAATTTGCCCATAGGTTTCCCTTGCATGCATAAAAGTTTTTCATTCTTTGAAAACTAGGAAACTGCATTTTCTGGAATGCAGTCGACTGCATTGGATTGCAGTCGACTGCAACTTGGGCAGTGAGGTATTACAGTCGACTGCATTGGAATGCAGTCGACTGCAATACTTCCAGTAGCCTATTACAGTCGACTGCAAGTTGGAAATTTTGAATTTCCAACAGCTACTTTGGGAATACAGTCGACTGCAATGGGACATTGCAGTCGACTGCAATAGCCGTTTGGCGCATTTAATGCTCCACCTAATTCCAAACGGTCATATTCTTTCCCACCTCTATAAATACTCATCTTGGGCATAGTTTTGATTCATCAATTGCATTCAAAGCTCTCTTATCTTTCATATTCTCAAAGATCAAAGCAATTGTTCAAACCCCTCTTGTTTCATTGATTTCTCATCCTTTTCAAGAGAGCATTTATTGTGAGCTTACATTTGAGAGATATACACTTTCATAAGTCATCATACACTCATCTCTCTTGTTCTAGTGCTTAAACTTGTACTCATCTATTTCTTGAGAGTGAAATCTTGTACACATTTCTTCATTGAAAGGTTCTTGTATCAAAGCTTAGGGTTGTCAAGCTTTGGAGCTTTGGGTTTGTCAAAGCTTGTTCTTGATGTGGGCATAGCATCAAGGGATTGTAAGAGGTTTGATCTTGACCCGTAAGGAAGATCATACTAGTGGATTCTAGGTCCTTTCAAGGGACTTCCTTGAAGGGGTGGACGTAGGCTTGTGGGTATATCAAGCCGAACCATTTAATTCTCCTTGTCAAGTATCTCTAAACCCTTCTCTCTTTACATTATCGTCTTATATTTGTGTTGAGATTGGTTGTTTGCTTATTTAAGTTATTGAGATTGAGGTTTGTTGTTTGTTAATTTTTAAAGTAGTCTTAAAACCCTATTCACCCCCCTCTAGGGTTATTTTATTGGTTTCAAGTGGTATCAGAGCCTCGGCTCTTGTTATATTGGGTAACGCCAAGAGAGTTAATCGATCATGGCTTACGTTGAGGGTATGGAGGGTAGTTCTACCACTAGGCCTCCAGTGTTTAATGGGACGAATTATAGTGTGTGGAAAGTTAAGATGAAAATCTACTTAGAGTCTCAAGACTACGAGATGTGGGATATTGTTGAGAATGGCCCATACGTTCCGATAAAGGTGGTTGACAAGGTTAAAGAGCCAAAATCCAAATCGGAGTATAGTGATCATGATAAAAAGATGATTTGTACGAATGCAAGAGCGAAGAATTGTCTTGTTTGTGCTTTAGATACTAATGAACTCAATAGAGTCATTATGTGTAATTCCGCTAAGAGTATTTGGGATACTCTTCAAGTTACTCATGAAGGAACTTCTCTCCTTAGAGATTCCAAGATGAACTTATTGTTTAGAGATTATGAGTTATTCCATATGCTTCCAAATGAATCCGTTACGAATATGAATACTCGTTTCACTAACATTATAAACCCTTTGAAGCAATTGGGCAAGGAATTCACTAATGGTGATCTTGTAAGAAAAGTGATTAGGTCCTTACCAAGAGCTTGGGATGCAAAGATCATCGCCATTCAAGAATCGAAGAATCTCAATATCTTTCCTCTTGATGAATTGATGTGCTCACTTATGACGTACGAAATGCAAATCAAGACCTTTGATCAAGAAGACGTCAAGAAGAAGCCTACATCAATTGCCCTTAAAGCTTCATCTTCAAACCTTGAGTCAAGCGATGATGAAGAAGAATTTGATGAAGAGGATGTTGCAATGATTGCAAATAACTTCAAGAAGTTCAGAAGGTTTAGAAGGAATGGTGGGAGAAGGCAACAAAATGCTAGCAACGAAGAGAAGCTTTGCTACAAATGCCACAAGCCGGGACACATGAAGATGGATTGTCCCATATACAAAAGGGAAAAGAAGGAAAGAAGAGATGTATGGGAAAAAGTTAAAAGGAGACAACTCTCCAAGAAAGAGAACAAAGAGAAGGAAAAAGCAATGAATGCCGAACATACTCCAACTTGGAGTGACTTCGATTCAAGTGATGAAGATGATGAGAAGAACGAACAAGCAAATGTGTGCTTCATGGCAAATGATGAGGTAAGCTCTTCTTCCGGTAGTGATAGTGATAGTGAAAGCTTCGAAGATGCTTATGATAGCCTATATGAAGAATCCAAGAAAATTTTTAAGAAAAATATTATTTTATCAAAAACTTCCTTGAGGCTAATAAGCAAATTGAGAAGTTGAGAGTGGAAAATATTGAGTTGCATGCCAAGAATGATTGCATTTCCAACAATTTATATGTAAAACATGTGAATAATGACTTGGTTGAATTGATTGCTAACACTCCTAGCTCAAAACAAATCTCTTGCAAAACTTTGGTTTTAGAAAAACAAAATGAAGATTTAAAACTTGAGATTTGTGATTTGAAAAAATGTCTTCAAAAATTTGTTGATGGTCAAAACAATTTGGATGTCATGCTTGGACGCCAAAGATTTGGCCTAAACAAAGGTGGTCTTGGATTAGATCCCTTGGCCTTACCTCCTAAAATCTTTCAACAACAAGCTAGGTTGAATACTCATTCAAAACAACCAAAGAACTATTGCACACCATTTACACATTGTGGTTGGTGCAACAAGAAAGGGCATACGACTAATTATTGTCCTTGTAGAATTGTTTATGTTAGAGGTAGAAAGAAGATGTGGGTTGTGAAAGGTCAAGATTACAAATGCAAGACTAACACCCAAGGACCCAAGAAAATATGGGTACCAAAAGTCACTACTTGATTTGTGTTTATAGGTATGTCTCAAAGCAAAATCTAGTAGCAAGAAGTGGATTCTTGATAGTGGATGCTCAAGACATATGACCGGCAACATATCTCTTTTCACCTCAATTGATCTTATAGAAGGAGGAAAAGTGACCTTTGGTGACAACGCACAAGGAAAAATCAAAGGTAAAGGAACTATAGGTAAGGAACCACATTCAATTGAGAATGTGTTATATGTTGAAGGTTTGAAGCATAATTTGCTAAGTATTAGTCAATTTAGTGATAAAGGTTTTAGAGTAATCTTTGAGGCTTCTCATTGCACTATACAATCCTTGAAGAATAATGAAACTATTTTGGTAGGAAATAGAGATGACAATGTTTACTCTATTCAATTGAATGATCTAGCTAACCAAGATGTCAAGTGTCTTAGTGCTATTAGTGAGACATCTTGGCTTTGGCATCGAAGACTTGGACACATGCATATGGAGCATTTGAAGGATATTTCAAGCAAAGAACTTGTGAGGGGACTCCCGAAGATCAAGTTTGAGAAAGACAAAGTATGTGATGCTTGTCAAATGGGTAAGCAAAAGAAAGTCTCTCACAAACCGAAGAAAATGGTATCTACTTCTAGACCCTTGCAATTACTTCATATGGATTTATTTGGACCAATCCCTACTACTAGTCTTGGTGGTAAATCATATTGTTTTGTTATTGTTGATGACTATTCTCGCTATACTTGGACTTTCTTTTTGGCCACCAAAGATGAATCTCTAATTGTGTTCACTTCATTTGCAAAACGTATTCAAAATCAAAAAGGATATTTGATATCCAACATTCGAAGTGATCATGGTAGAGAATTTGAAAATTCAAAAATAGGAGCCTTGTGTGATGACTTTGGGATATCACATAATTTTTCGGCTCCTAGAACTCCTCAACAAAATGGTGTTGCCGAAAGAAAGAATAGGTCTTTGCAAGAAGCGGCAAGAACAATGCTTAACGAATATGGTTTACCTAAGTACTTTTGGGCGGAGGCGGTCAATTGTGCTTGTTTTGTTCTCAATAGAGTTATCTTGCGAAAATTTTTGTTAAAAACCCCTTATGAGCTTTTTAATGATAAGAAACCTAAGGTGAGCTTTTTTAGAGTCTTTGGTTGCAAATGCTTTATTTTAAATACTAAGGATCACCTTAGCAAATTTGATTCCAAAACATTTGAGGGTATTTTTCTTGGCTACTCTAATAATAGTATGGCATATAGAGTCTATAATAAAAGTACTTTGGTTGTTGAAGAATCCATTAATGTTACTTTTGATGAGACTAATCCTTTTCTTCGGAGGACTAACATTGTTAATGTAGATGATGTGGACAATGACATGAGAACTTTGGATATAAGTGAAACAATACAAGACAACCACAAAGAAATTATTCAAGAAGAACAACAATCAAGCTCTCAAGAGGAAGACAAGGAAGCAAGCAATGATGTTTCAAACTCGGACTACTCTCAAGAATTACCAAAAGATTGGACTTACAAAAAGGATCATCCAAGCGATCAAATCTTAGGTAATCCTTCGAGTGGGGTAAGAACTCGACGCTCTCTTCAACAACATGTTAATTTAGCGTTTCTTTCCCAAATTGAACCGAAGAACTTCTCCGAAGCTCTACATCATGAATCTTGGATGCTTGCTATGCAAGAAGAGCTAGTTCAATTTGAAAGAAATCAAGTTTGGACCCTTGTGCCTAAACCTCAAAACTATAGGATTATAGGCACAAAATGGGTATTTAGAAACAAACTTGATGAATCCGGAATCGTGGTTAGAAACAAGGCTAGATTAGTGGCCCAAGGTTATAACCAAGAGGAAGGAATTGATTTTGATGAAACTTATGCACCAGTAGCTAGACTTGAATCTATTAGAATGCTTTTAGCTTTTGCTTGCTATAGAGATTTTAAACTCTTTCAAATGGATGTCAAGAGTGCTTTTCTAAATGGTTTTATTTCGGAGGAGGTTTATGTGGCTCAACCTCCCGGCTTTGAGCATGAAAAATTTCCAAACCATGTTTTCAAGCTTAGCAAAGCTCTTTATGGTTTAAAACAAGCTCCTAGAGCTTGGTATGAAAGGCTAAGTAGTTTTCTTTTAGAAAATGGTTTTTCAAGAGGAAAACTTGACACCACTTTGTTTATCAAATCTAAGGGCAAGGACTTATTGTTGGTGCAAATTTATGTTGATGATATTATATTTGGTGCTACTAATGGATCCTTGTGCGAAGAGTTTGCTTCTTGTATGAGTAAGGAGTTTGAAATGAGCATGATGGGAGAACTCACCTTCTTCCTTGGATTGCAAATCAAACAAAGCAAGGATGGAATCTTTATCAACCAAGCCAAATACACCAAAGAGCTACTCAAGAGATTCGACATGGAAGCATCAAATGCTTTTGACACTCCAATGAGCTCTTCATTAAAGCTTGATAAAGATGAAAAGGGTAAGGATGTTGATATTAAACGCTATCGAGGTATGATCGGATCACTCCTTTACCTTACCGCAAGTAGACCCGATATAATGTTTAGTGTTTGTTTATGTGCTAGATTTCAAGCTTGTCCTAAGGAATCTCATTTAGTTGCCGTAAAGAGAATCCTTAGATATCTTAAGGGCACTCACGATTTAGGGTTATGGTTTCCTAGAAACACGTCATTTTTTGACCTAGTTGGTTACTCCGACGCCGATTTTGCCGGTTGTAAAACCGAGCGAAAAAGTACTAGTGGAGGTTGCCAATTCCTAGGTCACTCTCTTGTTTCTTGGAGTTCCAAAAAGCAAAACTCGGTTGCACTCTCTACCACCGAAGCCGAATATATGGCGGTTGGTGCTTGTTGTGCACAAATTCTTTGGATGAAACAAACCCTTTTGGATTTTGGACTCAAGTATGATCACATACCTATCTTATGCGATAACACTAGTGCCATTGATTTGAGCAAAAATCCCATCCAACATTCACGCACTAAGCACATAGAAATCAAACACCATTTTATCCGTGATCATGTGCAAAAGGGTGATATTGTTCTAGATTTCGTGGACACAAATCACCAACTAGCGGATATCTTCACTAAACCGTTAGATGCAAAGAGGTTTACCGCTCTTAGAAGAGAACTTGGCATGTCTTCACCTATGTGACTAGGTTATTTTTGTATAAATGTCTAGTTGCTCTTTACATGCTTGAGCATTATCTCATATGCTTATAGCATGCTTTGGTTGATTTTTTCCTTTCCAAACATCGTTGGTTTTATTGATATTTATTTATCTTAAAAATAAAAAATTTTGCACACTTTTATTGCTATATACATATGTATAATCATTTTTCAAGACTGATTGATTTTGTGCATTGAAGTCGACTGCATTACGGGGGAAGGGCATAAATCGTGCCTAGATTTCCTTTTCTGCAGAAATCTTCTCTCTCTACTCTTTCTCTCTTCGAAAAGAAGCTCTCATCTCTCCTAGGACTCAATTCTCCTCCGTTTGGCTTGAAATTGGTACGTAAATCCTCCCAAATCTCATTCTACTTCATGATTTACATACTTTCTCTAATCCATTTCACCTACATTGTTCATAATCGGTTGAAATTCGAATTGCTCTCTATAGAATATTTCTTCAGATCTACTTCAATTTAGCATGCTACTATATGATTTAATGCTTGATTCATATTTAGGGATGCTTATTACATGATTCTACATAGTTTAATTACTTGTATTCATGCAAAATTCGAATTTCCCCAATTTTCATAAACTAGGGTTCTTCATTTGTCAAAATTTCTTCAAATTGTTTATGCAATTACATGTTTCATCACTTGATTCATGCTTAGTTATGTCTATTGCTCGATTGTACATGGTTAATTTCATTCAATTTGTCCAAAATTAAATTTTTCCCCAAAATTGCATAAATTAGGGTTTATCTTCAAAAAAAATAAAAAAAAAAATCATTTTTTGCATATTCATTTATCTTACTTTTATTATTTCTCTGTTTAGACTATTTCAAGTATGGCAAGAGAGAAAAGTGCACGTGCCAGTTCATCTCGCTCACGAGCTGCACCCGAGCCCGAGCCCAAGCCTATCGCGGTAGAGTTTGATCAAAATCGATATCGGAACCGCGAGGCTGCCGATCGCTTTTCTGCACAACTCTCTTCACCTTTGACTCCAGGTTTGCGACTGGATACTCCATTCCTTTTCAACATAGGTGTACTTAGATGCCTTCAGGATTGTTATCTAGATCGCCTCACCGATAGGAACACTATTCTATATTATCCTGATGCAATCCGCTTATTTTATGCGAATTTGACTTGGAACATTTCCTCTGAGTCATGTACCCTCTCATCCTATGTTTTTGGACGCTGCATTTCATTCTCACAATCACGTCTAGCCACTCTTCTAGACCTCCCCGATAGTGGTTTCTCTTTTTCGTTAGAAATGATCCCTGTCGCTGGTCAGTCACATTGGTTTGACCGACCTTTTACTATTGAGGAACAGCTTCGACACACACTTCATTGTCGACAGGTTCGGGTTGCGAGCAAACCCAGCCTACGTGACCTACCTCCTCTCTCTCGTCTGTTCCATCATATCATCGCTCATAACGTCATTCCTAGAACCGGCGGTCTTTCACTCGTCTCTTACTTAGACGTTCAGCTCTTGACCTTCTTTCGCTCAGGCACACCGCTTAACCTCCCTCGTCTCATCATGTTAAACATGATTAGGAGCGCCTCACATCCTGCCTTAGCTATACCTTATGGCCTCCTACTCACTCACATTCTTGCTGCCTTTGACATACCTCTTCTGGGTGAGTATATTGAGGTTACTAGGCACATCGTACTAGACTGCTCTACCCTTCGTAGGAAGGGCCTTTTAGATGATCGTAACCATTTCTTACCTGAGCCTGAGTTGGAAAATGTCATTGTCGATGATGATGATGAGGATGATGCTGATGGTGATGATGATGGTGCTGATGATGATGATGGTGCTGATGGTGATGATGATGCTGCTGATGCTGAGGGAGATGCCGGTGATGGGTTTGATCGTGATCCACCTCCGTTGATCATTCCGAGTACACATGAGGCGGGCACTTCTTCCGGTCCTTCTACTTCCGGATATGAAGCGATCCTCACACGCTTAGATATGATGCAACAGCATATGCATGCCGGTTTCAGTAGGATGGATCTTGCCCACAGCCAGCTCAGTCGACGCCTTTCTCGCATGGAGGATCATTGTGGGATTCAGTGTCCCGAGGAGGACATCTTTCATCCCCCTCCTCCACCATCGGGTCCTTAGGCATTAGGACATGCTTTATGTTTTTTTTATGCTTATCAAACTCAATTATGTATCTCAAAAACTTATCATGGATCCTACTCTTAGTATTGCATTAGCACTCTTAATTCACGCTTATCTTACTGCCTCTGGTTTAAAATTTATGTGCTATTTTCATACATGTGCTTGGTACACCTTTTGATGGTTATTCAAGTATTTATTTTTTTCTTGTTTAAATGCCCTTGTTGGCTATATTGATTATCCATGGATGGATACATAAGTTGATCACTTTCACACACACCCTTGATCTTTTTCAATGATGTCAAAAGGGGGAGAAAATATTGTTGAATATTGTTGATTCATGTGGATTTGATATGAGCATATATTACTTGAGTTAGGGGGAGCCCTATATTGCTTAAGATAGGGGGAGCCTTTTATGATTTCTTCTCATGACCCCTTATGGTTTATAATTGAGATTGTCATGCTTCTTTGCGTTCATTATCTTATATATCTCATATTATTTGAATCAATGTTTGTCATCATCAAAAAGGGGGAGATTGTTAACCCTACGGTTATTTAACCTAGGATTATATTTGATTTTGATGATAACTAACATTGATGATTATGCTGTCTAACATGCATTGAGTTGATGAAGCAATAGGAACAATCTCACACTCATGCAAATGGAAAATTAGACGAGCAAATCGTTCAAAGACTCTCAACGGAACGCATCAAAGAAGGATTTCGTCGATTGAACTTTACTATGCTTTATTTCCTTCTTTGTAAACTAGACGTAGAGAGATGATCGTTACGATGACTGTATACCTAGAATTTGCCCATAGGTTTCCCTTGCATGCATAAAAGTTTTTCATTCTTTGAAAACTAGGAAACTGCATTTTCTGGAATGCAGTCGACTGCATTGGATTGCAGTCGACTGCAACTTGGGCAGTGAGGTATTACAGTCGACTGCATTGGAATGCAGTCGACTGCATTGGAATGCAGTCGACTGCAATACTTCCAGTAGCCTATTACAGTCGACTGCATTATTACAGTCGACTGCAAGTTGGAAATTTTGAATTTCCAACGGCTACTTTGGGAATACAGTCGACTGCAAGTTGGAAATTTTGAATTTCCAACGGCTACTTTGGGAATACAGTCGACTGCAATGGGACATTGCAGTCGACTGCAATAGCCGTTTGGCGCATTTAATGCTCCACCTAATTCCAAACGGTCATATTCTTTCCCACCTCTATAAATACTCATCTTGGGCATAGTTTTGATTCATCAATTGCATTCAAAGCTCTCTTATCTTTCATATTCTCAAAGATCAAAGCAATTGTTCAAATCTCTCTTGTTTCATTGATTTCTCATCCTTTTCAAGAGAGCATTTATTGTGAGCTTACATTTGAGAGATATACACTTTCATAAGTCATCATACACTCATCTCTCTTGTTCTAGTGCTTAAACTTGTACTCATCTACTTCTTGAGAGTGAAATCTTGTACACATTTCTTCATTGAAAGGTTCTTGTATCAAAGCTTGGGGTTGTCAAGCTTTGGAGCTTTGGGTTTGTCAAAGCTTGTTCTTGATGTGGGCATAGCATCAAGGGATTGTAAGAGGTTCGATCTTGACCCGTAAGGAAGATCATACTAGTGGATTCTAGGGCCTTTCAAGGGACTTCCTTGAAGGGGTGGACGTAGGCTTGTGGGTATATCAAGCCGAACCATTTAATTCTCCTTGTCAAGTATCTCTAAACCCTTCTCTCTTTACATTATCGTCTTATATTTGTGTTGAGATTGGTTGTTTGCTTATTTAAGTTATTGAGATTGAGGTTTGTTGTTTGTTAATTTTTAAAGTAGTCTTAAAACCCTATTCACCCCCCCCCCCCCTTCTAGGGTTATTTTATTAGTTTCACATACTAATACATTATACAGTTATCTGGGTTATATCAACACGGGGCTAAAGAACAATACAATGGACCAGCCAAAGGCAGACTACTTAACGCTACCATCATCCTACCCCGCTCTCGTTAACCAGAATACCATTCCACAGAATCATGTTACCTACACCCTATGGTTCCATGCCTACAGATTCATATGCCTATACTTCTAATACCACAAGACCAAACTGCTCTGATACCAACTGTAACGCCCCCAAAAATCCGGAGCTCGCCGCCCCGAACTCCCGGGTCGTTAACCTACTGGATCATATCAAACCTGTCAAATCTATTCACTAACACATATTTCAAATCATCTAATTTAACATCAACTCAAATTCTTCAAAATACTAGATTACAAACTGCTTAACTTAAACCATTATAGCTTAGGTTCTTCGCAATTTAAATTTCCTAGGAACGAATTAGCAGTACCGATCCACGCAGGGGTCTTACTATACCGTGGTGATGGGCTCATCAAAATCTCACTCAGACTCTAACCCATTCCCACACCTACTACTGCTTATCATCACCTGCAGAAGGCAGCCAAATGAATGGTGAGCTTTTGAGAGCTCAGTAAGGTCATATAAGGACTACAAAAGAGATTATAACACGACTCCGAAAAAATCAAATAACGATGATTTTCAAAACACTTCGAACGATCAAAATTCAATAATTACCCAAACTGAGCAAAGTTCATCAGAAATAGATGCCAAAATAAATATTAACAATTAGAACAAAATCAAAACGATCAACAAAATCCAAAATTCAATTAGAAATTGATGCTCATCATTTATTGTGTATTGAGCATCGATTTACGTGATGATTTAGCAATTATTATTTTTCTGCATATTCACCTGAGATAGTGCATTGAGGCGTTGTAAAGATTGTATGTTTACTGTGTGGGGCACACGCTAATACCTTGATAGACTAGCTAGTGTAGATATGCATATGCAGTTACCATTGTTATTGAGCGATGCTATATGGCTTTGCCAAGTGTTATTAAGCATTGCCTTTGTAGCTTTACTAAGTGTTACCCTGCACTGTCTTTATGTATTTGCAATTATTTACAGTTTATCTTAAAGTGTTTGTATTTATAACTAATCGAGTGGCTTGAGTTGAAACTCTCTACTTATAGCCTATCTTAAAGAGTTTGTATTGATAACTGGTCGAAGGAATTGGGTTGAAACTCTTCCCA
>JAVXUP010000127.1:600000-774444 GCA_033070095.1 Escallonia herrerae
ATAAGCACAAAAAAATTTTCAAACTCGTGACTCCGCTCAAGGTTGAACTTTCATCTCACAAAAGTGACTAAATTTTAACATGTCGAGTTCAGCTCTAATCGTTCTTGAACGAACGTCTAGACGAGAAAAAAAACGAATCGAACTCGAGTAGCTTGACTTGATCGGGTTCAAACCCTACTTAGACATTGTTCTTGATAAACTATGAACAGGAGCTACCCACCCCAAGTACTGTGTAAGGCAACATATTGCCATGGCATTGGTCCCCCCTTTGACCTTTTTCAAAAAGTCAATATAAAGCAAAAAAGTTTGTTCCATTCCCCACTTGCATACATCTCTCTCTCCAAGCAAAATAACTCGATTTTTTTCCCTTAATAATCTGTTTTTAAAACTTAATTACTTTATTATTTCATTTTGAATCTTATTTACCTGTGTTTATCCTTTTTGAAAATCGCAATTTCAAAGTGAGATTTCAAGAGAAGCAAACATGGTTTGAAATAGAGATTTCTTTTGAAAACGTATGAAATCTCTGTTTCAAATCACGTTTTCTCCTATAAAATCACGATTTTCAAAAATGAGTTACACAGGTAAATAAGATTCAATGAGGTAATTAAGTATTAAAATCAGGTTACTAAGAGCAAAAACTCAAAATAACTCATTTGAAATTATGTACTTTACTACATATAATAATCAAACCCAAGTCAGTGCTCTGCCCTCTTCCTCTCCTTCATCTCTCTCCACCCATCTCTTCATCCAAAAGTCAGCGCCGTGGCCGCCGGCGGGTGACAGGAATCACAGTTCATATACTCTTCATAAATGACCGACGGCTGGGATTTGCATGCGGTGGTGAGAAGCTGCACCCCCACCATTGACAACGCAAACACCAACAACCACATGGAAGATCTTTTCCCCAAGTTTGCCTCTCTCACCTGCCAAAATGATGCTGAGAGCCCATTTTCCTACCAAGACGACAACACAGACTTTAGATATCAGGGGTTGGATGAAATCTACAAGGAATTGTGCACTGAACCAGAGCTGATCATCACCGGCCCTGCGGTCCGCGAACCCACCACCTCCATTCCCAATACCCAAGGTTTCGAAGGCCAACAACAGCCACGCATGAGCAGGAATTCTTGTAATGATTCTCCGGCCCAAATCCACTCTAGAAGAAGGTACTGTTATGTAACCAAAATATTAACAAAAAGTGCTGGTATGGTGATGTTTGTCCAAAAAGTGCATTTAAGTTGAGATATTAACTAACAAAGATTATGTGTGACAACGTTTCTTCTTAGACTCGTTCACCTTAAATTTGTGCCTTTAGTTTTTGTTTTTTGTACTTATTGCAGAAAGAATCAGCAGATGAAAATGGTGCATCAGCTGACACAGGAGCAACTATCAGCTGACTTATGGTCATGGCGGAAATACGGTCAAAAACCCATCAAAGGGTCACTATATCCAAGGTTCCTTTTTTGTTCTTCCTTATATAACTAGTACTCTCTCCCTTCATTTTCTTTTTGATTTCGAGTGTTCATCACATAGATTTAATACATGTAAATATTAATTTTATTTATTATTTTTATCTCAATTTAACTTGTCATTTGCTATGTATTCAACTTATGATTTTTATTTGAGTTTATCTCGATACCGACATGTACAAAAATTTGTTGGAAAGCTCCGCAAAAAGCCAAAAAAAATCCATGAAATAAAGAGAGCCAATCAAATATTCTTGTGTGGTTACACAGGAACTACTACAGATGTAGCACATCAAAAGGCTGTGGGGCAAGGAGACAAGTAGAGAGAAGCCCAACTGACTCGACCACATTCGTCGTGTCTTACAGCGGCGAACACACCCACCCTCGCCCCACCCACCGCAGCTCTCTGGCCGGCAGCACCCGCAGCAAGCCCAGCCCCGGTGCACGAAACGCCGTCGTGCCAAAGCCTTCGTGTTCGTCTTCTTCGCTGGCCTCGGGGTGCAGCTTCTTCCCCACGGCATCGCTGGCGGAAGGAGAGAGTGCTTCATGGATTGAAGACGACGTCGTGGAGATGGAAGAAGCGACCGACGATGACGACTTGCTCATCCCCAACACCGTCATGACGGAAGACATTTTCAAGGGCTTTCAAGAACTCCATGGACGAAAAGTTGGTTGAGAACTAAGCTCCATGTAGTTGCTTAGATCTTTTTTTCTTAAGCCTTTTCCTTTTTGTGCTCCTTTTTCGGAAAAATCTATTACTATGTGTTAATTTCATATATAAGAAGCTTATAGATGTTCAAAGCTTGTAGATCAGAGGAGTGGTTTACAATTTTTAAGAGAGAAAGCATAATTGTTATCCACAAATTAGAAATGCTAAGAAATATGATTTTCCATTCTTGGATCGTAGATTTACGAAAGTGATATTCGAACTTCATTTTAACATTTTATATATACCAATTTCGTTATAATAATTATGTGGTGTTAGCAATGTAATTGAAATTTAAATATCACTTTCAATTTGTTAAATCGGAAACATCGGAAGAATTTTGAAATTAAGAATATGTAAAAGTGGGCCGCCTAGCATATATGCGTCATTCATGAGGTGTCGCAAGAATCTCCTGTTACTTTGGTGCAATTACTTACGCTTACGTTAGTGGAGGTGTCGTATTGGGAGGAATGGACCAAAATTTGACTGGTTCTAGGGGTAACTAAAATTTTTTCTTTTCAACTTAAGAGAAAGGACGAGAAGCCACTCCAATAGTTGCTATTTCCTTTTATTGCATTTTGTACATTTGGTTTGGTTTGAAGAAAGGAAAAGTGGAAGATTGGTGGGTGTGTGTGTTGGGGGTGGGGGGGGGGGGGGGGGTTGCGTGTGTGTGTGGGGGTGGTGAGCATCATCCCATTAAGCCAGATTGTCTTTCATTGATTCCTCAATTCCTTGTTCATGGAATGCCATATAGCCGCAAGAGGATGTATCGTTCGAGAAGTTGTATCTTTTGATTCCTAGTAAATTAAACCTTATAAAGTCTACTTGTCACCTGCGGGTAGACCTGCCTCAGAATTAAATAATAAGTATGGGCGTTAATTTTGTCTATCTGTGAATTTACGAGTGACTATTACCCGTACCCGCATGGACTGGGTAAAAGGGGGTCGCGCATGGTCATATACCATGGTTAACTTAGGATTTTAACTTTGATCTCTCCATTTTTTTTAACTAAGTCGCATAGCAACTCTTGTAACGTCCTGAAAATTAATTAAAATTTTCGGAGCATTAACGATCATATAATCGAAATTCGGAGTAAATCTTATAATATCAAAAGTCTCTCAAACGAAATCAGAAAACCTTAAAATATCATAAATATCTCAAACGGTCAATCAGAGCATGCAATAATAACTCCCAAAAGTATATCAATAACTGTCATAGCCAGGGCCCAAAACTTTATACAATCCAAAACTTTCCTCCAACGCGGAGTTTCAAAACAAAGCCTAACAATACCAACTTGTCTTAATTAAATACACTTAAATGTCAATACTAACTCTGATATAAGACAGCTAATTTTTGGTCACTCAACTAGCCCTTCGAATCAGAAATCCCACCTACTAATCACCTGTAAGGAAAAATCATAAGGGAATGAGCCAAATGCACAGTAAGGTCGCTCGAGGGACCAATCAAACAAAACAAAAATATCTGAGAAACGAAATTTCGGAAGTACAAAATGTTTCAACGGAACGGATAATCAAACTAGATTTCCAATGTCAAACTATATCTGAATACGGAGATAGACATTATCAGACCAAATATCAAATGCCAAAATATATCTGAATACGGAGACAGACACTAGAGGTCAGACCAAATATCAAATGCCAAAATATATCTGAGTACGGAAATAGACACTAGAGAGTCATGCAGAAAGTTGTCGCATACGTCATTCCTGACATATGAGGCCGGTTCAGAAAGTAAGATTGTGATCTCTAACTCAACTCCCATGAGCTAGCCCACGTTTCAATCCACGTGGGTAAGTCAGAAATAAGTCGCATACACTGTGACATGACTCATAAAGTCACCAAAACAAAATTTCAAAATAATCGTTATCAAATATAGGACAAATCAAACCATTTTCAAAGGTTTCAAAATCACATTATCAAATAACGAACTCGTCAAACAATAAGTGGAGTTTACGAAATAATGACGATCATAAATTACTAAAACGACGATATCAATGTGTCAATATTCTGAGGTCGAACAAATTCGACGGGATTTGATTTTTCACAAATCATAGAATTAATAACAAGTCATTCTTAACAAAGTTCAAAACAAAAAGGAGAGGAAGAATTACTTATCCCCATTTGAAGAAGTTCGAATTTCAAAAGAATCTAAAGACTTACATGAGCGATTAGTTCATCGCTAATTTAAATTTTTGAAAGTAAACCCTTACCTTAATCAAGCCTTTAAGAATGCAAATCATCAAGCACCACTTTAGAACTCAAGAGCTTCCCAAGCCTTCTCTTTCTCTCTTTCCACCGCAAGGGTAAATGGAACAAACTTCCCAAGCCTTTTAAGAGCTACAACTTTTTAAGCTCCTCCTTAGAGCTTCCAAACTTTTCAAGCCTTCTTCTCTATCTCTCTCACTCTTTCTTTCTTTTTCTTTCTCGCACAAAAGAGAGGAAAAGAAATAGAGGACCCCCAAAAAGGCTAGGAATGAAATAAAATACTATTTATATGAGACAAAAATCTTAAGTTTCTATTCGACCGAAAATAGTTTTAGGTCGACTGAAAATAGTTTTCAGTCGACCGAATTCAACAGAGGTGAAAATGGTTCCCTTTTCATTCGACCGAAACAACTCTAATTCTACCGAAAGTACTTTTAAGTCGACCGAAAATACATTTAATTTGACTGAAAATACTTTTAAGTCGACCAAAAACATTTCTAATGAAAACACTTTTAATTCGACCAAAAACAATTGAGTCGACCGAAAATAGTTTTGAGTCGACTGAAAGTACTATTCATTCGACTAAAAGTTACTGTTCATCGACTAAAAATTTTAGAAAACATTTTTAGTCGACTAAAAATCACTTTTAGTCTACTGAAAATTTCAGAAATTTTAAAACATCATTTCCTTTCATTTTGATTTGAACAAAATCACTTTCATTCTACCGAAAATGAGTTTTTAGTCGACTTGAAACCTTTAAGTCGACCGAAAACTTCAGTAGCTCATTTTTACACACAAATAAATCTTTTCATTCGAAGCAAAAATTCATTTTCATTCGAAGCCAAACCATTTTCATTTGACCGAATATTTCAGAACTCAAAAACTTTATCATCAATAAGTTTTGATTCGAATGAAACCACTTTCATTCGACTGAAAATTTCAGAAACAATCCCCTGTGTATTGTGTATGTATGTTGTGTGTTAATGTGTGCGTCTGTTATGTGTGTGCCACATGTGCTTATGTTCGAGGGGAAAAAATAGAGAAAAAGAGAGAGGAAAAAACTTTGGATTACCCGTTGGTATACATTGCCAAGATGGGTTAGACATGGTCGAAAAAGATTATACCCGTAAATTTTTGGATGTACTATAGTCTTACACACTAGACCAGTATCCACAATGGGCTATCCTTGATCAGCTGTGGGTACTCGTTTGCCAAATACTTTGAGTGGAACGAAGCCGTCTTCATCCCCCGTGGTTGGTCAGCCCGAAATCTCTCCATAGAGTCGAAGGCAATTCAATCCTGAACTCAGATCAGGACTGCTGATGCCTAATTGTCATCAAACCTTCAAGAATTCAGGGATATTAAGGGCCCGTACGCTTACGAGATTTTTTTTCTGTATTCTATATTATGTTTTTAGTTTCCAGAATTTAGTATTCAGTTCTAAAATCGTATTGTGTACTTTTACTTTTTTCCGTATCTAGTTTTTTAATTTTTTCTGTACGTTTATCATTTTCATTTTCGTTTTTATCAACTTTTTTTTGAATCAATTCATTAATGGACCCCACTATTTCCATTTCTAGGAAGACCCAGTGAAATGGGTGGTCTAGTTTGGTGAGTGTTTGTTGAAACATGGTGGTAGATATGAGGGAGAAGATGTGGTGTTCTGATTAGGAGAATACAGTTCGAGAAAAAAGGTGAAAACACCCTTTGAGTGTTTTCAGCTTTTTTGACACTATTTGAAAATTTTATCCAAAACGGAACCGAAAAAACGTAAACATACACGAAAAAAGGCATCTTTTTCATCATCATTACAAAAATGAAAACTGAAAAACGTAAACGTACAGCCCCTAAATTTTGGTAGAGTTGTTTTAATTCCTCTCCTTTTGCTATTTGGTAGAAGAAAAGAAAGATAAACTAAGCCATATTCACATTGGGAACACAAACGCAGCTTTACATACATCCTTCGGGGTTCTCAGGAGCCTTGATATATGATTGGATGTGCCCTCTTAAAAATGATGACTATCTAAATTAATTTGTTTTCCCAAATTAGAGGGTCCAATAGTAATTGTCATGAATAAATGTTTGGAAAAAAGCATAAATGGCGTATGAATCTAACTAACTAATTAACAACTCAACCTGCTTTATTTTAAGGTACATCAGGTGTCACGTATATTCTTATTACACAAAGAAAGACCCGGGTTGTCACGGCTATAATGTCAAGAGACTTAATTAGTCCCAACTCCGAACTAAGTTGGGAACTCGGGTTGGACACTTGGACCCAATACTTTATTTATTTAGTGTAAGTATAGAATTTGTGAAACGCCATCTATAACACTTGTTCCGCGTCCAAATTAAAAATGGATGGAGCTACTCTACCTGGGCTAGACCAGGGCCTTGTTTGGAGCCAAACCGACTGGATCAGCCCAATTTGGGAAACCCGATTATAGTTATAGGAATCTCCAGTACCGAAAGCTGTTCACGTTCAGGTGCTCCGAGTGACTGAGTAGAGAGAGACCGAGTCGAAACACACACACACACACACACACACACAAAACACACACTGAGTGCCAAGGATGTTTCTCCGGCGATTCTCGAGGCCGTTGATGCTGAGCGCGAGGGTGAAGGAAACGACCGGGATCGTGGGCCTGGAGGTGGTGCCCAACGCGAGGGAGGTGCTGATCGGCCTCTACGGCAGAACCCTGAAGGAGATCCAGGCGGTGCCGGAGGACGAGGGCTACCGGAAGGCCGTTGAGAGCTTCACGCGGCACCGCCTTAAGGTGTGCCAGGAGGAGCAGGACTGGGAGGGCATCGAGAAGAGATTAGGCTGCGGCCAGGTCGAGGAGCTCATCGAGGAGGCCCAGGACGAGCTCACGCTCATCTCGAAAATGATCGGTCCGTCCACTCTTGCGCCTTTTGTGCTTCCATTGTTAATTGCTCATCCCCTTTCATTTGATTTTTTGCACTCTTCTTTTACGAATTCCTTGGATAGTTTTAGAATGTAATTGTTCTTATACTAGCTTGACTTGTCAAATGATACTTTTATAACGCATGCTTGCTTTGTCAGCGCAATTCAATGTTTGTACTTATTTCTAGTATATTGCAAAATGTCAAAGGAGAAAATTTGATGAAACAGAGGGAGCTAGGTAGCACGGACACGGACACCGACGGGGACACCGGACACTGCAATTTCCAAAAAATCGGATTTTGGACACCGCAGGACACTGCTATTTTCTTAATATTTTTATTAAATATATATATATATATATATATATATATATTTAATAAGTATCAAATACATTCCATAGTGCATGTCATACGTCAAATACATTCAAATACAAGTCATACTTAAACGTTAAATCCAACAGAGTGCATGGTACGTAACATAAGAAATTAAGTCTTACAAAGTCATACGAATAGGAAACAAAAGAAATAACTGAAATAAGTAATAAGTCGATCAAGTGCTCAATCTACATCGATTGTGTCATCTTCTTCATCGTTCTCTTCACCTCCATCTCCATCATTATTCCCCTCCCTGCATATTTCAGCTTCCATCTCTGGTTCATCAAGCGATAGATTTGCAAACCGAAGCATCCCAACATCTTCAAACCCATCATGATTGTCTCCCCCCACATCCCACATTTTGGTCTCCCCTTGGCTATACTTTGGAGTCCTCCTTGACAAGAGACGGAGATTGCTATGAACAAAAACCAAGTCTTCCGCACGTTGGGGTGTCATCTTATTCCTTCTCACCGAGTGAATAAAAGAATACGTGCTCCAATTTCTTTCGGCACAAGATGATGAAGAAGGTTGTGCAAGAAGTTTCAAGGCTATGCCTTGGAGGATAGGTGCACTTGCACCGTAAAGAAGCCACCAAGTCTTGGGATCCATACCATAGTGATTAGAGATGGAATCATACTCTCTAAAATCTCCATTAGGCCCAATAAATTCAGCATACTCTAGATTGACCTTGTTGCGGTCCTCCAAGTTTGGAAAGTACCTCCGAAGACATTTCATTCTCTCTTTGTTGATCTCATTGTCCTTGTGTGGAGGAACTCGAGAAGGATCCTCATCAAGCCACTCGCGGGTATAGTACCTTATGAAAGAAAGTAATGAACATTGAACACATTTAGATATATAACTATAAGTAAGGGGCTACATTAGTAGAAGACTATAAGCCAAAAAAATCAACTCAAATGTTAACGTAGAATGATTACCTTGGGTTTAGAGAATGTGACAAGCAATGAAGTGGAGTATTATTCTTGTTCCAACGATCTACAAGAATGTTTTGGCACCACATCAAAGAAGGTGGACTCCTCGTCGGGTCTTTTCACTTCATGCTCGTATATGGCCTTCTTAACTTTTTCAATCATCGAATCCCACATGTCATAGACTAGGTGAAGACAAGGCCTATCGGTATCACAAATCCTGAGCATGTCATACATCGGAGTAGTGAAAACAAGTATGTAATCAATGGAATCCCACCATTCATCATCCAACACCTTCTCCTTAACAAACCTAGCCTTTGCTACATCATCATCCCGATAAAGATTCCAACGATCACTAATTACCATGGCTTGAAGGCCACCCTTAATGAGTTTAATCCTCCTAAGCATCACAATAGCAGAAGCAAATCGAGTTTCGGCCACAGAAAGCAACTTCAAATTCACAAACTCATTAAACATTGCCAATCTCATTGCATGATTCATGATGAAATTCTTAACTAGCCAAACATCCCCAATGACATCAGTAATCCAAACACATTCCATATAAGTAATATCATTATTGTCCGCATTCTTGGCTGCACATATGTTCCTCAATGCTAAGTTAAGAGTATGAACGACACATGGTGTCCAAACAATGCTTGGAAATTGTTGCTCAAGAAGTTGTCCAGCAGCCTTACAAACAGGAGCATTGTCCGTGACAACTTGGACCACCTTCTCATGCCCAACCTCCACAATCACGTCCTTCAACAACCCGGCAATAAAATGTTTGTCCTTATAATCACCCGAACAATCTATTGCTCTCAAAAACATAGGAGCACCATCAGAGACAGCCATGATATTAATGAGTGGCCTCCTTTGCGAGTCACTCCACCCATCACTAACAATACTTATACCCTTCTCAGCCCACATGGCTCGAATCGGTGCTAACAACCTATCAACATTTCTTTTTTCCTTTTGCAAAAGAGTGGTCCTCAACTTATTATAACCCGGTGGAACATAACCTCCAAGCTTATGATTAGCGGCAAAAGTATATGAGTTTTGATAGTGTGGGTTCCTTGCTAAGTTGAATGGCACACCCCCCGTATAGAACATCCTAGCAATTTCATGATCTAATTGCTCACGTTCCTCATTGTTAAAAGCCTCTTCAAGTTTATTTGTCCCCTTTCTTTTTTTTATATTCTCTTCCATGTATATTGAACATGCACCAACATTAGAACCGGATCCGCTACTAGGGGGTAAAGGTACCTGAAAATTAGAAGCATTTTTTACTCTCTCTGCGGCTTCTTTCTCCAATCTTTTGAACTCCAATATGTCCTTCTTTGTCACTTTCAAGCAAGGTTTGATCCCAGCACCGCTTATAGCTAGCAAATGTGCCCTTACCCTTGTATACGACCCTTTCTTCTGGACTTTGCAAAAAGTGCACTCCCAAGGTAAGTTTCCTCCCCCTTGTACAGACTTTCCCGTCCTTACTACGAATTTCCACAACGGTTTTAAAGGGTCGTTCATCGTTGCTGTCGATCCACTTACAGCACTACTAGATTCATCAATTTCTGAAATTAAGTAATAAACTAACAATAAATATACACTAAAACATTACATTCTGAAATTAAGTTGACAAAATAACTAAGTAAAAAAAAAAGATATTGACAAAATATAAGTTAACAAAACTCTTTAAACAAACCAAACCAACAATAAATATACACTAAAACATTACATTCTGAAATTAAGTTGACAAAATAACTAAGTAAAAAAAAAAGATATTGACAAAATATAACTTATATTTTGTCAATATCTTTTTTAAAGAGTTTTGTTTAAACAATATTTTGGTTTGGTTTGTTTAAAGAGTTTTGTTAACTTATATTATATAAGTTAACAAAACTCTTTAAACAAACCAAACCAAAAGTCCAAAACCCAAATGGGTTCTGACTCTCGAGTCTTCGCTCCAGTCAACGACGGAAGGGAGAGAAGCAGCCGCAGACGACAAAGAGAAGGACGACGAAGAGAAGGTACCTGTTAGTCGGCGACGATGACAGCGACAGAGTCGGCGACAACGACGACGAGTCGCAGCACAGCTACTTCAGTCTTCGCGATGGTGACGGCGACTGGAATCGTCGACGATGCAGTGAGCTTCCGTGAGGTGATTCCAAGCTAACGGAGTGACGGCCGTAAGGTGAGATTCGCATATGGTGTCTTTTTTTCAGATTAGGGATTTAGGGCACAGTTGATTTTTGTTAAAAATCCCCACATATTACATTTAATACCGATTGACCCCCGAAATTAGTTCCGAAAATTTGAAAGTAGCCCCAAACGGTCGGACACTGCACACTACCGTGTCCGACACTCCTCGATGGAGTGTCCGACACGGTGTCGGAAAAAAAAAAAAAAAAACAAAAATTCGGACACCGATCGGCGGTGTCCGACACGTGTCGGGCGGTGTCCGTAGGGTGTCGGGGTGTCCGTCCGTTTAGGACACCAAACCCCACCCTAGGAGGGGTGTCCGTGCTTCAGAGAGAGGGAGTAATTTGGGTGAAATTGGAAACTATGGTGATTGTATTGTAGCTTCAAGTTTTTATATGGTACCATTCCGTTAGGCATTTTGACGCTTAGTTTTATAGTGCCTTGTAGTTTTGAGTATTTGTTGGTATTAGGATGGTTGCAACTCGGACAAGTTGGGGATCTGGAATATTGGTAATCAGCTGAGACCCTTATTGTGATCGTCACATTTGATGGTTATGTATTCCCCCTGTTTCATAAGTTTTGATCCGTTGACTCTGCTCCCATTTTTAGGATAAGCTTCTATTATCCAAAGGCAAGACATTCAATTTAACTTAAGTAATTACCAATCATATAAGTATTGTTTGGCAAGTCAAACTACGGCATATGCTGAGTAAGTCATTGGGTACACCTTCATGTTCTGGAACGGAAGGAATGGTTATAAGGGTTCTTTACTTGGAAATTACCATTAGCAAGAGTGTGGCAAAGTCTGGTAGGAGTCTTTTTTGTTTTTGTGTTAGCATGATGCTTAATTACCTCAAAAAAGATGAAGAAATAAAGCACCTGATGCCTTGTTGTTGCTATGTTTGTTGGTTGAAATTGTTCTCTATATAGACAAGGCTACCTGTTTGTCTTTCCTGTATCCGTGTCATCCTTCAGGGCCTTTGCCTTGTTCTAGCAATGCTGCGAGCTTGATTTGTACACCACTATATGAGCTTATATGTATGCTCCCCCTCATAGTTTTCGTTCCCTTCTCTTTTTGGGATGTTCCGAATTTTGTTTCGTGTCAAAATTGTCCATATCTAGCCTTTGCAAAAGTACAAGCTCTGTTTCTACACATCTCCCACCAACTAAGGACTAGGCATAGTCGTGATTGGTAAAAGGTCGAATGTTAAAATTGTCATGACATGTTTGACTTTGAAGTGGGATAAAAGTTTGGAAATGGGGGGACTACCATCTGACCTACTTGCCACCTAATACATGGCTCGTACTTTGTGGGGAGTACTGAGTTCCAGAAATTTGACCAAACTGTGGACAGTTTCAGACCCACAGTATGCCAGGGTAGATGTTAAGCCCTGAAGGCCTGAATGCTAATGCTAAGGTGAAAAAGTCAGCAATGCAACATCACTCCTAACAACTGAACACAAAACTAATCTAACTTGGATGGTTGAGGTTGTATTATTACTGTCTTTGTCCAATCAATGTAACATTGGGGGAATTGCACTGGCCTGCTAAAATTAATGATTTACGGAGTTCGTTTTGGCTGAGATGCTGAGTTCCTTAGATGTGTTAATAATGTATGCCTTGTCAGAGAAATACTAGGAACTTGAATAGCATGGTTTATTTGTTATAATCATTCAGAATAACTGTGAAACTGCATGGGTTTCTTACTGCCTCAACTTTGGTTCCAGTTTTATGTGAGCCTTGGTTTAACTTTTCAAGAAATGATTTTTCTTTTTCTTAATTATTTTCATGTTAGACGTTGGGTGCTCTTTCATATTCCTCGTCCTTAAAAGCTAGAAATTTAGGCTCTATTCATGTTGAAGTGGGAGCAGTATCTTGGGCATGAGTTGCAAAGTGAGGCTGTGTGTTATTTTAAGTTACCTTCATTTGCTACAACTTACCAACAGGTGCAGCCATGTGCTACTCTTGGTGTAGCCATGTGCTACTCTTGTTGCAGCTACCTGAATTTCCAGAAGAACAATGTGAAACAGAGCTGAGCACATGAATTTTAGTTAAACTAAAAAGTACCCAGTTTGTGGATATTTTGGGATGTGGTGATTACTTCTCTGGTGTGATCTTATATGGTTTCTAAAACTGAAGTGTCTCATTCAACTACGATAATGATCACCCCCTGGAGGGTATGTGTTGCAACATTTTTGTGTGAGATTTGAACGTTGCGTCTTCCGTCTATCATGAGTTAGTGGAAGGTGTTTGCCTTGCAACTTTTTGTGTGAGTGCGGGGTCTAAATTCAAGGTTGTGGTGGTGGCTTATGAGAGATGAGAGCATTGCATCTTGGAAGCCGCTGAGCTAAACATCTGAGTTTTTGTTTGTGAAAGGGGGTTTAAGCTAATCTATAAGGGGTACTGTAATGGTGGCAGTAAAGAACAAGTTATGCTGCGAGTGAAAGTCAATTTTTATATCCTAGGATTGTATTCTAATAATGCACAAAAGGCCAAAGGGGACAACGTGGTGAAATGGAAGGAATAGCATTTAGTAACCAAATTCCACCATAAAACCAGTTGTAGAAGGCAATAGTTCAGATTTTCCTGGGCATTTTAAACCCAACTCTAGGAAAGTTTTCAAGGCACATTATATCTTACCTTTGAGTGCTGCCAGCTTGCATGTTTCAAGGTATCCTTTTGTGAGGATGCTCTCTGGTGTAGTTTCTCCTTGATTTTTTAACATCTTGGTTTGAGCGCTTTTGGGATAAATCGCATGCTTGGACTTGATAATGAGAGGAGTGGCTATTTATTTAAAACTAGAAAAGAATGAAGTGTTGAATTTCCAACTTTTCTGGGCATGTCTCATTTTTCTTTTTGTTCCAATGCTCTGAGAATTCACAAGTAATTCTATCGTGCCTTTTGGAAGCTGAAACTTCTTAGGCAATGGAAGGAAAATTCCTTTGTAAACTTCTTTCTCCCTTGGCATGAATGCTGTTAATTAAGTTTTGTTTTCTTGCAGAGTGGGATCCTTGGGGTGTTCCTGATGACTATGAATGTGAAGTTATTGAGAATGATGCTCCTGTTCCAAAGCATGTTCCCCTACATCGACCTGGTCCTCTCCCTGAGGAGTTCTACAAAACGTTGGAGGCCGTTGGTCCAGGCACGTTGGAGACTGCAAAAAAGGCTGATCCTTCAATCACCTCAAGTGATTCTCAATCGAACTAGTGCCCCGCTGGCACTTGTGTTTGTTTTCCATCGAGGGACGCCGAGTTCAAAGCTCAGACCATGTCCTATATCTGTTATCTTGTTTATTTTGTTATGTAATTCTCCTAATTTGCTGGATTGAGGAATGCAATTGATGGGATAAAAGGTCGACGCACCAATAATCTCAAGCCAGTTTCAAAACAAATTGATTTTTTTTTTTTAAAGTTTGTGGGTTTGCTTGAGCATCACTAGGGTATCTCCGGTTAAATGTGGTTCAGATGCGATGTGCAGTTCATTTCAGTCCTTAAGCTTTGATGGGAATTTGGCAATTGACGAGAGGAATTTGGCAGTTGATCAAACAAGATGCAGTTTGGGTCCATGGATTTGTTTCCATTTTAGCAAGAAAAGATGTCCAAGCAAGGGTTTAAATTGCAGAACTTTCAAGCTAACCAACTCTCTTTGTTGAGTTAGCTTGGCTTAGAACAGAAACTAGTAAGCTTTGGACCAGTCATTCAATTCTTAAGGGATCCAGCTGATCCTGAATGTCTTCAAAGACGATAAAAAAGATTGGCCTTTCCCTAAGTAACTAAAGCTAAACACACTGGATTAGAAGTATTCAGGGTAAGAATATATTGCAATCACACAAACTGATTTGCCTCCCATAGAAAGACCACAAGTTACATCAAAATAATCAACGTCTTACCTTCAAAAGTAAACGGGCAAAAATTCACGGCACTAGTTTTTATCTCCGTTCTATATTTCAGGAGTAACATGGTTCAACCTGAACATTTCGAATGTCACTCAAGGATGAAGAAAACCTAATTAAATTGCATGGACCAAGTAGGGGGCAGACTGACAGTGCCTAACGACATCTCACTAGCATCACATTCCGGGATGAACAAGGCACTCCAAATATGTCACTAAAGCCAGAAGACTGATGGCGAACGCGTGGGGGATGACGGAGAAACTCTAACAAGATGAACAAATATATGCTGCAATTCTCAAACTTGATAATCGCTCTTTCCACTTTTCACTTGTAGATTATATTTTGGATTTGAACATAACTGATATTCTGGAGACCGGGAAAACATAGCAGGACTACAACATTTAGGAGGTAAAACTTGAGTTCAAAACACTACAAACATACCCCCATAATCTACATATTATCTCGAATCCTCAGGTTGCTCAAAGCTCCATACCTGAGTTGCAGTTTTAGCTTTATCCACAATCATGTCCAGTATAATCTCAACTTCACATCTGATAGCAGCTGTTAACACCTCAAGGGTTCTCTGGGTTTCTGTATAACCTGTAGTTCATCTCAGTGCATATATTATACACCACAGCAGTAGACGATGCCCTTCTATCTGCAGCAGCAAAACGTTTCCCTGCATACTGCTGACTAGCGATAGAAACTTCATATGCCATTCTGAAGAGGTCTTTGACTAAAACACAAATTAGCCATCATCTCCCATTTCTGTAGGAAACAACATTTCAAGAAATGAGGCACATTCTATTGGTTGGCCACTCCCCTGCAGAATAGGGAGGGTGCTCTGAACAATGCCCCTATAGTCTGTCCAAAAAGCACTAAGCCGACCTTTCAGTGCCTAGTCCAATACAAACACAAATATAAGGTTGGTTCGATATGGTCATGAAAATATAATTTACCGATAAAATTTCTAGTTTAATTCTTATGAGAAACTTGTATTTTTGAAGTGTCAAGTGACTTGAGTTGGATTTGAATGAAAACAATCTTATAAATGCTCTTATAACCTTTAGTATGAAGGCAAAAGAATATATGTTGCTACGTTTACACCTTAGAAAAGTTTTTCAACGCCATGGCTCCAAAGCGATGTAGTTTAGATTAGTTGTGGGTGTGAAATTACAAATACAACAATTGACTATCAATGATATGACAAAAACGTCATTAAGGATTTAATAATAAATACGCCGATCTATCCACGCCTTACAAAACTTTTCTAGGGCATAGCAACATAATTGTTATCCCCTATCACTATCATTGACCACCACTACCACCTCTTTCTCTTGATTCATACACACAAACACATGCACTATGAAAAATCATCTCTCTCTCTTGATTCATGCTTTGTAAAACCCATCTCTATCTTTCTTGATTTGCACACACATACTACGAAACCTATCTCTCTTTATCTCTCTTGATTCACACACACACACACACACACACACACACACCACGCAGAGAAGGTGAGTGGCCGTTGAAAGGTAGAAAGTGGAGATTAATGATAGGGTATAGACCAACAACAATGATAAGGGTGCCAAGAGTGTTATAGTGGGTGTGTATTGATTTGGTGGTCATATGGTTTTGGTAAGGGATGGGGGTAGTATGGAAAACAAAATGATAATGTGACTACGGTGGGGGGTCGACGGGCGGTGGGGGGAATAGTGGACGATATGGGTGCCATCAACAACTCTGTGGAGTGTTGGATGTGTGGGTGGGGGTGGGATGGGTGGTGGAGGCAGCCTTTACTGTAGGGGGTTGGTGGGTGAGGGTGCCGGCAATGACTTTGCAGTGTGTTGGTTGTGGCATGTGAATAGTTATTTATATTTATTTTTAACAGAGAAAAACAATTTTGGGTCTAATTGAATTTTTTTTTTCAAATGTTAGCGTGTTATGTAATGAAGTTGAAACCATTATGTTTTAGGTGAGAAAATGCTGCAAAACCATAAGGAGTTCAATGCAATTTATTCAATTTTTTACTCCCAGTGCACTTTTATTAGAATTTTGGCTCCTTCGTATTTTAAAAAATTATCAATTTATGACCACATTATTCAAAGAAATAGATCAATTATTCTAGATCCGAGTCTAAACATCTCAAATTTCTCAAAAAGTATCGCAAAAATTAGTAACAAATTAACAATTTTTTATCAGCAAAGGATAAATAATTTGGAATCATAGTTGAAGCAACTTCCTTATTAAGTAAAAGTATTTTTATTTTGTTAGAACAAAAGAATCCTCTTACTCAACAATTCCCCGTCCTGAACCATTTTCATTTTCAGTTTTTATAATAATGACCAATTTTTTTATTTTTATATCATTTTCTATTTTTATTTTGAAAAAAATTAATCCAAAAAGTACAACAATGTGAAAGCACCTGTAAGTTTTTTTTTACTTTTTCTCGGTCGCCTTTCACTTTTGTCAGGACAAAGTAACTAATTTTTTTATTAAAATAATAAAAGTACCCAGTCATATTTTTCAACTGAATATCTCAAATTTCTTTAAAATTAGATCAATTATTTTAGATCCGAGTCTAAATATCTCAAATATCTTTAAAAATATCCCAAAAATTAGTAAAAAATTAATAATTTTTTATTAGAAAATAATAAATAACTTGGAATCATAGTTGAAGCAACTTTCATATTAAGTAAAGTAATATTTTTTTTGCTAGAACAAAAGAATGCTCTTACTCACAAATCCCCTCATCCTGACCAGATTTTTATTTTTATTTTTTATGCTTATCGTTTTTTTTTATTTTAAAAAAATAATCCAAAAAGTACAACAATGTGAAAGCACATATAAGGTGTTTTTACTTTTTTTTTCTTTTTTTCAGGTTGCCTTTCACTTTTGTCAGATTTTTTTTATTAAAATAATAAAAATATCCAGTCATCTATACTATATATAATAGGATTCGATTGGCATCTTCTTTACCTTCCAAACTCTAAATCCTTTTTTTCTAGCAATTTCCTACTATATAAATACAAACTAATACAAGTGGTAGCATATAATTGGCCAAACAATTAGTTTACCTATTTTCCAAAAACAATAAATGGTTGATAATTATCGTTAAGTATAACCGCCCTACCCCCATAATCTCTAACCATGTCACTCATGATCTCTTTACCACCATTTTTTAGCTACCACTTCATCACCTTTGGTTAAAAACAAAAACTGTAACAAACCAAAACACACAGAAGCAAAAAAACAGAGCCGCTGTTAGCTTTGCCAGTCTGTACACAACTTCGCCTCCAGTCCCTCAATCAATTCCTTTCCATCAAGAGTTATACACACACACACACGTGTGGACATATATGTATTCATCTTTGTCTGGCTGCTGAGTGTATGTAATGCGTATTGAGTTTTTGTTTGGTTAATCTGCTACCAATTATAGGGTTCAACTTATATATATTTGGCAAAAAAAGTTTACGCTGTTGTTTTGGAGAAGCCTAGCATACTTCTCTTCCCCAACATTGTAGCGCAGTGGTTTCACTGTGTTTCAAGGTTCTTCTCATTTATCTACTCTACTTATTTTATACTGCTTCCCATTTCCTAAGGCTAACAATGACGTTGCCTGTGCAATAGAAATAAAAACCATCTGAGAGGTGATTCCATTTTCTTGAAAGAGTCTCCTAAGGGTTGGTATGAGACTATACATAGTTGGTATATATAGTTCTGAAAGGAACCAACTGAAGCTCCAGTCGGTATTTCATCCCTCGGCTTTGGACCTAGACGATAACATTCTTCTCCACTATTTTAGCGAAATCTAGCGTAATTTCGCTATTTTGGAGAAGCCTAGCGTGTACTTCTCTTCCCCAACACTATAGGCAGTGGTTTCACTGTGTTTCATCAAAACTTGCCTCAATGGTTTGCTCATTTCATTCTCTTACAAGTTATGTGTCTATTGTGTGATGTATTAACTCTGTGAGATCCTGTCTACTTTACTTATTATATACTGCTTCTCATTTCCCACCATAGACGTTGACTGTGCATATGCATTATTGTGTGTGTTACTGTATGTGCGTGTCTGCGTGTTTGTGGCATGTCAGGGTGGTCAGGGTAAGGGTTTGGGGTGGACACCATGTGGACGTGGGGGGTGGGGGCTGTTTGTGAATGTCTTACGTCGGTGTGTGTCAGGTCTTGCGGTATGGGTGGTGGGGGTTATTGTTGGGTAGCGGTTGGTGGGGTGGTGGGTGTGTTGGTGTATGTGGTGCATGCGTCCATTGTGTATTTCCAAGTTGCGTGTGTGTGTGTGTGAGGGTTGGTGGGTCGTTGCTATCGTTTTGTTTGGGGGGCCGTGGGAGGGTTGTAGGTGGCGGGGGGTAGTGGGTGCTGTTGGGGTTCGGGTGGGTTTGTAGGTAACGGCGAGGTGGTGGGTGTCGTGGGGGTTTAGGTGGAATTGTGTGTGTGTGTGTGTGTTACAGGAAGGGGGAGGGGGGCCGTCTTGTGAGTCATGGGCAGGATGTCGGTTTGGGTAGGGACTGGGGGTGGTAGGTTGTGTTGAAGCCGGTGGTGGTATAGTGGGTGGAAGGTGCCTGTGTGGAGGCGGCGTGGTGGGTGTCGTGGGGGGTTCGGGTGGGTTTGAGGGTAATGATTACTATGTGTGTGTATGTGTGTGTTATACAGAGAAGGGGAGGGGGTCGTGGGTAGGTGGGGACTAAGGGTGGTGGAGTGTGTTGTGTGATGGCGTTATGGGTGGAACGTGGCTGTGTGGAGGCGGGGTGGTGGGTGTCATGGGTTTGTAAGTAGTGGTTACTGTTTACATGTGTGTGTGAGTGTGTTACTCAAAATTTTTAAGGAGATCCAAATGTTTTCAGTTTTAGGTTGAAGGAAAAAAATGTAGGTGAAGTTATCTTCACTTTCTACTTTTTTTATGTGACAATCGAAAATAATTTTAACATTTTCGAGAAAATCAAAACATAAAAACATTCTTAAATGTTTTTACTTTTTGTACAACATATTAAAAAAAATTCACCATCCATAGAATTAATTGCCACTAGAAAGTAAAAATGATCGGTATTTGCAACTTTGCAATTATTGCAAGATTAAAGTTTTTTCAAAAGTACAAGGAAAAAAAGTAGGTGAAGTTATCTTTACTTCTCATTTTTTTCTGTAACAATTGAAAAATAATTCTAACATGTCCGATAAGGTCAAAAAATTTTAAAATATTTTTTTTGCTTTTTTGTACAACCAACCTAGCATAAAAACTCACCATCCTTTATCAAAAGCACAATCAGTGAGATTCAATGACAATTTTCTTCACTGCTAGCTAGAGGAGTTAATTAGAACAATGTTTAAACTAAAATTTGGAAAATAATATTTTTTAGAGGAGTTAATGTCGTCACTGTTAGAGGAGTAAATTTGAAAGATTTTATTGATGACGGGTAAGGTTAAATTTACACATTTATTTTTTCTAACTTACTCATTGTCTCGAAAAAATGACGAAGCATTGCTAATACGTGGATTGACGAACATATTTGGTCTGATTGTATATACAATTATAATTTACTATCACCGTTAGACGATTTTCAGTAATTAA
Organism: Escallonia herrerae; assembly: GCA_033070095.1. Lineage (NCBI taxonomy): Eukaryota > Viridiplantae > Streptophyta > Magnoliopsida > Escalloniales > Escalloniaceae > Escallonia > Escallonia herrerae. The sequence continues at coordinate 620,278 of JAVXUP010000127.1, forward strand.
CCTTTTAACCAAAAAGGTCAAAATATTGTTGAACCATCCCTTTGCACGAGGATGAAGTTGAACAATTCTTTTTTTTTTCTTTTCGCAATTGCGTCTTTATTATTTTTCAGAAAAGTTCTTATTTAACTTGAATAGCCTTGGTATTATCCCGTGCATAGCACGGGCCGGATTTCAGCTAGTATTTTTTAAATGGATAAGAAAATGATAAAAAAAACACAAAAAAATAAATAAAAAATAAAGAGAGTAAAAGAACATGCGCTAACCTTATCGTTCTAGAAACCTCTTTGGCGAATAAATGAACCCAGCTTCGAATCCAATCACATGCTTACCCAAAAACAGTAATTTTGCATCCCTAGCCTTCTTCTTCCTTTTGTCATTTTTTTAATTTAATTCTTATCTCGTTCGTCTTTAATTATTACTTTTACTACTAATCAAAAGCCTTACTAAAATAAAATGGAATAAAAATTAAGCTGGCTTGGAATTTCCTTATGATAAGACGCATCTGTATTCCGTATTAGCGCTTCAAGTCAAGCATCATCCCTCCTTGCCCAACTTTCGCTCTCTGATTTTCACCTTCTCTCTCTAGAACCTTCTCCGCAGCAACTCTCATGGCTTCCGATCTGGAGACGAAGGCCAAGGAAGCCTTCATCGACGACCACTTCGAGCTAGCCGTTGACCTCTACTCCCAGGCCATCGCCATGAGCCCCAACGCCGAGCTCTTCGCCGACCGCGCTCAGGCCAACATCAAAGTCAACAACTTCACCGGTAACTCCACTTTTTTGCCGCTCCTAGCTTTTACTTGTATTTACTTTTGTACGATTAGTCGTAGTGATAGAGTTGCTCGTGTAAGCTTGGACTTCACTCGTTGTTTTTGCCCTGTTTGACTTTCCAGACAATACTTTTTGGATCTGTATGATGTTTGGATGTTTGGATTGCGTTCTAGAAATACGTACAGAGTTTGGAGGGGATAAATATTGAGAAAATTGGAGGAGTAATTCTGTTGAGCCAAGCGATCCCATTAGGCATAACTGGTTAGGTGTTACGCAAAGGCGATACATTCTTGTTCCTGTATATTTTTGGCGAATAGAACTCTATAGATCCTAATTGCAATGTCTACTTTGTATTGTTCGAGCTGATTGTATTTTTGGAGTGCTTGCTCCTGCTTGTGGTTTATGAATTGCGTGTACAAAATGATGAAAATTTTCGTTTTGACTAGAAATCACTCTAGGCTCCGTAAGTGAACCAATTGTTGTTATAAGTAGTGAGATGTTTGCAAATCTGAAGTTTTTATTTGTTAATTACGGAATAGTTATCTGTGTTTCCAAGCTTAGTTGCTAGTCATATGTACTCACTTGGCACTGTGATTTTTTTCCCCCCGTACTCAGTGCTTTGTCAAAATGGAAGACTTTGTTCTATACTTGCAATTTGAGATTTAGAATAATGTTATCTTTGTTCAAAAGTTCAACAATTGAATTTCTCCTTTTGTTTATTCTCTTTGTGATACTCTCTGTCATAAAGATCTCATTGACTCACAAGCTAAGTTCTGGCCGAGCATTTTTCCATGTCATTGCTGCATTAATAGTTTTTCTTTAATATTTTTCTTTTGGGCAAATGAGCAGAAGCTGTTGCTGATGCAAACAGAGCAATCGAGTTGGATGCTTCTGTGGCTAAAGCATATCTACGTAAAGGGTGAGAATCTTTGTCCATATAGCAACTGTGTTCTTGCCCATGTGTGCTTTCTCTGGCATTGATAGAGCCTCTTTCTGTTTTGCCCGTGTCACCTGTGCCTAGATTAGTAATTTTGTGCTAGGGAATACTGAAATCTGTGGTTTTATTATGCAATGAATTTATACAAAGAGCAAAGATCTGTTGCTATTTTATTGTTGCAATCTTAGTTTTATGAGCAGAATATCCTCTGACTTTGAAAAATCTGACCATTTGTATATATCCTTTAGGCCTTCTTTTTGTCAATGAAAACTTCTTCTCTTACCATTCTTCTGGACAAAACTTAGTTCTTGGCATCTTCCAGACCTTAATTCTATTAATTACAGATTCAGGAATTGGCACAATGTATACTGTACATCGTTGATTTATTTCAAAAAAATTTCTTTCTATCGCTATCCCGAATCATGTGTCTTCTAGTAAGACTTGGAGCAATGTAGAAAATGCGACGGTTAAGAAAGTGCACCCCTCCTACTTCTCATTTTGTTCTGGGATTCCTTCTCTTCGTGGGTCATATTCCTATGCTACACAATTAGAATTTCTGTTATCAACTGGTGGTGTTTTGACGAAGTGAATGGGATTGGAATTTTGATTGGGTTCATAATGAGTTAACTTTAGAAAGCAATCACTTTTCAGAAGTTTGTTACTGGTTGCCAAGCTGCTTTTATCTTGGCTAATACCACTGTTTTATGGTTATGTTCTCTGAAATAGAAGTTTGTTGGATAGTTTTACTAAGGCTGCAATATTATGCCACTATCGCGGGCTGGTTTATCATTCAGGATCAAGTCCCAGACTTCTCATTACAGATGATTTTCTTTGAGTTCATTCTCCAAATAGATGTTTGAAATTTTTGTAAACCTCAAATTCTAAAATACGGAGAATGAAAATGGGATCTTGGGCTAGTGAGAGAAGCTTCGTACTTGGGATGAAGATGTGGATCTTTGGTAAGACCCTACATACCGATAGATTTAACTATATCAATGGATTGAACAAAAAAGAGTCGCGATGTTCACTGCCGTTTCTACTTATGTTAGTGCCATATTATCTAATGCTCAACTTTTTTTCAGCTATTTGCCCCATACGTAACAAATTTATCAAATTTTTCCAAACGAAAAGAAAGTGCTTTTCTTTATTGAAGAAACTATGGTTAAAAGTGGGTCCCGTTAAGATAAAACTTACTTGGGGTATCCTAACAATCTTCACCAAGATGGAATTCCAGAAAGAGCACTGCGTTTCATAACATTTTAGTATTTATAAGGGCATCTGATTTAAAGTTTGCGTCCCCCCCCGGCGGCGTTGAATAGATCCCCCGCTAACAGCTACTCATTGGTAAGCAATTTGGCTCCACCTCGCTACAAACCGACTTGGTACCGATGATCTTCGGCGGAGGGAGATGCAATTGTTTTTTTTTTGGGTTGGGGGGGGGGGGGGGTGGGGGGCGGAGGGGGAAGAGGATGTGTATTCTGGCTGGTGGGTGGCCGGCGAGGTGGTGGAGATTGGGTCTTGAAAGATGAAAGTGTTGAAAGAAAAAAATTGAATAATGAAAATTGCCCTAGTAGCAAAATATGAGCGTTACCTCTACATACCATTCAAATGGACAAGCCGGTACGGTATTTATAACCTTGATAAGTACAAAGACTTTCCAAGTAAATCTTATGCTTTCTGGTAGTTTTTTGGGGGGTGGGGGGAATTTCGTGGCAAAATTAACAGATGTAACAAAATTGTAATTTCTATCATTTTCTATCTCATTCTTACCAAACTCTTGGAAAATGAAAAGTTTCTTCATTTTCCGTTGCTTTCTACGTAATCGAGTAGAGCCAAAGAGTTCATTACTTTTCTGGTTTCTGCTTTCAGCATGGCATGTATCAAGCTTGAAGAATATCAGACTGCTAAGGCGGCCTTGGGGATTGGTGCATCTTTAGCACCAGGAGATTCAAGATTCACAAATTTGATCAAAGAATGTGATATGCGCATTGCAGGTGAAGTCTTGGCTTTTAAAGCTCATTGGTAAAATTATAGTCTGAATGTTATTGGCCGCAATAGCAATGTCATCAATAAAAACCTCGGTCCGTCTACCATAAATGTAAAATTATGATGATGTTCACTTCTGTCATTGATGCATATTATTTCTGGTAGTTGCTGCACTTGAAACTTGTCCTGCTTATGGGATATTATTTAGAGGCTTGATTTTTGGTTTGTTAAGAATTTGGATTTGCAGTCTTTATATTGGCTTTGCATTGCCCCAAAACTTATTTACCACTTTTTTGTCGCACAATTGACAAAGGGATTATAACTTTTATCCTTTGGCAATTGCTTATTTGGATAAACATGCAGGACTGTGATTTCAAAAAGAAGGAAAGGAAACAATGTGGGGTTGCAGGGGGAGGGGGAGGGGAAGAAGAGCGGGTGGTGGGGCGGGTGGGGTTAGCCTGGCAAATACAGAAATTCAAAACTGGTGAAAAATGATCAACTGCGTAGAGCTGTCTACCTTGCAACTTGTGGAACTGCTTATTATATTTATCCTTCTGGCGCTTACTGTAGCATGTCCAACAAATGGTTAGACGAGTTCCTAAACTTCTGATAATCCTTGGGTTTGTGGGCTTTTCTGGCCTTTTGTAGTCCCTGTGTACATGGAATTTTTATTAGCTGGTGGTACCTGTATTCTTATATACTTCTTTGCATTAAAAAACAACTTTAGCATGTCCAATATGTTCCCCCTTGGCGTAGCAGAAAATGCTCTTATGGGGAGAAAGTTTCAAACATGAAACGACTCTCTCTCTCTCTCTCTTACTTGTGGCCAACAATCTCTTCTTCAGTATCCCATCTTGGAGTTCACTGTTACGGACTAAATCTTTGGACTGGAGCTGAAGACCAGCACATCTTTAAATATTAACACTCACTGCTATACTTTTTGTCAACAATGAGAATTATTTCAGTGGACCTACCACCTACCTTCTCTTTGGTACTGTGCCAATATTTTGGTGACTTGAGATAGACACGTTCTGAATGCTGTTCTATTTTTGTATCTTACAAGAACCATTAAGAATATCTAGGTCTCGTCTTTAACTTAATAAGAGTTATAATTACAGATTTTATCTTTTGACTGGGATTGCTAAACATGAAAGCCTTTTTTTTCATCCTTAGAAATTGTTAGACATGCCTTCATACTATTGAATATTGTGTAGAAAGTTATTTTTTCCCCCTTTCAACATGAGAGTGTTCACAGGTGATGGTATTAGAATTGGCTATTTCTTGCCTTTGTAGCATTTCTAAGTTTAGAATTTATATTAGTATACAAAAAGGTCATACATTTGTCGAAGGGATATTAGTCAAATACTTAACTAGCACACAAGTATACTTTTAACATTCAACCATGGAGGCCGATACGCCTGTAAAAAGATCATAGAGGCCATATACTATTTGGAATATTGGATAGAGATTGAACTCAGTATCTCAAGAGAAGTCAGTACTTCTGATTCTTGAGATAATTTCCTAGTCCAATGGTCAGTTAAAGTGGTTATCTCTCATGAATGAGTAGATGAAAACAAAAGAATTTGTATGAACCATAGCTAATTATACTAACTATAACACCAATAATTCTTAGTGAGAAGACATTTTGTGCATGCGCTTAAGTTGCTGAATGCTGATCTTCCTTATTTATCCAGAGGAAGCTGATGAGCTACCAAAGCAGACATTTGAGAAAGCTCCTACTAATATTACGACTCAGGATCCTCCATCCCTGGACAAAACTGCTGCTAGTGAAGATCAGGTGACAACCTTGCCATCAACCAAACCAAAATACAGGTAGTGGCAGCATTCTGCGCCCTTGAGTTTTTCTATTTTGTACACGAATATACATAAATTCTGCTACGTCCAGTTGACTTTCGAGACTTTGTCTCAAACATCTAGGCTAGGTTTTTACGTTATTAAGTTTCAAAGAAGTTTCAGAATCAGACTTATGTTCCCCATCCATTATCACCCAATCTAAAATAAAGAAGGTACTGTAACTTTAGAATTGTATCTGATTACTCCCTCTGCTGAATATTGTTGGCTCTAGTTTTTGTTGTGGAGAGAACCCCCCAAATTCCTGCATCTGCATTGCTCATTCCATTGTACAAATACCACGTATGCCCTTAGTTGTGCATGTTATATAAAAGGAAAAGACTTAATGGAGTATGGTAGGAACCATTTGTCATAATTAGTTAATTACTCACTGATTTTCCAAATGGGAGTTTAATATTGGGTCATCGAAACTAATTTCCTGGAGGTGCTTTCAATATCACAAACAACTATTGGAGAGGGAGTACATGCTAACACCAAAAAATGGACCTCCGCCCCTAAGAATAACATATGAAATTGTATCAATCCTTAAATGGGAATTAAGAAGGTGCTCTCCCTATTTCAGTTTTCTAATTTGCAATAATCTTACCCCTCCTGAATTACTGTAATCACGATACTACCAAGAAGGCAACGTGTGGTTCGCTTTAGTTTTCTAAATGACATTTTGGGGAAAGTTATCTTGAGCATTTCACCAATCATAGAATATGGAGGATAAGTTACCAAGAACAGGCTATCTGGCAGGCATCCCTCCCAGCAGTAGTGGGAAAATAGCTTGAACTTATGTCAGCAGTAGCTTTGTTCAGAGATCAATGAGTACTCATGCCAGAAATGCCAGTGATGTGTTACAGTTTTGCGTTTAACTTATGTGTTCTGTTGTAGATATCATATTAACTTTGCCCTCAGAACTATTTCAAAGCCCTGTAATGTCACTGATGCATTAAGATGCCTATTAGCATTTTCCAATCCTAATATGAGGCTATGAACATATTTTTGGTGCACGGGTTGATGGGACAAATTATGTTTCTAGTCCTTTCATCTACTGATGTCATGTATGCAGGCATGAATTTTATCAGAAACCAGAGGAAGTGGTTGTGACTGTATTTGCAAAGGGTATACCAGCTAAAAGTGTCGCAGTTGACTTTGGTGAACAAATTGTATGTTCATGATATGATATTTATGGAATCTTTATGTTTTGCTTCTGTATCCTATATATCCTGGAGAAAGACTGATGAATATAGACGTACTCCTGTGCTCTTTTTTGGTTTCCTTACAGCTAAGTGTTACCGTTGATGTGCCTGGCGAAGACCTGTACACTCTTCAACCTCGCTTATTTGGAAAGGTGATCTTATAACTGGGTAGTTCTCTGAGAGTGTCGTTTAATTCTTGGGCATTGATTAAATAAATGAGTTTGAAAATGTTTGGTCATACAGTTGTATTGATGTGAAAACTGGACTTCTCATGAAATTAGTGAGATTCGGGAAATTTGGTGAATGCAAAGTCCCCTTTTAGAGTTTCCTACTTTAATGTTTCACTACTTTCTGCTATCAGTAATAAGTCTTACGTTTTAGGCTTGGTATTAGTCTTTTTGTATAAACTTGGGTATTGCACCCAAAAGGAAAAACACTCCCTTCCAAACCTACTACTGGCTCTAGGCCAAGAAGTTCCACACGTCCGCAGCTATTACTGATTTTTTTTTTTTTTTTTGGGGCATGTGGCTGAAGCAGATTTATTTTAGTAGTCTTCTTGAAATGCCAACTTCATGTTTATTGGGCTTTGACGTTCTATGTTGTTACTAACAGATAATACCTGCAAAGTGCAAGTATGAAGTGTTGTCTACGAAGATCGAAATCCGTCTAGCAAAAGCTGAAGCTATAAACTGGACATCTCTTGAATTTAGCAAGGATAATGTAGTTCCTCAACGGATATATGCATCTTCGGGTAGGTCAGAATTCTTATATAATACAGATTTCTAGATCCAGGTACAGGTTAAAAAATTATTAATTAAATTGTGTGGGTCCCAATAAGATGGTTTATGTCGCTAAAGAAAAAGTTAAATTTTCTAGAAAGAACGTGAAATCTGAAGTACCTGCTATGATATCAGACTAAGGTACCAATGAACGTCACACGTTTTGAATTAAGTACTTTAAAAAAAGTTAATGTTTTTATATGTATAATAACTACCAACAGAAGTGACTTGACTTTATAGTCCATTTATACCTCTCTTGCTTCCCGTTCTGATTTAAGCTTGCTTTGGTTTGCTGTCACGTACTCTTGAACCCAGATTTACCTAGCACAGAAAGTTTTAGCAAGGAAAATATTCTTGTGTTAGTACTTGTTCCAGCCTTTTTTGGTAATATATGAAATCACAAAAAAAAAAAAAACAGTGAATAAATGTTGATTAATCTGGCTAATGCTGAACTTATGGTCCAATTCTGACCGGTAATAAATACCAAGACTTTGCGACACCCACCTTTCTTCTGTTTTTGAGGTTTCTTAATCTTGACGACTGTGCGCTGTACGAGTAGAGCCACTCAGGGGAATAATCTTTACTTAATTGTCTCTGTCAATTCTGTGGTAATATTGATGCTTATTTAAAAAGCTCACCTCACAATTTCATCTGCTACTGCCTTCTATAGTTAATCAAAATCTGGCTTACCCTTCCTCGAAACCAACGAAAGATTGGGATAAGCTGGAAGCTCAAGTGAAAAAGGAGGTATGCCAATTGCCAGTAACTGGTAGCTCGAGTGAGCCCTTTTGACATTCTACAGGAAACTCAAGGTGAGTTCTTTTTTCAGGAGAAAGAGGAGAAATTGGACGGAGATGCTGCTTTGAACAAATTTTTCCGCGACATATACCGAGATGCTGATGAAGATACAAGAAAAGCCATGAGCAAATCTTTTGTAAGGCCGACTCCCCCATCATAAACCATGAGAAAATCTTCAATAATTTTTAGAAATTGTAGAATTGCTTATGCTTTGTGTGTGGGTGTGGGGTTATCAACTGTCTTGTACTGCTCCCCCATCATCCCGTAAAAGAAGATGGTAGAATTGCTTCTGTTATATGCACATTCTCTCCTTGAGGTACTCTATCTACCAGCTAATAGTATCCTTTTCATCTGTTGTTGTCTCACAGACCGAGTCCAATGGAACGGTGCTGTCCACAAACTGGAAAGAAGTGGGTGCGAAGAAGGTTGAAGGAAGCCCTCCGGATGGCATGGAGATGAAGAAATGGGAATATTAGAAATGCCTTGTCACTGCCAGATGCTTCATGGCCTAAGTTTTTGCCTTAGAGCTTTTTTTGCAGTTGGTTGTGTTTGAACTTGTCCATAATTTTTGCAAACTCAACTATATCTTACCAAACCTTCAAACTTGTGTGTGCTGAAATTCGAGTCCTTTTGCTCTTGTTTTAGGCTGCTCTTAAAGTCTGCTTATATAGTAAATCTCGAATTCCTATCGGTCGTGGACAGTCTTTTCGTGTTATGTTGTTGTAATGTGAAACCTCTCTTTTGACTCCTAATTCTGTGTTTCATCATCATCAGTTCTGCTGGGCTTAATAGACTAGTAGCGTTAGCGTATCATCATAAAGAAGCGTATGTTCACATGGAACGTTTCATCTATGGCGTTGTGTGGCATGCAGGGCAATGAATGTACTGGAGCACAAGAGTATTGGCATGATATTAGATCATGTTGATATCATGATTTAATGAATGAACACAGTAAACATTGCAATCAAATGGAAGCACCATCATGCATTTGGACAACGAAGGCTGTTTAAAACGCCACTAAATGGTGGCTGTAGTCATTACAGCCTCAAGCAAAAGGGGGCGTTTGGTCGCTTAAAAGCATCGCCTATTATAGCACCTGCCATTTTTCAGAGGATTCCGGATCATCAAGGGGTCTGTTTTTTTTTTCGCAATTTGCTGAGGAGTTTATTGTTTCCGAGTTTGGTTTCAAGAGAACAAGAACTAAAGAGATCAAAGATAGATCTGGGGATCGTTAGTTATCGAGCAGGCAAGATTATTTGTAAAATTTTTTTGCACTAAATGGCTGGAGACTCGGAATTCTCTTAAAATAATGACCTTGGAGGATTAAAAATAGTTTAGAGACTGAAAATTGGAAATTGTTGGGGGGGGGGGGGGGGGGGGTTTGGAGGGCAAAAATCAGAAAGTGTGGTCTACAACAACGGATTGGCTGTGCTCGCTCAATTCTATCTAGATGTATCGGTGGCTCTCAAATTTTTTGCCATCTCGACTGCGGAGTTGCAAAACTAGTACGAATGCCCCACATGTGATGTAATTGAGAGACATTTTATAACACTAATTGAGTACACGTGCGATGCACGTGAACATCAATATTCAAAGGGTTCATAGTTAAAAAAATCAATATGCATCATAACAAAAATGACGTAAAAACTTAAGAGAAAATAAATACTCAATTCAACATATTGATTGCTAAGTAACTGACATATGAGAATATGAGCCCAAGTCAAAATATTATGCTCATAGAAGGCATTCATAAACATGGAATAAACATATTTCAACCACGTATATTACACGTAAGATCGGAAAATAACTTAATGTCAAAATTTATTAAGCCACCACGAAACAACAACCTGCTGATATCAAGGGTTATAGCCTCTTCAGATAAACCTAATGGCCAAATTATTTCAATAACCCCTCCTATATTCTACCGGTCAATCAAAAAATCATATTGCACCAATATTAGAGATAAAGATATACGTTCTTGTTGTATCAATGTAGTTAGAGTGTTGGACGTCTAGTTAATACTAAAAGTGTTTCATCTTTTTAAATATTGTGATAGTTGTATTTCTCGAACGCTAACTTAGGTTAAATGGTATATACTTTAAACCCTCTTAATGTCCATTTTTAGTTAACGTGAATGTTTATATACTATTAGTCTTGTTAACTTTTCTACGTAGGTTGTAATATGCCAAAAATTTTCTTCACTACATTTACTTCAAGAACTTTGGTTTATTTTTCCGTATGTCTTGTGAGTGTACTTAAATAAGTACTTTACTAACATGGACTGACTGCTACTCATATCATTTATACAAGTATGGTTCTCCACAGTTAAGTGTGTTTTATCTCGATAATTTTCAAGCAGCCTGTGATTTGAATATTGGCTGTTATTCTCATTAAATTAGAAGAATATAGTATAAAAAGAAATTCAAGTGGATGCGTGATAGGACTTTGGAGTAAAAATAGAATCAAAAGATAGAATGGAGGATGGTTACTGTATTAGATTTGAGAAATAACAATGTGCTTTGTGTTAGCCTTAAAATTGGTCAGCGTCTTCCTTAGGATTCGATGGGCTTAACATCCCTGCCCATAGCACCTATTATGGGATGTGTGCAGCCCCTTATGCTAGATGCGGTTCTGAGAAATTTTAAGAAAATAAAGTTGCACCCTTGCTAAAAGTTATAACTTTTGGTTGAGTGGTAAGCGCTTGATCCAACAAGTGGTATAAGAGCAAGGTCATGGGTTCGAATCCCCCGACTGGCACTGAGAAGGAGATTGTTAGCCTTAAAACATGGTCAGCGTCTTCCTTAGGATTCGATGAGCTTAACAACCCTGCCCATGACACCTATTATGGGATGGGTGCAGCCCCTTATGCTAGATGCGGTTTTGTAAAACTTTAAGGAAATAAAGTTGCACCTTTGCTAAAAGTTATAGCTTTTGGCCGAGTGGTAAGGGCTTGATCCAACAAGTGGTATCAAAGCACAATCATAACATTGTGCTTGGTAATTCATATTCTTAAATTTCCTTGGTAATTCACCAAGAGGGTAAAACTTAACGATCTTCTCAACATTGTGCTATGTGCTAAACTTATAGGTTATCAAGTATGCTTAAATTGTCAATTCTATAAAATAACTTGCTCGTTAAAAATTCATGCGAACTATGGTCTAAATTGTGAGTCCTTGATTGTTTACTTCTCTATGTTATAATCTTGGATACCTATAGGATTTAGATGATGATGAATGGTCCTCTTGCACTTATATTGAAAATATTGATCGTTGATGACCATCATTTGCTTTGTGGAAATTCCATGTTGAAATTATGTCATTTTTATGCTTCACATTGTCGTTTCTACACACACACACGCACCTTTTGGTAATGCCAAAAGGAGAGCATGACTTGGTTAGACATTTAGTTGTATTTGTTGGCATTGTTTGAGGAGGAGCATACATTATGATGGAATATGCATAAGATAATTTGATAGGGGGAGCTTACATACTTGAATCATATACTATCTTGTTACTCTTGAAATATGCATGAAGTAGAAGAGATTATTGAGTTACATTGCATATCTTTCTTTGGATTATGAAGGAACTCTTGATACCATCCGTATGAGTTCATGAGTTACATGCACTTCACGTTATTATCTTGCGTATAACTATCTATTCACACATGCAGACCCTTGTCTTTTTGTTGATGACAAATGGGGATAAATAATCTTGATTCTATATACTACGTGATTGTGTGTTTTAAGAGAACATTAGAGGAAGAGCATATCTTGTTTTAGGTAGGAAAGCTAACTACGAGTTTAATTGCTATATGAGATAAATTGACATATCTTGAGTATACAAGAGATGATTGAATGTTTCAAGTGAGATTGTTGTGCTTAATTGACTATCATATGATAAATGTTATCTAATATAGAATCAATGTTTGTCATCATAAAAAAGGGGGAGCTTGTTAGTCCTATGGTTGGATAACTTAGGCTTACATCTTATTTTGATGATAACTACACATTAATTGTGTTCTAATGTATAATTTGAGTGCATTGTTAGTAGGTATATACATGCACACTCATGAAGACACATTTGAGAAGTTAAAAAGATGGATTAAAGCCAAAGAAGCTTAAAGTTATAGTAAACATATTATGGAAGCTTCATCAAGTCCAATGTCAAAGAGTAAGAAAGAATGCATAGGCTAAGTTACTATCAATCATGATTGATCTTTACTATTATGTAAATAATCTTTATTTGATGCTTGAATTGATGACTATAACCTAAAATGATCTTAGGACACTTTGTGCATTGCATGCGAGTTCATAACATTTCACACAAGTGTGTTTCTTGAAAATGAGTGAACTTTAGAGCTCAATCAGATTTTCTCAAGAATGTTTTTGGAGCTAATCTTTTTATATCTTAATAAATTGTTTTATTTCTTGATAAAAATTTTCATTAGCTTTCCAACAAAAAAAATGGCACCTCAATCCGATTTTTCTAGAGAAAGTTATGCCCAAAATAGGAAAATGGGTTCTGTGAGGCAGCCAATAGGCAGTAGGGTAATACAGTCGACTGCATTGGAATAGAGTCGACTGCATTGGAGTAGAGTCGACTGCATTGGTCAAATTTCAGTTCCAATGGCTATTTTCGAGGACAAGACTGCAACGGCTATTTTAGAGCTAATCCAGTCGACTGCATTGGGAATACAGTCGACTGCAATGTCAGTTTTTTTCATATAATGTCTATAACGGCTATATTTCATACCTTCTCTATATAAATGATTTGGGAATTCATCATACACAATGGAAACCATATTCTAAGCCTTCATTCATTAGAGAAACATCAAGATTCATAGATTAAACTTTTCTCTCTTCATCTTCATGATTTTACATCATTAAAGAGAGTATCTTTGTGAGCAATTTTTTTGATTGAGAGTGAACATATTTCAAGTCATCAATTCTCTCATCTCTCTATCGTACAAGAGCTTCATTTGTACTCATTTCCTTTTAAGAGAATTTCTTTGTACACAATTGATCTTTGTAAAATGATTGTGATTAAGGCTTGCGTTTGTCAAGTCTTGAAGAGCTTTGTGGATTTGAGGCTTGTGCTTGGTGTGGGGATATCACCAAGTGTTGTAAGGGTTTTGATTTTGACCTGGAAGAATATTGTTGCTAGTGAATTTTACTGCTCTTGCAAGGGACTTCCTTGAAGAGGTGGATGTAGGCTTGAGGGTAGTTTAAGCCGAACCATTTAAATCTGCTTGTCAAGTACCTCTAACTCAATCTCTTTAGTTATTGCTCTTTAATTGTTAGATATTGTTTGATTAGCATCTTCAATGAAGTATTACTTGATTTGATTGAGATTTATGATTGTGCTTAGTTTAAATTTCTCATTTATTTTCATGAACTTTATTCACCTCCCTCTAGGGTTGTTTTATTGGTTTCACTTTCTTTTAAAAAATAGTTTGAAATCATAACGATGCCATACAAATTTTAGAAAACATGTTCAGTTTTATAAATAAGAAGAAGTATCTGGCTAGGACCTCAAGCACACTGCAGTTCTTATTTCATTATAAATAAGTCATTGACATGTAACTTCAATATTTTTAAATAAAAAAATATTGTGTGATAATTTCTCAATAGCAAATATTGAAATCATAACTTTGTAGGTTATTTTCGGCCATGACTATTTTTGCGTGGCTACAAATATGCTTCTTTGTTAATGTGATTCACGAAGAATTTTCTCTTATCTAATATATTTTTTAGCTCTTAGCAATGATTTTCATTCACTTTTCTCTTTTTAAGCCTCTAAGACATAATTTATAAAAGCAATAAAGTAATTTCATCACATACAAAATAGAAGATTCAAACCATACATGTAGTCAAATAACGTTTACATATTTAGAATTTCGTAGTAAATATCTTAACAAATTTGTTTTGGAGGGTTGGGTGTCTCGCTCCATATTCGATAGCTTTCCATATCTAGTACATCAGATATTTTTAAAGTTATTAACAACTTAGACACAATCTCTGTCAATCATATTGCATATTAGTCATTTAACATCCAATAAAATGTTCCATCCTGAAAAGTAAAGACTTGACTCCCACCATTTTATCTGTAGAACAATTTTTTTCCGGCAAAGAAAATAGAATCTTGGTGCTGATAATAATGTGATATGTATTGTAAAAGCTGACACCTAATATAGACCCTATAATTATCATGCCTCGTCCTAAAAAAGTCAAAGTTTGTAAATATTAGAAGAGCTTAGGGAGCTTACCTTTATAGAGTTGGAAGCTACATAAACTCTTAAATCAACACTCATTTCAAACTTATATACTAAAAAAGGATATTAGCCTTCGTTATATTAAGCAACTAAGCTTAAGAATATAGAACTAAGTTACCTTTAAACAAACTTTGGATATAGAATCATTTTGCCACTTGACATAGATGAGACATAGAAGTTATAATAATTAAATTATGAGAGATGTATGAAGGTGTAGAAGTTATAACAATTAAATTATGAGAGATGTATGAAGGTGTAGAGTCGTTTACATGAAAAGGGAACGTGAAAGCGGTTTGAGATAAGCTAGCAATTACTGAGGTGGTAACATTTGAAAAGTATTGATGTAATAAGGGCATTTTGTGTCTAAAAATAAATTATACATATCCACTATACACACGCGTGCATACACACACGCCATTAGTTCTTACATCAAAGCGCAAGAGAGCAGAAAAATTTAAGCATGTCCAATTTTTTGCCTTTTCTTTTACATTGAAATGTATTACCAAATCTTCATTGCCAACTGATGCCAAGGAAAGTGGGTTCGTACCTACGTGGAGGTGCCACAAAGGCTGCAGTCTAAGTCAACTTCCAAATGTACCAAGTGAGGGTGGAGTAAGGGCAGAGAGAAGGCTTCTTAAATAGGTCGTGAGGGATGACAGTACCGCGAAGACGAGGTTGAGACGAACAGGGCCGGTAGCCGATAGTCCAAGTCAAGGTCCAAGTCATGGTCTAATGCTACGGTCCAATGCTATGTCCAAGATCGTGTCAACTTGTGTTTCTCTCTTTAGAATCCAAGAGCTCTCAAGTTCTAGAGTGAGAAAGTGATTTGACAGAATGAGTGAAAAAGTCCCTTTAATGAAGTCTAAAGTCCACTATTTATAGGAAATAATGTGCATGTGTCATCAAGTGCCACATGTCATCCTTTGGGAATGACACGTCACCAGGGGGTCCCAAAATACCGGTTCTCCGTTATCGGTTCCCAAACTCGCATTGCCTTGCCCCCCACACAGAGTCACTCTACCTGTCTGAGAAGACTGAAGACATCGTGACGGCATGATCAGAGTAAGCCCGTTGCCCCAGCCACCAGTCCAAGCCCTTTCTGAATCCTACAAGTGCATCAAGAGACGCATAGAGAACTTGACAGTGGCGAGGGTTGCCTTTGTAACCAACTGCCAGGCGGACTAGGCGCAATGCTCTCCAAAGACCTACTTTCGTCCCGGAGTGACCCGGGGGTCATCGTCCTGGGGGCGCCGATGATCACCGGTAACATGAGTGGACATGGTCGGCAGCTCAGTGCCTAATGTCATGCAAGTCACCCCAGGCAGCGGTAACTTTGTGGTAACGAGCCTATCCTGCTACGAAGGGTCCTCGTGCTGGAGCACTATGAGCGGAGCCCTTCAGAATGCTACACACTCTGGAGAGTGAGTCGAAGCATGCTCCACATCCATGGCGGGCGCATGGTGTGATGAATGAGTATGATGCCTGAAGGCCTGTAACATGATTGTGGGTACATGGGCATGGTGCTTACAGCACGAGACATTATTGTGGCGCATGGGCGCGGTGCCTACAACACGAGACATTGATTGTGGCACATGAGCGCGGTGCCTATAGCACAGGACATGATTGTGATGCATGGGTGCAGTGCCTATATCACGAGACATTAATTATGGTGCATGGGCGTTGTACCTACAGCACGAGACATTGATTGTGGCGCATGGGCGCAGTGCCTACAACACGAGACATTGATTGTGGTGCATAGGTGCGGCGACAACCGTCTTGAGACCATACTTGGTGTCGGGGGCACACGTCATGGGAGTGGCGCATGGGAATGACGACCACCGTCGAGGATACTTAGTGCCGGGGGCACATGTCATGGAAGTGGCGCATGGGCGCGGCGACGACCGTTACGAGACCATACTTGGTGCAGGGGCACATGTCATGGGAGTGACGCATGGGCTTGGCGACGACTATCTCGAGACCATACCTGGTGCTAGGGGCACATGTCATGGAAGTGGCGCATGGGCACGACGACGACCGTTGTGAGACCATACCTAGTGCTGGGGGCTCATGTCATGAAAGTAGCACACGGGCGCGGCGACGATAGTATTAGAGATGATGCACGGGCGGGTCTCGAGTGTCCCGGAGGCGGGGAATGAGCCAAGTGCATATGTTATACCAAAATGATAAATGCAATCTTTAGTGATGAAAAAGTTAGGAGTGATGATGCGCGGTCATCGGTGATGGGTCACTTGGTGGCAGCGCACGAATTTAGGTGACGGGTATCGCCGAAGTGGTGTGCGGCAGCGGGTGACGGATGATGGATGTCATGAGGTTGGTGTGCAAGCATTGGTAAGCATTGTGAAGACACAAAACCCTGTGAAGACAAGTGCGCATGGGAAGGGAGGCCAACATTTGGGGGAAGTTCAAGGCCAACCCCCTTGGGGAGGCCGAGTCCGACCCCTTAGAAAGGTCGAGGCCGACCCTATGGGGTGGCCGAGGCAAAGGCCAACTCCCATAAAGGGAAGCCAATGCCACTCCCTTTCTTGGTGAACTTCGGGCACGTTGACGGTAAGTGTTTTTGTGAGCAACGCCGAGTTGGGAAGTCGACGTACGATGACCATGTTGACATGAGTCGTATCCATATTATTCAATTCCTGTCACAAAATAATAGTGAATGTATGACAGAAACAGGTATTTCGATCTCCTCGTTGGAAGTGGCTTTCTAAGCCCGATGTGTATCCCTGCAATCCAATAGCCAATTCAACTTATCCCAAGATTTTTATTTAAGGACTTGAGCATATAGATCAGGATAAGCGATTGAAAGTGTTATGATTAGGCTTTTGCGTTTAGAATCCAGGCTTTAATGTTTCCAAACCTTTCTTTTCTACTAGCCTATCATTATTTCATCATGAACTTTCCCAAGCTATTACATCATACTGAGGGGACCCTTGTCCAGAAGTCGAGCATGCAACTTGGATAACCTGTTTCCCTGGTGGTGCATAGGCCACATTGCCTCGAATCTTTTAGATTTGAGTAAGAAATTGATGTCCATATTGGTATCCAAAATTACAAGGCATTGGCTGATGTTTGAATCGCTAGATTTGTGACTTTGCTGTGGGAAATAAATTAACCCATGCATTATCAGCAAATCCTCTGTCAATCCTTTCATAAGTGCAGGATTGTCTACAGCCAACATTGGTCCAAGTGACTGGTGTACTCGCCTATTTAATCTCAATAAGGTTATGTCAAAAAATACATAAATTACATCCATTTTTACTTGTAGGAGATAAACCCGTTAAATTCCCCCATAACAAGGTGTCAAAGTCACATACGAAGCGTATGAAACGAACAATATGCGAAAGAGACTTCGCACAGAAGTGAGCAACTGGGGGGGGGAAGGCTAAGGTCAGCCCTTATGGGAGGCTAAGGCTGACTCCATAGGCAAGGGGGAGGCCGAGGCCTAGGCCGACCCTATGGGGTAGGCCAAGGCCTTTGTCCCTTGACCCCTGCTCCGGTCGCGCCGTCAGTCGATGTCTTGGACAAAAAAGAGAGTTTGGGCACCCGGGGTATGACGAGCGCATTGCCATGAATCATGCCAACATAACGCATAAGGTAGCCAAGTCACATACGAAGCGCACGTAGTGAAGAATGGACATCTCGTGGAGAGTGGATGACTTGGGGAAGACCAAAGGGCAACATTGGGGGGAAGGCCAATGCCAACCCCTTGGGGGAGGCCGAGGCCGACCCCATGGTCAAGGAGGAAGCCGAGGCTGACCCCATGGGGTAGGCCAAGGCTTTTACCCTTTGACCCAGTGGTTTTGGTCGCGTCGTCGGCCGATGTTTTTGGTGAAAAAGGTACTGTTTGAGCAGCCGGCGGTGTGACGAACGTGCTACCATGAGTCACGGTGACGTGAAATAATTGGCGCCTAAGTCGCGCACGAGGTGCTAAGCGAAAAATTCACGTGACTTGGGTGCGCACAATTTGACCGGTTCGATGCGTTGAAAAATTGACCTTTAAATGTGTCGACGTGTTCGGGCGAAGTGGGACCCCTAGTGGGCCCTTGGGTCCGACCAAGATAGGTTAGGAACAACAACATAAAAGACAAAACCAATTATCTGTTAAGAGAAAATGAGAGTGGAATTCATCTATAATAAGCAAAAACCATTATTAACTAAAAGTCATTTAATTTTTGTTGTTGTTGAAATCAGTATATAAGATGCTATGAACATGTGTTTTATATCCTTTTCTACACCAAGTATCATGTTGTAAATGACATTAATATAGATATAAAATAAGTATCAAGTTGTAAATGACATTAAAATAAATTCATATATTAAATGAAAGTGTCATAAGAAGTAGAAGAGACATTTACCTATTATTTTAACTTTTATTAAAGTGAAAAAGGTGGACTTGTTAAAAAAAATCTAGATTTTAGGCATGCTAATTATACTTAAAATGGCAATTGAGTGATTCAAAAATATATAAAGGGTATTCTTGTCCAAAAATAATTTACATACACCCACACTTTTATAAGTAGTATAGATTTTTTTGGCATTTTATTCGTCAACAACTTTTCTTAAGATCAAATTTAATTGAGAGACAATGCCCCACATTTTATGTATGTCCCAAGTGCCTCCCCGTGTGAGAGACACATGACCACCTCTTCCTTGATCGTGCATGCGACCGATTTGTGTGGAAAGATTCCTTCATCGGGCTACAACCCCCAACTAGGGTGTCACTATTGTGCTAATTCTCCTTATGGTTAAATTAACTGATTTATATGGTGTGATCAGAATGAGGTGGCTTTCGTGCACTGACCTTCAATCCGACTGCTACCTTGGCCAAAATTAAGGCCTTGGTCGCCGAGCACGAATAACCCCGAGGCATCATCTGCAATAGACGGCCGAATTGTTACGAGGTCAGAATCCTTCTTAGGAGCGGGTCGGGCTCCTAATGCCTTCATGCATTTCTAGCCTCCTCTCCATCCGCTCCACGTGTCAGAGTCCTGTGCATGTTCTTCGTCGCCTTCCCTTGTGTGGTGCATGTTCTTCGCCGCCTTGCCTTGTGTGCAGTCTTAGCTACATGCACTGGGTTAGGGCCCTTGGATTAGGAATGACTTAGTTCTTTTTAACGCTCGTTGAGTAATTTATAACGCTCATCGGGTAATTTATGCCAACGAATTTTTGCTTTTGATGGGTTGAGTGTCTTTGCAAGTTATGTTCATGCTTTCTTGGTTATCTTAGTTATATATATATATATATATATATATATATATATATATATATATATACTTAGTTAATTTCGTGCTCTAATTTTCTTGCACAGATTACGTTACTATAAGTTAATGTAATTTATAACTGCCGCATTTTGAACTCTGTATACGTTATTCCACGAAAACAAAGTGTCATAAGTCACTTTTTTGCATCTTATATCTTATATCGTTTTGGCCGCCTTCTCGTGGACTACTGTTGTCTGTGATTTTTTAACGTGATTTAACCCACGTACTTTTTGAGGAAAAACAAAAAAAAGAAAAAAAAACCAGGCTTGAGTTGAGACGCGCGGAATGGCATGTCGCCCGGTTTGGGCTCCTTCACAAAGTCGCAGCTTCTCTGTCGAACACTTCAGTCCGATCAATATCTCCAGGTATCTCCTTTTGGCTCTATCACATTTCATACATCCGAAATTAAGCCCTAGTTACCAGTTCCACAATTTGGGCTTACACATTTTTTTCTTTAATGTAATTTCGAGTTAAAAACTCCGTCACTGTAAACAAAGTCATCATAGTTTGAATTGCTTTCAGATCTCTATTTTTTATGAGAAAATGACAGAAATTTTGGTTGTTTCCAGAACCGAAATCCTGAAATCTACTCTTCTTGGCGTTGAGTTGGGAAATCTAAGGGGATGCAGTTCTTCGGGGGATCGGAGATCAGCCCGTCTCCGCCGGCGCCGACGGCGTCTGGCAACAACGCTCACATGATGTACGTGTTCAACAGGAACGGGATTTGCCTCCTTTATAGGGAGTGGAACCGGCCGCTTCGAACCCTGAGTGCCCAGCAGGACCACAAGCTCATGTTTGGCCTGCTCTTCTCCCTCAAATCGCTGACCGCGAAGATGGACCCTACCAGGTCTCTCCTAAATTCTCTCTGGTTACTGACTGTTTAGAATATATATGATACGTAGTTCGAAGGAGTCCGATGTGTGATTAGTGGACTAGATTACTGAAAGATTGATACTGACCTCCGTTCCATTGAACTTTCCTTTGGCTTTTTGCAAATTCCTAGGATGAACTTAGTGCCATGTAAACTCGGATTGAACTTGGACAACATTTTTAGATTAAATAAGTATTATTTGGAAAGTCAAGCTAGAGCAAAAACAATGAGAAAAGTCAAAAGTGGATACTCGGAATTCGCAAAAGGTCAAAACACGTAAAATCTATTAGAACGGATGCTGTAGTATGTTAACTAATTCGATCAAGCGTGAAGCATTATTAGTTGACTAGATGTTTGGCAGATCGATACTAGCTAAGTTCCAATGGTTTATGCCCTTTTGATTTTTTGCGAATTTGTAAGATGAGATTGGTAACATCTATACATCGGATTGAATTCGCAATCATAGATTTAATAAGTACCCTTTAACAAGTTGAGCCAGGGTAAAAAACAATGAATGAAATCAATGTTTTTGTGTACTAAATATATCCTAGGAATTCACAAAAAGTTAGGAGAAAATCCAATGGAATTGAAGTAGTAGTATGTAGTAGATGATTATGCTTGTAAATGTTCTTGAACTGGTTTAACTGGGTTCCAGTTATTAGCTGTAGCGAGTATAAATTGCTGCTCCGTAGTTCTTGCTTCATGTGTCTCAGTTCTGATTGTAAGTTTTCATTGATTATAGTGAAGTTGGGATTGGTTGGGATTTGGGAGCTCGAGTCAATTGCAAGGCTTTTTGTGCTTCTATACGCTCCTCACAATGGTGTAGGAGATGGTGAAGTAAATTGTAAAGGGGATTCACAAGGAATGTAAGAGACTTTGCTTTTCTCACCTGGTTTCTGTTAGGGGCGGGGGACTTGTATTCTCGTCGCAAGAGTTTGGAAGTCCATGGCTCGAAAGAAATTCCTTTTCTGTCTTTGTGCTATAGGTTTGGTTGGCAGCATGATAATGGGGTTCTCGGAAAAGGAAGAATTCGTATGTCTCTTGGTGTTTCACATACAAGTAAGACAGGGAGCGTGCCGAACATCTCCTTAAACTCCTTTTTCAAAGTGCAGTCGCTAGGAAGCTGTGGGGTTTGCATGTGGTTCTTTTTGGCATTGATACAATGATGCCTTCTATGTTACATGGACTCTTTGGTTTTGCGTGAAGTACCCGTGTCGGACACTCGACACTTGGACATGGGTATGGGATATGTGTCCGATACATCTCATAGGATATGCCATTATGATACTATCTTATAGTCTTTTGTTTAATTAGTAGTTGCTTTGAGTGGAGATAAGTTGTCAATTAAAACCAAATGCATCACATAAAATACCTTTTTGCCTTCGAAATAACTAAAAAACAATAGTAAATATGAACATTTTGCCGTGTCCCGTGTCTTGCGTTTTCAAAATTAGACGAGTCCGACACTTGGACACGTATCCGATCCGGACACTTGTACCGAGTCCATGTAACATAGGATGCTTTTGACTATGGTGTAGCTTTGTTGCTGCATAGGCAAAGAAGAAGCAAGACGGTGTTATGAAATATGGATTCCCTTTGTATTACATGGTTCATTTAGTTGGAACGCAAGCAGAGGGCTGTTGTAATGAAAAATTGTCTATAGTGCATTTGAAAGCTGGTTTGTGGATAGAATCTTTGCCGCTCTCTCTGGGGTTTTTGTGGCTTTTTTCAAATAAAATAGTTCTCATTGATGTAATTAGTTTCTTGTGTGGGCTCCTTGATGTAATTAGTTTCTTGTGGCCTTAGTTTAAAGAAGATTTGCAATATGTAGCTACTAAACAGATGAATATTGGTTAGTATGAAGATGCTTTTTGACTGAGACCTTAGATCCAGTGCTACTCACAGTGTGGAAGTATTGTGATAGTTTTCATTGTGCTTGATCTTTAAGTTGATTCCAGAAGTTTCTCTTAGCTGTTGATTTTTGTTATTTTTATTGGCAGTGTTGAGAAAGGAAATCTTGGAGTGCCCCAGTTACCCGGGCAAGGGTGTTCATTTCACAGCTTTCGTACAAATACTTACAAGCTTAGTTTCATGGAGACTCCATCTGGAATAAAGGTCAGTTAACTTAGCAAATCAAATCTAATTCTATCCCTGCAATTTGAATTCTAATTATGAGTGTGTCTTTTATCAGTTGCTTGAATCCTTTTAACCACTTTTATCAGTTGGAATAATGGCTTGTTAATATGCATAGTTTGTTGTAGGGAACAAGAGTAAAGTCCTCCCTTAAATGAGCTTTTTTTAAAAGAAGGAATATCCTTCTTCTCTAGCCTCAGAAGGCTATTCAATCTCAATGCAGTAAGCTTGTACTGCATCTCAATTTACATACATTCATCAAGATTTCCTATCATAAACGTATAACTATGAGGACGGATGGCTGGGAGAAAAATGAAAGCAACGAGTGTCAAAATATTATATGTACTAGTCAAATCAAGTAGTATAAGCTAAGTAGTGCACAGTTACCAGCAACACATCATATCGATGGACCAATTAAACATGTATCCTACTATAGATATAGGTAGGAATCTTGCCAGGATCAGAAGATCTGACACCCGTCCATTAAATCTACTAAGGAACTAAACATAAACTTTTACCTTGTGCTTCTAATTCAGTGCCCGCCAGAAATTAGTTGGTCACTGTTTCATGCCTCCATGGAAATCCCATAGAAAATACTCTTTTGAAGCTCTGATAAGTTCTGATCTTTACCAAAATGGAAAAGATAAAAGATGAGCTTTTTCTCTCCCTAAATTTTCTTTGATGTATATTGTCAACAAGTAATATTGTATACTGATAACGTTAAATATTCGGATGTCTGGAAATCCCCCTATAAAATTTTAAAGAATTCTATATGTTCCTCTCCTCATCATTGTAACTGTGCGACCTCTTCTTTCCCATATTTTTGTGCAGCTCATCCTTGTCACTCATCCTAGGGCTGGTGATCTTAGAGAACCGCTAAAGTACATCTACAACTTGTATGTTGAATATGTTGTGAAGAATCCACTCTATACTCCAGGAACTCCAATTAAGTGAGTAACTAACTTTCCATCATTTGATTCTGATTTTTTTCTATCATCTGTTCCAAGACAATTAGTTGAGGATCTTGTTTGCTGCATTTCATAAGTTGATTTTCTGCTGAGAAATAAACTACTGCTATACTAGCCGAAAGAAGAAAAAGAAAAAAGAAATGATGAAGAACAAAAACTAACTATGGTGTAAACTTGAGATTGAGCATCATTATCACATCGTTATGAAGGGTGATCATCGACTGATCAACCATCTATGTTTAACTTGATCTGTGAAGAGTAAAATGGGGTGAAAAAAAAGAGAGGATATTTTGAGAGTAAGATATGAAAACCAATGCAGATTTGGATGACCTTGCTGCCAGGAAAAATCTGGTAGACCTGGGCGGTACCTGCGGTACCTTCTGTGGAGCAGGTTTTATAGCTACAAAGGCTCCAAAAATGGAGGCAAGTCTGGTTTATAGCCTTACGGAGCTTGCTTATTAGCTGTCTTGTTAAATGTCCAGAACCTAACAGTTGATGTATCACTTCCCTGCTATACATACATATATCACCAGTCGAACATGGGGTACGAGGCTCCTGAGAGATTAGATATGAATTTTGGTATGGAGTTTATAAAAAGTTGAATTTTTTTGACAAGGGAATATTTGTAATAGTAATGACTCCCCTTAAATATGGTGCGCATCACATTCTTTTGAGCGTTTAATGCTAGGCAGGGAGTTTGTTAGCTGGAAAATGTCTTTGCTAACGAGCTCAAATCAGCTTAGACGTATGCGGCTTATCCTTGCTAGTTGACTGAGCTTATCATTTAAGTGAAACAGTTAGTTGATTCTTTAACTGGTAACAGCTGGTCTTTGCTTGCAGATGTGAACTATTCAATACAACTCTTGATCAGTATGTCAGAGGCCTTGGATAGTAAACTCCACCACGCACCATATATGCTATCTGGATGAATGAGTTTGTGTTGCTTGTGTAGTTTCATATCGCTTTGTTTATCCAGTTGCTTTCGGCAGGTTCCATTGTTAAAGCATAGACACAAGAGTATATCTCTAGATCTGTGCTTGATATGCACCTAGCCAGTACTAGTGGTGGACGTCAGCACTGCAAATGGTAATGGCAACTATATTGATAAATTTTGGCTTACATTGTCCCATAAAAAATTCATCTGCTTGTACAATTCAGTGAAAAAGAATGTTTTGCATCTATTGGGAGAATATGCAAAATGTACTAGCCTTATTATTCAGATTCACTCCTACTTTGCAGTGATTAACTTGGGGACAGCTATTGCCTTCCGTGGACCTTGACTAAAAAAATCCAGAAACCCTTTTATGTATTCACTTGCAGAATGAAACTTTCCTTGAATTGGACCTGTTTAATTTTTTAACTACTCCAGTAATTTGTTATTGGCTGAGCAGATTTTTCGGCAGGTCAAATTTACTGCTTGGTGCCTACTACTTCTTTTAGGGCTACAATTTCATTCCCTCAAACTATTGACCACAAATTTACTTTCAGGGTTGTGTAAATGTTTTCCATTCCTTATGGTGGCAGTGTTAAACTTCTGAGGTTTATGCCATGCTCCTTTACCCTTCCTTTTTTGTTGAGGGTGAGGGACAATTGGTTGGTGTACACTAATGGTTAATCTTGTTCCGTAGTTCTTCAAAAATTACTTACATAAAAGATAACTTTGAACTCAAGGGTTCATCTAAGTTGGCCAATGAGGCCACGGTTCTCCTAAGAAATGCAAAAATTTGATTCTCCCATTATAGAATTCGGTTGGTGGATGTAGTTTTCCATACACTGTCGTGGGTTACCCATTTGCATGTGCATCATGTACGCCTCCTCAACTTCCGTATTAGTTTAGTGGGGCTACTCAGATTTGACCCCGTTTTTATCTGTAATGTGCGTTGCTTTCTTATGTGGAAGGTCTTTTACGCTTCAGATCATGTGGTCGTAAATTTAGTCAAACTAATGCACACCCTTTGAATGTTCATACACCACTGAGTCTTTGAGATCATTTTCGAAAAAGACAAACAGATGGGGCAATATTGAATGGTCGGAACATTGATTCAAGAAAGACTTGAGATTTCAAACCGCCATTATTCTGTAGATACACTTGTAGAGCAAGCGTGGTTTGCTCAAAAGTTCAAACTGTTATCTCTTCTCTGTGTGTTGAAGCAAGATATTTATTATTGTGACCATTTTTTTAATAGCATAAGTTTTTAAAGTAAATGATAACTTAACATGATTTCAGAACTCTAGTTTAGTAAGGTCTTGGACTTGATTATTTCCATTTGCATATTTGGTCTCTCTTTATAATAGTGCAATTCGCACTATATTTATTTTTGCACTTGATGGTGGTGCACCTTGATTTGTTTTTCCTTGTGCAATCGAGAAATTGTACGTGAAAGAGAGTATTAAAGCATGATGCCATTCTCTGTTAGCTTAAGTTTTTAGAACAAATAGTAACTCAACACAAACTCTCCAAGATACCATTGTTTGTATCAGTCCTCTTGTGTAGGACACATGGTTTCCATGTTGGAGCTGGGAAAGCTCATCCTCAATCACCCACCTTCAATCTCCATAATAATTCTCACCACAAGCGGACGAAATGGCACAAGCAACATGGCCCCATACATTAGCCGTGTTGCTGCCTCCAGCTCTTCCATCACCTTCCACAACCTCCCTGCTATCACTCTTCCTCCCAGCTCCTCCTACGGATTCATGGACCTAGCCCTTGAATTCTCTCTGCTAAACAACCTCGACGTACACCTCACCTTACAAAATGTCACCCGAACAGCGAACTTAAAGCCTTCATCATCGATTTCTTTTGTAGTGCTACTTTTGAAGTCTCCGAGCCTTGCCATACTGACTCGCTACTGTTATACCTCGGGTGCATCAAGCCTTTCCATGTTCCTATCCCTTACAGCTGTTCATCAAACCACCATCGAAAACGTCAAAGATGTCCAAGATTATCTCGAGTTTCTAGGCACACCGCCGATACTTCTGTCGGACTTGGCTGGACCTTTGTTGAATAGAGACATGACGGCATACAAGAGCTTCAAAAACCAAGAGCAGTCAAAGCAATATCCAAAGGACTATGCATTCCTAATACGCCAAATCCACCTGTTTATTTTATTGGACCGTTGATTGCTAGTAATGATCTAGCGAGAGATGAACATGAGCGTTTGAGATGTCTTAGCTCACAATTGAGTCGAAGTGTTGCGCTTCTGTGCTTTGTAAGTGTGGGCTTGTTCACTAAAGAGCAGTTAAATGAGATGGCGATTGGGTTAGAAAATAGCGGTCAGAGGGTCTGTGGGTGGTGCGTAGTTTACCCACAGATGATCAGGCCGAGCACTTCTTAGCACCACAGGAACCTACTTTAAATACATTATTGCCCGAAGGCTTCTTGGATAGAACCAGAAACAGGGGCCTTGTTGTAAAGTTGTGGGCCTCACAAGTGGCTTTAGTGAATCATGATTCTGTCTCTGTGGGTGCTTTCGTGACCCACTCTGCGTGGAACTCTACCTTGGAAGCGGTGTGTGCTGGCGTGCCAATGATTGCTTGGCTGTTGTATGCCGAGCAAAGGATGAATAGGGTATTTTTAGTCGAAGAGATTAAGGTCGCATTGCCACTCGATGAGTTGAAAACCAGGTTTGTGAGTGCGGCCGAGTTGGAAAGCGAGCGAGAGTTAATGGACTCGAGTTGTGGAAAAGCAGTAAGGGACTGTGTCAAAGAAATGAGAGATGCTGTAGATGCTGCAATTGGAGTTGATGGATCATCCAGAGTTACCCTGGCTGAATTCTTGAAAGAAGACTTTATGAATCCGACTGTCGCAAACCGAGTGGGCCCTCACTTTGGGATAGAGACGAGTCTGGCCTAGTTGTTGACCTCTTTGTAGTGTTTTGGTCTTGTAAATTATGCAATATAAACAGTTCATATAATGCATTTCTTGTAGGGATTTGTGCACATTGTTAGAGCAATAGCCTAAAGGTTATGGAGGCACAAATCAGTCCATAAAGTCACATTCTTCTAGACTGGTGGCTCTGGTTGCTTGAAAGTCTCTTATGCCACACGAGAACTACATACTTTGGTGGTACACATTTTGTCATCTAAGATGGACGTTTATAGGATCCTGTACCAATCGTGAACTGATCCAAGTGTGACCACTCTACTCACATGGGGCTCCGTAATGATTTGAAGCATTCCGTATTGTGCTATGGTCTTGCCATGCTTTCAATCAGAAGCCTGTAGTCGTAAATTCAGTGAAACTTTTTGCATTAAGTATTTAAGTTGCAGCCTTTTGTAATGTGCTGTGGTCCTAATTTGTCATGCTTTGGATGAGAAGCCTGTGGTCGTAAATTTAGCCAAACTTTGAACTTTAGCTCAAAACATCACTTTCTGTGAGATCATTTCACTCACGCTGGAATTGGCAATGAACAAACCTGTCTTGGATTTTAAACCGCCATCCTTCACTATATAACTAATAACTCTAGCACCAGATTGATTCATTTTAAGTGTTATCCCCCCTCCCCACCCCTCTCTCTCTCTCTCTCTCTGACACACACACACACACACAAAATATGAAGGATGTCATTGTTTTGTATCCATCTCCAGGTATAGGACACCTGGTTTCCATGGTGGAGCTGGGGAAGCTCATCCTCAATCACCAACCTTCAATCTCCATCATCATTCTCTTCACAAGCTCGCCATACGATGCCAGCAGAACGGCACCGTATATTAGCCGTGTTGCCGCTACCACCCCTTCAATCACCTTCCACAACCTCCTAACCGTCACTCTTCCTCCCAACTCCTCTTACGGAACGGTGGACCAACTATTTGGACTCCCTCGACTGAACAACCCTAACGTCCATCAAGCCCTTCAAACCATCTCCCAGACATCAAGCCTCAAAGCCTTCATTATCGACTTCTTCTGTGATGCCGCTTTTGAAGTCTCTACGAGCCTTGGCATACCAACTTACTACTTCTATACCTCCGGTGCATCAGGCCTTTCGGCGTTCCTATACCTAACAACTCTCGACAAAACCACCACCGGAAGCATCAAAGATCTCAAAGATTATATCGAGTTTCCAGGCACACCGCCAATATTTCCTACAGACTTGGCTGAACCTTTGTTTGACAGACACAGCACGGCGTATAAGAGGTTCATAGACACGGCAGACCACATGGCTAAATCGTCTGGAATCATAGCTAACACGTTTGAATCGCTCGAACCAAGAGCAGTTAAAGCAATATCCGAAGGACTATGTGTTCCAAACGCGCCAACTCCGCCGGTTTATTATGTTGGACCTTTGATTGCTAGTAATGATCAAACCGGGGATGAGCAGGAGTGTTTGAGTTGGCTTAGCTCACAACCGAGTCAAAGCGTTGTGTTCCTGTGCTTTGGTAGCATGGGCTTGTTCAAGGCAGAGCAGTTAACGGAGATGGCAATAGGGTTAGAGAACAGCGGTCACAGGTTCTTGTGGGTGGTGCGTAGTCCACCACCCACAGATGATCAGGCGAAGCACCCTTCAGCACTACCGGAGCCAAATTTGGATATGTTGTTACCCAAAGGCTTCTTGGATAGAACCAGAAACAGGGGCCTTATTGTGAAGTCGTGGGCACCACAACTGGCTGTACTGAACCACGATTCAGTGGGTGGATTTGTGACCCACTGTGGGTGGAACTCCACTTTGGAAGCCGTTTGCGCGGGCGTGCCAATGATTGCGTGGCCGCTGTACGCCGAGCAAAGGATGAATAGGGTATTTCTGGTCGAAGAGATCAAGGTCGCATTGCCGCTGGAGGAGTCGGAAGACAGGTTCGTGAGTGCGGCCGAGCTGGAGAAGCGAGTGAGAGAGCTGATGGACTCGAGCAGTGGAAAAGCCGTGAGAGACCGAGTTAGAGAAATGAGAGATGGTGCCAGGGCTGCTATTCAGCCTAATGGTTCATCCAGAATTGCCTTGGATGAGTTGTTGAAACAAACGATGACATGAATCCGAACCCCAGTCGGCCCTGTACTCAGGCATAGAGACGACTCTGACCGAGTTGATGACCTGTTTCATCTGTCTTTAGTCTAAGCACATCATGCAGTAAAATTAATTCATATATATGACCCATTTGCCAAATAAATTTGGCTCGGAAAGTTATGCACCTTTTCCGAATCAGTCCAAATAAGTCACACACACACACACACACACACATAATAGTGGGTTCGATAGTAAAAGAGATTAAAGACTTGCAATATCCCATGCGTTTGTGGTTGGGGTGATTTCTAATACTGTCCTATTGATCTTCTTTTCTATGTACGTGAGCCACCACCTTCATCAAATGTTACGTCTTTGCCAAAATGTTGGCCTCTTAGGCATTGGTTTCGTCAAAATCGGGAAAGCCTCAGGAGAACCATTCCTACGCATGTACCATCTCAAGAAAACTCCAAGTTTGGCACATGTACTCAAACTCAAAGTTGTGCTATAACCGTCTCAATTCTCCTCTAAGCAGTGTCCAAGTTCGTTTGAGTCGTCCTCCAATAGCGATGCAATGACGACTTGTTAATATGCATAGTTTGTTGGAGGGAACAAGAGTAAAGTCCTCCCTTAAATGGGCTTTTCTTAAAAGAAGGAATAGCCTTCTTCTCTAGCCTCAGAAGGCTATCCAATGTCATTGCAGTAAGCTTGTACTAAATCTCAATTTGCATACATTCATCAACCTTTCCTATCATAAACGTATAACTATGAGGACGGATAGCCGGGAGAAGGATGGAAGCAACGAGTGTCAAAATATGATACGTACCAGTCAAGTCAAGTAGTATAAGCTAAGTAGTGCGGAGTCGCACATCATATCGATGAACCCATTAAATATGTATCCTACGATAGACATAGGTAGGAATCATGCCAGGATCAGAAGATCTGACGCCTGTCCATTAAATCTACTAGGAACCAAACATAAACTTTTACCTTGTGCTTCTAACTCCGTGCACCCCAGAAATTAGTTGTTCACTGGTTCACGCCGCCATGGAAATCCCATAGAAAATACTCTTTTGAAGCTCTGATCAGTTCTGATCATTACCAAAATGAAGAAGAAAAAAGATGAGCTTTTTCTCTCCTTAAATTTTCTTTGATGTATACTGCCAGCAGGTAATAAAGTATACTGATAACGTTAGATATTTGGATGTCTGGAAATCCCCCTCTAAAATTGTCAAGAATTCTATATGTTCCTGTCCACATCAGTGTAACTGCGCGACCTCTCCTTTCCCATATTTTTGTGCAGATCATCCTTGTCACTCATCCTAGGGCTGGTGATCTTAGAGAACCGCTAAAGTACATCTACAACTTGTATGTTGAATATGTTGTGAAGAATTCACCCTATACTCCAGGAACTCCAATTAAGTGAGTAACTAACTTTCCATCATTTGATTCTGATTTTTTTCTATTATCTGTTCCAAGACATTTAGTTGAGGATCTTGTTTGCTGCATTTCATATGTTGATTTTCTGTTGAGAAATAAACTACGTGCTATACTAGCCAAAAGAAGAAAAAGAAAAAAGAAATGATGAAGAACAAAAACTAACTACGGTGTAAACTTGACATTGAGCATGCTATCACGTCATCTATTGACTATTGATCAACCATCTATGTTCAGAAGCTTGATCTGTGAAGAGTAAAATGAGGTGAAAAAAGAGAGAGGATACTTTGAAATTAAGATATGAAAACCAATGCAGATAGGGAAAATCTGGTAAACTTAGGCGGTACCTACGGTACCTTCTGTGGAGCAGGTTTTATAGGTACAAAAGGCTCCAAAAATGGAAGCAAGCGTGGTTTATAGCCTTAGCAGAACGGAGCTTGATTATTAGCTGTCTTGTTAAACGTCCACAACCTAACACTTGATGTATCACGTCCCTGCTATACAAACGTATATCACCAGTCGAACATGGGGTACGAGGCTCCTGCGAGATTAGACATGAATTTTGGTATGGAGTTTATAAAAAGTTGAATCTTTTTGATGAGGGAATATCTGTAATAGGCATTACTCTCCTTAAATATGGTGCGCATCACATTCTTTTGAGTGTTTAATGCTAGGCAGGGAGTTTGTTAGCAGGAAAATGTGTCTTCGCTAACGAGCTCAAATCAGCTTATACATATGCGGCTATGTCCTTGCTAGTTGACTGAGTTTACCATTTAAGTGAAACAGTTAGTTGATTCTTTAACTAGAAAGAGCTGGTCTTTGCTTGCAGATGTGAACTATTCAATACTACTCTTGATCAGTATGTCAGTGGCCTTGGATAGTATGACATGGTATTACTCGACCATGCACCATAAATGCGGTCTGGATGAATGAGTTTGTGTTACTTGTGTAGTTTCATATCGCTTTGTTTATCCAGTTGCTTTCGGCAGGTTCCATTGTTAAAGCACGGACACAAGAGTATATCTCTAGATCATTTCTGCATTAATCTGCAGCGTTCTGTAATGTGCTGTGGTCCTAATTTGTCATGCTTTCGGTGAGAAGCCCGTGTGGTCGTAAATTTAGCAAAACTTTGAACTTTAGCTCAAAACATCACTTTCTGTGACATCATTTCGCTCACGCTGGAATTGGCAATGAACAAACCTGTCTTGGATTTTAAACCTCCATCCTTCACTATATAACTCTAGCACAAGATTGATTCATTTTAAGTGTTATCCACACCCCTCTCTCTCTCTCTCTCACTCACTTACTCACTCACACACAAAAAATATGAAGGATGTCATTGTTTTGTATCCATCTCCAGGTATAGGACACGTGGTTTCCATGGTGGAGCTGGGGAAGCTCATCCTCAATCACCAACCTTCAATCTCCATCATCATTCTCATCACAAGCACGCCATACGATACCGGCAAAACGGCAATGTATATTAGCCGTGTTGCCGCCACCACCCCTTCAATCATTTTCCACAGCCTCCCAACCGTCACTCTTCCTCCCAACTCCTCTTACGGAGCAGTGGGCCAACTATTTGGACTCCCTCGACTGAACAACCCTAACGTCCATCAAGCCCTTCAAACCATCTCCCAGACATCAAGCCTCAAAGCCTTCATTATCGACTTCTTCTGTGATGCCGCTTTTGAAGTCTCTACGAGCCTTGGCATACCCACTTACTACTTCTATACCTCCGGTGCACCAGGCCTTTCAGCGTTCCTATACCTAACAACTCTCGACAACACCACCACCGGAAGCATCAAAGATCTCAAAGGTTATATCGAGTTTACAGGTACACCGTCAATATTTCCTACAGACTTGGCTGAACCTTTGTTTGACAGACACAGTACGGCGTATAAGAGGTTCATATACACCGCAGCCCACATGGCTAAATCGTCTGGTATCATAGCTAACACGTTTGAAGCACTCGAACCAAGAGCAGTTAAAGCAATATCCGAAGGACTATGCGTTCCAAACGCGCCAACTCCACCGGTTTATTATGTTGGACCTTTGATTGCTAGTAATGATCAAGCCAGTGATGAGCAGGATTGTTTGAGTTGGCTTAGCTCACAACCGAGTCAAAGCGTTGTGTTCCTGAGCTTTGGTAGCATGGGCTTGTTCAAGGCAGAGCAGTTAACGGAGATGGCAATAGGGTTAGAGAACAGCGATCACAGGTTCTTGTGGGTGGTGCGTAGTCCACCACCCACAGATGATCAGGCGAAGCACCCTTCAGCAGTACCGGAGTCAAATTTGGACACATTGTTACCCAAAGGCTTCTTGGATAAAACCAGAAATAGGGGCCTTGTTGTGAAGTCGTGGGCACCACAACTGGCTGTACTAAACCACGATTCAGTGGGTGGATTTGTGACCCACTGTGGGTGGAACTCCACCTTGGAAGCCGTGTACGTGGGCGTGCCGATGATTGCGTGGCCGCTGTAAGCCGAGCAAAGGATGAATAGGATATTTTTGGTCGAAGAGATCAAGGTCGCATTGCCGCTCGACGAGTCGGAAGACAGGTTCGTGAGTGCAGCCGAGCTGGAGAAGCGAGTGAGGGAGCTGATGGACTCGAGCAGTGGAAAAGCCGTGAGAGACCGAGTTAGAGAAATGAGAGATGGTGCCAGGGCTGCTACTCAGCCTAATGGTTCATCCAGAGTTGCCTTGGCTGAGTTGTTGAAAACAATCAGAGCCCCAGTCGGCCCTGCACTCAGGATAGACACGACTCTGACCGAGTTGATGGTATGTTTCACTGTCTTTAGTCTAAGCACATCATGCAGTAAAATTAATTCACACACACACAAACACAAAATTATTTCCTCTCTCTCTCTCTCTCTCTCACACACACACACACACAGTGAGCACGTGCGTTGCACTTACAAATGTTCGAGTAATTTTAGTTTTTTGTAGATCAAATAATATAATTCAATTATAATTTATTTATTTTGTGACTTGTTTTAAAAAAATATATATACTTGAGTTCGCAATTGTAATCAGTTTAATATTTAAAAATCTTCTATCTAGGCTTTTGGATTAAATGAATGTTTGATGATGCTGCTGAAAAGAAAAGTAAATGGAAAAATTAAAAGAATGAATATATGTCTTTACTTTTATAATTTGTTAAATCAATTTATGGTATAGACTTAAGATTTTTCATCAATATGAAATGCAACATGCCTAGTCTTCAATTGCAATAACTGAACAAATTTTCAATTAAAATTGATGTCATATTTAAGCCCTTTTTTTTTTTTCAATTTTTGATGCATATTCAACCTTGTTTTTCGTTTTTTTTATATTTTTGTTTGTCCAACAATTTTTTGTTTCTTAACTGATTTTCACGTATTTCAATTTCTTTGTTTTGATTTTATTTTTTAATTTTTCAATTGTATAATTGTTTAATAACTCAAAAATTCAAGGAAAAAAAAATCACAATTCTCATTACCCAATGCTTATTTCATATTAACTCATTAAAAAGGGAGTAATAAAGGGATTTGTTTTTTTCTCCTTTCTTATCACACTTTTTATTTCACAATGTTTATAATAGATTTATTATCCAATATTCATTTAATTTCAACCAAATTTAAAAGAGTCATAAAAAAAGGGTAAAAGTATTACTGACGTAATTAAAGAAAGATATAATCGTCCAGAATTGATATACAACATTCATACTTTTATAGGTAGTATAGATATAAATGCACTACAAGAATGAATGCTAAAGTTGATACGGTAAAAGATCTGTTTAAGGTAAAAAGAGAAAGGAGAGAGGCAGAAATTTGAATGTCTAAAGTGAGAGAAATGGTCTTACGTTTATCATATTTATTTTCTGTATTTTTGTAATGATGATAAAAAGATTATTTTTTGTATACTTTTACTATTTTCTTTTTTCGTTTTAGGTAAAATTACTCAAACAGTGAAAAAAACTTAAAAAGTCTCTAATGTTTTTTCAGCTTTTTCACGCAAACTTAACCCAATGTAAGAAAAAAAGTAATTAATTTCACTACAAGAAAATAGGTTTTTAGTGATGGAATTTGACTCCGTCACATAAATTCCGTCACCCAACTAACTAATGTTAAGCTGTGAAAATAATGTTAAGTTTAATGACCAATTCATCTGTCGCTAGAAGTTTTAGCGACGAATTGTTTTTAAAAAATTATTTTGAGTTTTTGAAAAAGAATGAAACTACAATAATGGGTTTTTTTTTTCCTTTCATTCCCCTCTAGATCAGAGCTCTCACCGCTATCCCCTCCCCCCGAGCTCTCACCGCCGGCGCCTTCCCATCGGCATCTCTCACTGTCGGCGCCTTCCTTCCGGCATCTCTCACCGCCGGCGCCTTCAAGAACTTCGTTCCCTCTATATGCATCGATCAATTTCACTATCCCAACCAAAAATGACTCGGAGATCCCAGATCCAATCACTTCGTTAAAACTCCCTGCGCTCGTGGCTACCGTTACTGCTCGTGGCTACCGTTGCTGCTCGTCTCTCACAGATAGGTCGTTGTCCGCTTGGCTGCCGCCGGTAACGTGCCCATTTCTGCCGCGTCTGCTTGCTATATTGTCGCTGCCTCCCTGATCCCGCGCCTCCAGTTCGCAAATCTTGGTCGATTGAGGTGAGTTGATGTGTTATTTTCCCCAATTGCAGTATAATTGTCTTGATCTATACATCATTTGATTTATGTACATAGAATTTCTGTACATAGAATGGGTATTGTGGCATTTGATTTCTGTACATATAATTTATGCCATCGGTCATGACTCATTGTTTCACCAGAATTTATGCCATCTGTAAATGGTTTTCTGTACTGAAACTTTTGTCTTCTCAAACAGACAAAAGTTGAGTGATATCCTTGTTTAATTATTCTCTATCTTTACCCTCACACTGTATT
Organism: Escallonia herrerae; assembly: GCA_033070095.1. Taxonomy (NCBI): domain Eukaryota; kingdom Viridiplantae; phylum Streptophyta; class Magnoliopsida; order Escalloniales; family Escalloniaceae; genus Escallonia; species Escallonia herrerae. Next base: position 656,419 of record JAVXUP010000127.1, read on the forward strand.
TGCCTAGGCATATCTTTACAAGGGGACTGATGTCTTCGTCTGTGTGTATTTTTCAGTTGAAATGGCTAAACCTGGAGCTTACAAAGATCTGGCCCTTTGTTGATGAGGTTATACATAACTGCTTTTAATTTCTATTGAATACCCATTTACTCTGTGGATGCTACAGATAGTGTCATAGCTTGGCAGAAAGGGTAACTAAATTGTTTTGTCGGTCATCTCTTTCGTAAATTAGATGCACAGTTTTGTTTTTAAAGTTCTCATCCTCTACCCTAATTTTGAAGGGGGGGGAAAATCGAATTCACTTCTCAGAAAAGAAGATGTATTTTAATGGTTATGATACCTTTCTTCCACTGTTTGTCTAAGATTAAGTGTTTTTGTGTAATCAATTAAGGAGAGGGAAGATAAATGAAAAGTTGAGAAGCCTGCAAGACCTGGTTCCTGGATGTTACAAGGTACCTATGTTTCTAACTTCTTTCAAAATTCCATATTCCATCTTTCTTTTCTCATCTTCGTATTGTTCTTCTTGATCAGTACATATTTTTGTTTATCCTCTTTCTTTTTGAAATAATTCTAAATCCACTCTTTCTTGTGGTTATCATGCTTTACATGTCACTAAACAAGGTTTATCAACATCCACAACAAAATCATTAACCTTCTTGCGACGACTATGGCGTGGTTAAGCATTAATTTTTGGCAGACACTACCTTTGCGGTTATCATCATTGCCATGATCTTTCTACTGATTTGCAGACAATGGGAATGGCTGGACGTTATTATTAATTATGTTCGATCGTTACAGAACCAAATTGAGGTATATTTTGGACGTTAGAAAATCTATATAAGCTTGCATAAAGGTCAATTGAATACCCTTTGTTCATGAGGTTATATAGAACTGCTTTTAGTTTCTATTGAATACCCATATACTCTGTGGGTGCTACAGATAGTGTCCTGTTGCTTTTGGAGTATGACTCTAAGTTGGATGTTTGTAGGCAGCATCAGAGCTTATAAAGGCTAATCTGGAGCCAATTTTTTAGCGATATAGAACGGTTATATTGTCTTCCTTACAGTTTTCCAAGGTCACTCTTGGAACTGTTGCACCATAATTTACTGGTTAGACAATTGAGTGCATAAATTGTTACCAAATTCCTGCCATAAACATTGTTCTGTTATTGTTTCTGATGTTTCATTTCCGTAGTTATAAATGATGAGATACAGAAGTATATCCCTTGGCATTTGTCTGGGAGCAATCAGATTCAAGCACCCACTGTTAATTGGTTTGGTGTTGCTTTATTCTCTTATGTTTACGAATGTTCTTCTAGTTCTGTGGTTGTGGACAACCTTAGTTTTAGAGTAAGGTTGAGAGATAGGAACAACTGCATTAGTTGCATTGCACAAGAGAGTGGCAGCCATTTGTTCTTTTTCTGATGGTTTTTATATGAATCATAGACTAGCATTTGTAGTTTCAGTTTTGATGGAAAAACTACTCCAAAAATTTATGCAATCGGTTTTGTAGTAGAAGTTGCCATTTGACACATACTAAGTTGCCATTTGACACATACTATAAAATAAAAATAACATATGAGATTTAGAAGGCAAAAACTATGTTATAGTTTTCTGTACATAGAATTCATTGATTAAAAGTCTACTGTTGGTTTGTCAATGCATGCTACTCTTGTTTGAAGTTATGTGATCCTTCATAGATTAATCGAGGGAACATAAGGTGCTTGCTTAAAGAATGAATTAAGATATGAATTTTTAGTACTTGTTAGTTAAATTTATCTTTTATTTGATTGTGCAGCCATCCAGAAATACTGAGGATGATGATGTCATGGATGGTTTGGATGCCAACGAGGAGTATGGCCTTGATGAGGACAGAAATTGAGTGACCAACTAGTCCCCTCTCTTTAATTTGATATGTTCAAACATTAACCTACTTTCATGTTCAAGGATGATCGTTACTTTATGATAGTTTAGGATTTATGTTTGACTTGGTATTTTACGTGTTTGTGGATTTGTGGAGTTTTGTTGATGGAATTTGTGGAGCTTGATGTGGTAATGGGTTTTGTGGAGTTTGTGTTAATGGATTTTGTGGAGCTTGATGTGGTAATGGATTTTGTGTGCTTGATGGGTTGATGGATTTGTTGTATACAGGTTTGAGAAAAAATGGGAATCGAAAAAAAGAGGCAGACTGTACTTCTTTTGTTTTATAATTTTAACAACGATTATGAATTGTCGCTAAATGCACAAAACATTGATAAAATTTGCAAATCAAAAGTAGTGGCAAAATTTGTTGTAAAAAAGGAATTACTAACGGAATATTTACCCTTCATGTGGTGGAATTTTCCGTCAACAATTATTTTATACATAATTTTTTAAAGAAAAAAATTATGTTTTTTGAAATATAAAATACTTTTAGTGACGGAAATTTCCGTCACTAAATGTCTCTATTCTGTCGCTTGTGTGTGTGATGGAATCATTAATTTCCGTCACTAACTTTTTAGTGACGAGGTTTTACGCTACGGAATCGTGTTACGGAATTTTTCGTCATTAAAATTTTTTGTGACGGAAATTGCATTTTTAGTGACGGAAATTTCCTTTACTAAAAACCTATTTTCTTGTAGTGTTTTTTTGTGAGAATGATAAAAGTACAGTAGTGTATTTTCTAATTGAATACGAAAATCATGAAAATAGAAAACGAATATGGTAAACCTACGAGCCCAAATTTTATTGTGTACAGGCCTATTATGGAACACAGTGCCTGTTAGAATTAGGTTGCACCCAATCGTTTTAGTTGGTGTTTGGCACTGTAAGAGTATACGGATACCATTAGTGTAACTATGGAACTTGAGTTTGGCATTAAGGACGTGTGATTGGTTGTGGCTGACTAGTTTTGGGTCTCACTTAGATTAATTTCTTAGCATGCTAAATCTCTAGATAGTTTAGTGTCAGGAGCTATCCAATTCTAGTTAATGCAAGGGTAGACCCAAGGCATTGTAATAACTTTTTTTTATTGTCTTTTGCAGGTCCTTTGCTTGATTTTGATTAGGGGTTTTGGCCTCAAAGCTTAATTAGTTTGTTTTATCTTATGTTTTATGCTTTATTAACAAAGTTTTTGTCTTTAATTAAACATAGGATTTTTGCAGTAAGAACGAAAAAATTGTAGGTAAAGAACGTCGACAGCACACTGGAAGAAAGTCAAGAGAACGAAAGATTTGAAAAGACTAATGTATGCTCTTCAATCTTCTCCACCAGGTTTGGTGAATATCTATAGTCAAAACTTGGAAGATGATTCGAGGCATTTGACGTAGGGAATTCGAATGGGAAGTTTTTTTGGAGGATTAATCTGTAGGTGGAAAGACATACATGAAGACATTTCTACAACAATTGAATGAAGAGAGATGATTTTACAGAGAGATGGATGAAAAGAAGAGGAAATGGAATAGTGTGGAGAAATGCATCAACCAAAAGAAAAAAAAAAAGACAAGAGTCTTTGAATAGAAATTGTGATATTTGGCACCATATATTTCAATTAACTTTAATTTTTTTCTTTGGCCAATTTTTTGTCTGTTTGGTTTAATTTTTGTTTTTTTGTTTTTTCAGTACCCATTTTTTTTTTCTCTTTAACTGTTTTTGAGCTTTGAACTCTTTTGTTGTTGTTTTTTTTTTTCCTGCAACTTTTAATCGATTGTGATATTTGGCGCCATATATTTCAACTAATTTTACCTTTTCTTTTCTTTGGCCAATCCTGTGTCTGTTTGATTTTATTGTAGTGTAATATAATGAATTTTCTTGTCCCATTCAAGACTTCTGATGGTTCATGTCATGTATGTTTACCTCCACATGACTGACCCTTGTCAACTTTGTAAATTGTGTCAAAAACACGACATTATTCGTTGTGGTCCGGAAAAATTTCAGATTGTTTTGTTCTCCTACATCTTATTGGTAGACTTTTTTCGGTAATGTTCAATAAACACATTACGAAGAAAGTAGTTACGAAAGGGTAGGATTATCATTGGAGTAATTAATAGAGGGTAAAAACGAAACAAAATAATTTAAAGCATTAGTCATTCTTAATCACAGAAGAATAAGATTGTTATTAGAGTAATTAACGAAGAGTAAAAACAGAATAAAATAATTTATAAGATTCATACTTTTATAATTAGTATTGATATACACACACACACACGCGCGCATTTGCCATATGAACTTTTGGTCTTGAAGTTATGCACCTTTTCTTTCTGAATGAACAAACTTTGGCTCCTACCCAGATTGTAGGAATTTTCCTCCACCCTGTGTATAGTGACAATTAGTAGCCGCTAAATGTTTCTAGTGACTTTTCTTCAAACATTTTCAACGATAATTATTAATAGTACTTTTTAGCGTCACTAAACAAAAGCCACTAAAAATATTTAGAGACGATTTATTGTCGTTATATAGAGGGTAAGAGGAAGATTCCTCCGACCAGGGTAACGGCCAAATCTTTTTCTTTCCGAATCAGTCCAAATAAGTCGTATATTGTAGTAACAATGGGTCCGATAGTAAAAGAGATTAAAGACTTGCAATATCCCATGCGCCGGTGGTTTGAATGATTTCTTATACTTTTCTTTGATCTTCTTTTCTATGTATGTGGGCCACCACCTTCATCAAATGTTATATCGTTTGCCAAAGGGATAATTGGGTAAAATACCCCTTTAGTTTGAGGTAATTACAAAAATACTCCTCCAGAAACAAAAAAAAGAAGACACTTAAGATTTAAAAAGTGTTACACCCGTCAATAAAACCGTCTATTTGAACCGCGTTTGTGGTAAACGTGCCTGGAGAGCAAGTGACACTGCTAAATAATTATTGGAAACCCGTTTTTGTCTCGAGATACCTCCTTTGCAGCCAAGCCCTAATTAGGGGTGGCGCAAGAAAACAATAGGAAAGCTGGGAAAGGGAAGAGAAGGAAAGGGGGAAAGGCAGGGGAAAGGGAGATGAGGGGAGGGGAGCCACGGTTGTCACCTGCAATGGCCGTGACAGCGCCGGGAAGAAGAACCGAAGGCCAAACCGGAGGTGGACGGGGTTTGAAAATGGTGGCAGAAATGGGCGGTGGCAGAAAGGGGGTGGTCGATGGGGCCTGATGAGGGTGCAGTGGTCGATGGGGCCTGACGAGGGTCTCGGCTAGGTTTTGGGCTTGAGGGGCTACGGTGATTTGGCGGAGTAGATGGTGACGGCGGTGATGATCGTACTGAGGCGATGGTGGGATTTAAGGCTTATGATTTGAGGAAGAAGAAGACAGAATCTGTAAATCCGAAGGGAAGGGGAAAGGCAGGGACCAGGGGAAGGGGAGAGGAGGGGAGGGGGAGCCGCGGTTGTCACCGGCGATGGCCATGACAGCGCCGGGGAAAAGAACCAAAGGCCAAACCGGAAACCGGCGAAGAAGATGGCCGGAAAACCAGAAAAAAGCGACAAAACGAAAACCCAAAAACAAGACCAATGTGCTTATATACAGGGGTAGTTTAGGAAATTCGTTAATTCTGTAACGAGAGTTGACGGGTGTAACACTTTTTAAATCTTAGGTGTCTTCTTGTAATTTTTGTAACTGAAAGGGTATTTTTACAATTACCCCAAACCACAGGGGTATTTTACGCAAATATTCCTTTGCCAAAATGTTGGCCCATTAGGCATTGTTTGCGTCAAAATCGAGAAAGCCACGGGAGAACCACTCCTGTGCACCTGCTCATCTAACCAAATTACACAGAATCTCCAAGAAAACTCCAGTTTGGTACCTTTACTCAAAAGTGGTGCTATAACATACTAAAGTCTCCTCTAAGGAGTGTCCAAGTTCGCTCGAGTCATCCCCCAATAGCAATGGATGCCATAGTTCTGTATCCATCTCCAGGAATGGGACACTTGATCTCCATGGTGGAGTTAGGGAAGCTCATAGTCAACCACCACCCTTCGTTCTCCGTCATCATCCTCGCCACCACCCCATCATTTAATACCGGCTCCACCGCTGCTTACATCCGTCACGTCTCCGCCACCACTCCATCCATCACCTTCCACCACCTCCCCACTATCAAGCTTGACCCCAGCACCTACACCTCCATGGAAGCCGTCACCTTCGACCTCCTCCGCCTCAACAACCCTTTCGTCTGCGAGGCCCTCCAGTCCATATTTATCTCCTCCACCATCGCTGCCATCATCATGGACTTATTTTGCACCCCCGCCCTCTCCGTCGCTGCTGACCTCAAAATCCCCGCGTATTATTTCTTCACTTCTGGCGCTGGCCTCCTTGCTCTCTTCTTGTACATCCCAACCATTGATAAAACCACAACCAAAAGCTTCAATGAGGTGAACACCCTTTTAAATGTCCCAAGCCTACCACCAATACCATCTTTCGATATGATACTGCCCATGCTCGATCGAACCTCCAGTGAATACGCATCCTTTGTTTATTTTGCGAGTCAATTGCCAAAAGCGGCCGGCGTTATCGTGAACACGTTTGAAAACTTAGAACCCAAACAAGTTAAGGCAATAAGTGAGGGACAATGCTTGCCTGATGTCCCCACGCCGCCGGTGTTTTGCATAGGGCCACTGATTGCGGCGGATGGACAAGGAGGTAGTGGTGTTGGTGGTGGTAGTGGTAGGCATGAGTGTTTGAGTTGGCTGGACTCACAACCGAGTCAAAGCGTTGTGTTCTTGTGTTTTGGAAGTTTGGGTTTGTTTTCAGCGAAGCAGTTGAAGGAGATAGCTGTTGGGTTAGAGAGAAGTGAGCAAAGGTTCTTGTGGGTGGTGCGCAGTCCACCTTCTGAGGACAAAAGCAAGCGCCTTTTAGCACCACCCGATCCAGACCTGGATATCTTGCTGCCAAAAGGGTTCTTGGATCGGACAAAGGAGAGGGGGCTAGTGGTGAAGTCATGGGTTCCACAGGTGGCAGTACTGAGTCATGGCTCGGTTGGTGGGTTCGTGACTCATTGCGGGTGGAACTCTGTACTGGAAGCGGTGTGCGCGGGCGTGCCAATGGTGGCGTGGCCGCTCTACGCGGAGCAGAAGGTCAATAGGGTGCTGTTGGTGCGAGAGCTGAAGTTGGCTTTGCCTATGACCGTGGCGGATGATGGATTTGCGAGTGCGGCCGAGGTGGAGAAACGAGTTACAGAGCTGATGGACTCGGAGGGAGGTAGGCTGGTCAGAGACCGAGTCACTGTAGCGAGTGAAGAGGCAAAATTGGCAATGAAGGAAAGAGGGTCATCCCACAGGGCATTGGCCAAGCTGGTCGAGTCTTTAAAGCTTGGATGAGTCAGACACACCCAACTGGTTCCGACTCGGTTCTCAGTCTCCTTGGAATCGGGCAGGTGAGTCGTATCGTGACTACGTCCGAGTTGTTGTCGTGAGTGTGATTGGCCAGATTTACATCTGTTCTTTTTCTTTTCAGCGGTAATAATGTTCCGAAAGTTTAATGCCCGTCATAATCACATACCAACGTAAGCCTAAGACTAGCTAAGCATTATTGTAAAAGCTTGAATACATCTCTAATACCATCAAGTAGTATTTTCAAAGTCATTTTCGTCTTACAAAATCTTATCGATTCGGATCGGCACTGATTCGTTTAGAAAATGTGGCTCGAGTAACCATAAGTGAAGCGCACCAATCGTAAGGTCTAATCATTTTTCAGGAAAAAACAAAGCTATATTCACACTCGAATTATAATTGTTCATCACCTCAGTGTCACTAAAACATTCATATTTTGTCGTTGTTGCACCATTTATCGACACAATGTATGTTGTGTATTAAAATAGACGCTTTATATTCCTTATATTACGATAAGTGCACAAAGTGTGGATTAGTTTCCACTGAACTTTATTTTGGAAAACAAAAATGAAAAAAAACAAAGATCTGCGCTCAAAAAATAACCCCCAGTCATTGGCCAATTAGCGGTTCTTAATTACTTGCGTTAATGGTTTGATACAAAGCTGTGCAAAAGTTTTTTCAAGGAATTTCTTTATTTCATCCAAAAAATAATCATATAGTGACAAACAAATGTTAGAGCTTGGTGCCTCCCCTTGGGTCAACTTCCGATTCGAACGGATTCTCTAATATCTTTACTTTTAAATATTTTTCACGTGTTCTTACAAAATACTACCAAGGTAGGGGAAGATTAAGATCCTCTACCTGGTGCCTTTAAAGGACTTTAGTGAAATTTTTTATTGTTAAAAACACTTTTGTCTCCTTTTTGAAAACCTGTAGCACCTTTTATTTGCGTGTAAATCACTAAACCAAATTCGACAATCCCTTTTTCGCGACAATATGGATGTGGGAAAAACAAAACATTTAAAAAATGGCAAAACGCCGATAGTGCCCCAAAGATCTTTTAACATAAGAAATAATAGCCTATTTGATAAGAATATTTCGCATACCTGGATTCTCTGTCGTTAACGTGATTGTAGTTTGTCTACCATCAAGGGATTATTTGCTTTAATCTTAGTCTAATGTGCTGTTTAGGTTTCTTAGTACTTGTAGAGTAATATATCCACCTCGTATAAATACTGTATTGTAAATATTATTGCACACAAAATATTGTTTAATTCTTTGATCTCGCTCTTTTATCATGGTATCGAAGCGGTAACTATCCGACCAGTCATTGCCATTCGCTTCCCGCCCTAGTGACTATCATTGTTTATCAGCCCTAGCTTTTTCAGTCAATTTTTTCCCATACTTTGTTTGGATCTTCGATTTTTAAATTATATCACCCAAAACCCAATATAACACGACCAACAGCCTCCTTTCCCTTCATCGATTCCACGCTGCCAATTACGCCTCCAAAATCCTCTCCACGCGCTAGCTCTCATGCGTCACAGCACAATTCTAGGTTCAATCCTCCGCACTGCCATGCGCCCCAACGCGTCCCATGTGCCCACCGATCTAACCTACATTTTTGGGGTGATGCGCTATGTTCAGACCGGTTAACCCGATCTGATCCTGATTATCACTTGGTTTACTGTTACCCATTCATTCAGATTGGTTAACCCGACCCGATCCTGATTATTATTTGATTTACTGTTACCCATTCATTCAGACTGGTTGGTTTTTCTTTTGATCGATCAACCCGGTTTTGACCCATTTTTCTTCTATCTCAGATTGATTTTCACTTTTTTTTATTATTCAGAACCCATTCTTACAATCCGTTTGCTCAGATTTTCTTTTGTTTCTCAGTTTTCAGCCTCCTATTCACTTACTTTGTTATTTCTTACTTGCTTTTTGCCCCGTGGCTACAATAAATCCATGTTCAACCTATTTTTACTATCCTTGATCACTCTAATTATATTCAATGGGCCCAAGTTGTTCATAGCTTCATTAAAGGTCAACAGTAAAAAGTTATGGCACTACTTGTGATATTACCGTTCCCGTCCAAACCAAATGCGAAAGTCAACCGACATTTGAGGAATGACATGAGGATTGGGGTTATTAATATCATCAAATGATCACCTTGTAATAACTCTGTCTCGTCTTTATGTTAACAGTTTGACCTATATAGTACCGCAAAATTTTGGGATTTTTAGCTCACCGATACACAACTGCAGATCTTGTTCATGAGTACTAGCTTCATGATTCACTTCATCGGATGAAACAAGAGCCCGATCAATTTATTGATACCTTCATTTCTCAGGTGTAAGGTACATTGAACATTTGAAAATTGAGATTGTTGATTCAGGATGAGACCTAATTTGATTGAAATATCGGATACGTGCATTTGAAACAATTTTTTTTTTCATTTAAGCATTGATTATTTGATTGTTAATTTTAGGTTATTAATTATGCATTGAACATTTGAGAATTGAGATTGTTGATATGAGACCCAACTGGATTGAGATATCGGATATGTGATTTAGTTAAATGGTGGGTTGAAATTAGGTTAATGCGATAATAAAACATGACATGGTATGTAATATCCCGATACTTTTTTTTTAAGTTATTTAAAAATTCTTTCTTTAGCGACAAATATATTTTTTTCTTAGAGCCAATATTTTTCTAACAACTTTTGGAGGCAAATTAAATGTTTAGCGATTAGCGTGACCGAAATTTTATAGGTAGACTTTTAGGAGATAACAAGTGGAGCCAACGACCCACTAAGACTAACGTATCTATTTTAACCTAGAGCGATTTTAATCATTAATGTATTCATGATCAGCACAAGGAGGAGGAACGAGGGCTCAGCCTATACAGAAGATGGGATGGAATCAGTATCGCTAACAAAGAAGAGCTGACACGCGAAAACGACAACTCTTGTTCTTACATCAACGGGCCAAATCTATTGGATTGCTGCCGCGATTGGGCTTGGTATGGTAAGGCCTGCCTCTATTTTGAGTATTCTTTCTAGGATGACTTTTAGCTACCATCCAGGGGCCATACCCAACTCTAATCCTTTGAGCTACGATAGGAGGTTATTGCTACAGCTGCCCGCATGCAGAGGAGTATAAAAGATGGGTCTATCACTTTCCTCAGGAACTGTTCTAATGGGGGAGAGGGCAAGCCGAAGAATACCCTAAGAAGCCAGCAGCCAACGCAAGAGGTTATCATCACTCCGAATAAAATTAATGCGGTTCAAGCACAGCAAAATGCACAGAGACAACAGAGCAACTCCTCCCAGGGTACTGTACCCCAAAGCAGCAACTGCAGGCTTTCTTCGCCGATGTATAATATTTTTCATGTTATCTAGCAAGACAAGCTGAGACACTTCAGTATCCTCTGGCTATGCTAAGGGCATAAGTTTCTTCCTTCTTCTCCCGTACCTCCTTCGTTAGACAAAAATTGGGATTTAGCCCGTTTAGTAGAGTTGGGTAATGAAATTCGGAGACCGGCCTATTGGTCAAATCCCCCACATCACTGTGATAGCGGCGAACTATTATAATTTATGACTTTATTATAATTTATTATTAAAAATTTTACATAGCATCATGTTTGCTTTGATGTTCTATTCTTCTTTTACCTCTATTTATTAAAGTCATATATACATGATTCTTTATTATAACTTATTATTAAAAAATTCGGATGTATTATTACCATAAATTCAGTTGATCTTATAAGGGTAAAAAAATTAATTCTATATCTTCAAAAACTCTACCTAATTAATTTATCAACATATTAGGTCTTGATTTTGACCAGTAACACCTCAAAAAACACTTCAAACAATAAAATAAACACTCAAACATATGTAGAGTTTTAAAAGATATAGAAGTGATTTTTTTACTCTTATAAGAGCAACTTTGTGACCCATTATCATGTTTAACTTTCGAGTCCTTTTTCCTTTAATTTATTATTTAAAAAGTTCGTAATTATTGTTGCCCTAATTTTAGTTTACCTTATATACATAGAAAATCAATGCTACACCTTCTAAAATTCTACCTAATCAATGTATCAACATATTAGGACTTAATTTTAACTATTAATACCTCAACAACACTTTAAGATAACAAAATAAACACTAAAAAAATATAAAAAAACATAAATATTTTAAAATATTAAGGCATATCACTTTGTAAATTATTTTCAAAAATCTTAATTTGTGAAATATTTATCTTTAATTTTGTAAATACGTTACTTTGTGAATTATTTATCTTTAATTTTGTAAATACGTTACTTTGTGAATTATTTATCTTTGATTTCATACATGATTTTGTATTTTACATTTGTGAAATTTTATTTTATTTTTAAATAACTTTTGAGGTGTTGTTAGTGAAAATTTGGATCTTATATGTTAATATAATGAATAGGTAGACTTTCATTTTTTCTCCCCTTACTTTCATTTTTGCTCTAAGGTTTTCATGGCATGTTTTTTAGTAGGTTTATTTAGTCTAGACAATAATTTACTAAAAAATTGTTTGTGCCTTTTTTGTATTTTCTTTTATAAATTTTAAATTTCATTGTAGAGGGCTATTTAGATCATTTATTTGACATATGGTAAGGAGTTCTATCAGAAGTATTTTTAAAATAAAACTGTTGATCAATGATACGTCACATAATGTGAAAAACTAAAAAAATTCCCACACTTATATGGATATAGTAACCAACTGAATAGCGTAAATATATTTTTGTGTATAAATTCTTGAAATTGAACTTTTTCGTGCAAAAACAAAATTACTACTTACCATACTGAAAACCAAAGTAACATTCTAATTTAATGTGAAATAATTGATTATTCATTGTATGCTTCACCTTTTGAATACTTTATTTTGAACTTCCGAATCTTAATAATTGTTAAGCACTTCAACATGCTTTACTATTATGAAACAATTTCTTGCCTCAGAAAAAGTCCAGCTGAGGGGATTTTAAGGGAGTTACCATCTTATTTAACTAAACACAAAAAAATAAGAAAAACCTGAAAAATGATTCTAAAAATGTGTACCGGAGAACTAATCTATTGAAATAAAGAGATGGGTTAGGGAATTAAGTTATAACAATGGAAAGGTGTTAGGCACTCGCCATACCCTTTCTTTCTCTACTTCATTTCTATTGATTTAGCCTTTTAACACATAAAGCAAAACATGCATGGAACATTTAATCTAATCCTAAAATTTGGTTTCAATTTGAGACAACCGGGATAAAATAGCCTATGTATCTGGTCGGACAAATCAGAATCAAAACTCTGATAGTTTAACATTGATCTTACTGGAGGCGACCTACAATTCGATTTTAGACTCGAACTAGGGAATGAAAAGACTATTATGTTTTTTTTGTACTGAAAATGAAATGCAATTGCGATAAAGATAAATTATTCTAGACAACTAAACTAGAATAGAAAACAGTAATATATACCTCGCGAGTCTACTTGTCTAGAGGAATCAAGAACACTTCGTGAAGAATTCACGATACAAGAGACTTGAGACTTTTTTTAAGGGAACTATGAATGGCTACTTTCTCTTAAGAGATGATACATCACTTCTTGGAGAAATGGTATAAAGCTCTAACGAGAGAAAGCTCATCCATAAAAATGTAGGCCAAGGGCCCTTTTATAGAGGTCTAGAATGTTAGAAATGATAAAGGTGACCATAGCAATCTGCCATTTGATGATAAGACACAATATTTGATAAAAATCACAGATTGATAAAAATTAACTAACTTGCCGATTTGTCAAAAATCGGCCTGTTCATCTCATAATTTTATAATATTTTCTCTTTAAATTTGGAGACATTATTTGACCCCTAATTCATAAATTATATCTGATTTTCTAGATCATATGTATCAGATTCAGAACCTATCTTTATATTTCACGCAAATCAATGATTTAATCACCTTCTAGATGCTTGGATTAGACTGACCTAACTGGACTAGACAGCTGGAATATTGGACTTGACTGTACAGTTAAAATATTGGATTGAACTGTACAACTGGACATGACCTAATTAAATTAATCAAGTTATATTGTCAGGCCTGACCCTTAATAATAAACTCTAATTAATAATGACTATAAAAATGAGATGTCTACACAAGGGATTTTAGATCAATTGGAATTTTCAGAACCGCAATGGTCTTGTTTTGATGATTCAGCTAACTTCGTTGCTTATTGAGACCACCTTCATCTTATTCAGTTTCTCGTGTCTTTTACTATGCCTATGAATCTGTTAAATGCTTTCTTGTTCATCAGAGTCCATTACCTACCGTGGATAGTGCTGTCAATGAACTTCTTTTTTAAGAAACTCGTCGAGATATTCTGCAAACCTGGGCGTCCTGATACCATTCTTGCTGCTTCTTCTTTACCATGGTAATCAAACTCCCTATGGTTGTGTATATGTGTCATCTCCCAATTATAATTTGCTCAGGGTCTTTAATTGTACTTTTTTCATTATGCTCCAACCCCGAGATCGTACAAAATTAAAACCTTGTGCGCTTTTTTGTTGTTTAATAGGGTATTGTATTGAATATCAATCATATAGGTGTTTGGATCCTATCTTTAATTGTTTATGTATCTTTTCACATGATGTTTTCTGGCGGCCTAAGGTGTTCTCCTCCATGTCTTCTTTTCATTTACCTCCTTCAACCAACACTTCATTTTTTGCTGGTTCATCTGTTTTATTATTTTTTTTATGACTCTCATGAACCCGATGTGTCACCTCCTGATGACTTTACAGAAAATCTTGATCATCCTACTATAACTGACCAAGCTTCATCATCTGTCTCTGCGGTTACTAAATCTCCACGTTCCCCTCAATCTTCTCCACGACAGACATGAAATCATCGATATATCTTCAGGACTTTATTGCTTGCTTACTGTTATTTATTTTACATGAGCTTCAGTCTTATTGCGAGGCTATTCTGACTCAGTTTGGAAATAAGCAATGCACGATGGATTACATGCATCAACTAAAACCCACAATTAAGGATCTAGTTGATCTTCATCTAGTGAAAGCAACCGTTGAATGCAAATGGGCCTATGAAATTAAGACTCGCTCTGATAGCTCCATTTTACGTCATAAGGCCTGTTTGGTAGCATAAGGCTTTACACAAGCATATGGTAATCACTATGAAGAGGCATTTGTTCCTGTATAACGCCTTACCTCTGTCTTTAATTTACTTGCAATTGCTGTTATTCGCAAGTAGCCTTTTATTTCAGATGGATATGTCAAGAATGGCTTTCTTAATATAGATCTCATCGTGGAAGTCTATATGTAGCCTCTTCCAGGAGACTCTCTTCCGCAAATAAAGTTTGTCAGCTTCCTTGTGCATTATATAGCCTTAAGTAATCTCCCAAGCTTGGTTTTCCGTGTTTAGTTCCACTTTGCAACAGTTTGGTTTTACATATAATGCATATGCTTCTACGCTCTTTTTCTGAAAATCTGCTCAGGGTATTATCTTGTGCTTTTTTATGTTGATGACATGATCATCACAGGCAAGATCTTAATCACTGCTTTGTGATGAAAGATTTAGGTACACTCAGTTACTTTCTCGAACTTTCAAGTTTTCACTGTCTCTGAAGGGTACTATATTTATATGGTTATATATGCCTCTGACCTCATTTCTCATGTTGGTTTAACTGACAACAAGAGTGTGTCTATTCTTTTTGAGCTTAATGTACGATTCACCCTTCTTGATGATCACTTATTTGTGATCCTACTCTGTATCTTATATCGGTTGTTAGTCATGTGTACTTGACTGTCAATTACATATGCCACTTGGTCAGTTAATTTCTCTTTACTCTTCGTATGACTTATTTTGCGGTTGTCCTTCACATTAGCCAACACATCAAGTGTAATTTATTTCATAGCTTATAGTTCTTAGCTCATTCTTCCTTGAGATACATGCATATTCAAGTGCTGATCCGGCTAGTGATGCAAGCGATCGACACTCTAGTACTAGTTGTTGCTCCGTTCTTGGTACCTCTTTTACTTCTTGGAGAAGTAAGAAACAAACCCTCACATCTCGTTCTTGTACAAAAGCAAAATATCGAGCACTCACCGATATAACAGAGGAACTTTTATGGCTAGTTGGCTATTCGAAAAAATAGGGGTTACACATTCTATTGCTGCCCGAGAAAACATGGGCAGTCTCAACAAAAAAATGTACAGATTCTAATAAAACTCAAATCATAAAAGTTAAAGAGTACTTTTTACAGTTTTCATAAATATCTAAGATCATTAAAAATTGATAAAGAGAATTAGATAGAGCAAGTCGAAGCAGGCTGATTTGTAGTCTCAGAAATAGCAACCTTTGTACTAACCAATAACTTTCAGAGTCAATTTCAACCAAGAAATAGAAAAATTATGATAAAATATCAAACTAAAATGTTAAAGAGGACTCTTTCTGGATTTAAGAATGTCCAAGATCATAAAAAACCAATGACAAATAAATAGGATAGAGCAAATCAAAGTTAACTCACTTGAATTGCCAGAAACATAAGCACAGAAGTGTTGAAAGCTATTTTTGAATTTTAATCTGTGAAATTTTTGGAAAACTCAAAAGTACAGAGTTTGAGTAAAATATTGGGTTTTCAAAAAGTGAAAGGAATATTGACATAAGACAAATAACGAAGGAGATACGAACTCATGAAGTTACCATAGAAAATTAGCAATAAAAAGATTGTGAATTAAATCAATAATAAGAAGTTCAAATAACTTTACATTCAATTTATATTTACGATCAAGAATCTAATAAGGGTTATAGAACATCAATGAATCTCTTACAAACATTAAATCAATCGAGATGAAGGCAATTACAATTTGAAAATCATTTTCTTACAGATCAAAAATAAGATTGACTGGTCAAACACTGATTCAGACTTAAAAAATAACAAACTGCTTACCTTTAGTTACACAAATAACTCTGATGCCTTGATCTTCACAAGCAAATTATGTCTAGCAATAATACCCAAAGATTTGTATTAGGGTTCAAACAATCACAATAAATTATTACAAGTGCCGATTATGATATCGAAAGATATGATCTTTCCATATATAAAGTGATGACCGTTATCTCAAGAGTTCTTTTTCTAAAGGTTTTTTGGCCGCTGCTCACAAGTTTATTGTGTCCCCAAGTCAAACCAAAATACTGTATGTAAAAGTGTTATAAACCTAAAAAGTATATGTATTTTTTTCCCAAAAAGTATCAGATTTGAAATACCCATTAAGTTCAAAATTTGTATGAGTCAAGCAAATTCCACAAATTTAAATCGCATCGCCTAATCCCAAAAGTTCAACCCATGTTTCAAAAATGTCAAATTATTCCTTAGGCCCATTCCTAATATCCAAACTTACAAGCACACCCTAATAACAAAAGTCTCAAAAAGTATTAAATCAAAATTTAACACGTTTTACAATTGGGGTCTGACAATAAATGTCTTTAGTTCTTTTGGTCAGATGATGGACCTAAAATATGTGGAAGACTTGTGCATCATGAACCGCTTTTTGTTCCTGATCTACCGTATAATTTTTAAATACATCACGAGATTCTCTTATGATTATATATATCTTACTTCTATTTTACTTTTTTTTTATAAGCAACTGCTATTTTACTTTAATATCATTCTCATGCACATTTTTCTTCTAACAACTTGAGTTAGCGTCTTAGTGAGCCCTTTAGGTTTTGGAATATCATATATTCTATTTACTTTGACATGCCTACTCAAATAGGCTTCACGCATGTAAAACTGAGGTTCGAATTGGTTTGTAAGTATTTGATAAATTATGTCAAATTTTTGATGTTATGTATTCATTTTCCTGTCGTTTATCTGATATCATGCTAGTTCGGATAGAATACTCTCGTGTGTAGCGCACGGAATCAGAATTGATTTAACTTATGTCTCGTTGGGTTGTCTGGAAAAGTGATGTTAGAAGGAAAATATCAAATGTCTATATAGTTGGTTCGCAAATTTTGCTAATAAAAAAACTTTGTACCATATTCTTTCTGTAATTGCTTTTTACCATATTGTTATTGACAATAAGTGAAAGAATTTTATTTTTACGTATGTATAATCATGATTTACTCTTTGTTCCTAATCTATAATTATATAAACTTAAGGTACCATGACCTGCAATTATTCCCAATCTCTAATTATAATAAATTTAAGGTACCATGGCCTGCTCTTGCTCCTGATGTACGATACAATATATGTATCACGGCACACTTTCTCATGATAATATACATCTTACTTTTATTTCATTTTAATATTTTTTTCATGCACATGTTTCTTCTGACAACTAAAATTAATCAGTATCTTATTGAGCCTTAAGATTTTGGATATCCTACTTTTCTATTTACTAGTTGTCGTGGACGTGCAATGCACATGGGTCATTTTGTCTATGCAATGGTCTATATTTCTTAAAAAGGTAGAGGTTCATCTGCATCTAATTTTACTTTATTGTTTGTTTATAAGGTGAACACTTGGTTTGGAGCAATAGTAGCATAGAAAAAACTGATCACCTGAACGACAAAATCCTGCTCATTAAAGTAAAAAAAAATATGTATCTAAATTTCAAAAGGAAAGATATGTTATCATGTTCCTTCTCATCGATGATGTGATACTCCGAAAAATATCAAAAATTAATTTAACCGTAAATTTGATTAATTAAGGGATACTATTTTTTATTAAGTAGTAATATGTTAGTGATGATTAAGTATTAGGGAGCTAAATAGGGGGGGGGGGGGGTTAGTGTGGTTTTGGGGGTTAAAATGTAATTTTTAAAAGTTAAGGGGCAAAAAATGTAATTTTTGAAAATATGAAGAAGGGGATGCATATCTTTATTAAGTAGCATCCTTTTGATGATAATGAGGTGTTAGGGGGCTACATGGAGCATTAGGGTGATTTTGGGGTTAAATTGTAATTTTTCAAAGTTGTGGGATCAAAGTGCAATTATGCAGAAGTTGAGGGGCTGAATTGTAATTTTGAAAACATGGTGATTAGTGAAAAAAATGTGTCACGTGGTGGGGAAGAACTTGGGAGAGATGGACACCTCCTACTTTAAAGGGGGGTGACTAATTGATTTATATTGTAAAATATGGTTTATGTGGAATAAATAGGAAAGGAAAAATAAAAAGAGGAGGGGAAACAGAGCTCGAAAGAAGGAGAAGTAAACGGAGAAAGGAAGAAAAACAGGGGAGAAAGAAGAAAAGAAGAGGAAAAGGGAAGAAAGGAAAAGGGTAATCTATCTATCTCTCTCAATTAAATCTTTAGGGTTCAATTGATAATGGTATATGTGGGCTGTACCCAGCTGTGTGCATGAGTGTTGATGTGTGCACAGATGTACAGAGGTGGCTGTGAGGGAAAAAGGGAGGGGGAGCAGCCATGGTGGCTGCTAGGAGAAGGGGGTATGCTGTGTGAGTGTGTGTGCAGGGGTGTGCGCATAAGCGTGTGACTGCTGCTGCACTGCTGCCGCAGTGGTGCTGTTATGCAGCTGCTGTGCTGCTGTTTTGCAGCTATTTTGCTGCTGTTATGCAGCTGTTTGGCCGCTGTTTTGCAGATATTTTGCTGCTGTTATGCAGCTGCTGTTTTGCGGCTGTCAGGCAGCTGTTTCGCTGCTGCTGTTTCGCAGCTATTTTGCTGCTGTTATGCAGCTGCTGGGCTGCTGTTTTGCGGCTGTTATGTAGCTGTTTTGCTGCTGTTATGCAGCTGTTATGCTGCAGTTTTGCAGCTATTAAGCTGCTGTTTTGCAGCAGCTGTTATGCAGCATATAAACCAGTGGGTAGCAGGTGTCTGTTGTGTGCGAACTGTAACTCTGTGTGTTCTTGGTTGTGGGTGTTCGGGTGTGTGTATAAGTGTGTGAATTGAGTGAGAATTGGATGTTTAATTACGTATTATAATGTAATTAAAGTGTTAGATGGGGTTTTAATGATGTGGAATGGATTGAAGATGAATTAGTTAGTGGCGATGAAGTGGATGTGGGATGAACACCAAGGCTGAAGGAAGGAAAAAGTGTGTGTGGAAAAAGGTGCAGTAGTGTGTGCCTTTGATTTGAATGGTGACTGTATTTGTCACTAAAGATAAAAATTTTTAGGCAGTTTCCTCATGAATTTTTATAAATGATTCGGGACATAATTGGACAAAATGCCAAACCGTAACCACAGTTAGTTTTGAGAGATTTACATTGTGGAAAATTTTCAGATTTTTCCGAAGTCGGGAAGAGGGTGAACGGGCCTGAAAAGTTTAGAACTTTACAATGAAATTTAAAATATCAAACTAGCGCAGTTTTGCTTGAAAATTTTATGGGGACCTTAAGATGCTATGAAGTTCCATTTCTCAAGATTTTGGGTCATTCCGAAGTCGTTAGCTATTTTTGGCCGAACGGGCTTTTAAGCGCTCGGTCCGGACATCGGTTCGGGATTTTTGGACAAAAATTCTGTAAAATATTTTTTAGCATAAGAATGAATCCATGAGGCCTAAAATAGCATTTTTCAAGCGCTTTTGAGATTTTTTTTGAGGCCGGGAACCCTCGGGGGGCATTTTGATAATTTGTCACCCAGAAAGGGGTATTTTGGTAAATTTTTTGGTAAAGTTTTTCAAAGGACTTTTTAGTCCAGAAAGGTTTGTAAAACACCTAAATGGCTGTTTTGAAACTGATTCGGGGTGTTGCGGTGATAGTGAACCTCAGGGGCATTTTGGTAATTTGCCGCCAGAAGGGGTATTTTGGTAAAGTTTTTCTATAAAATTCTTCAAAGGACTTGTTAGTCCAGAAAGGGATGTAAGACACCTAAAAATTTGTTTTTAAGTAGTTTTGAGACGTTTGTTGGGGCAATGGCTGTCAGAGAGTGTTTTGGTAATTTTCTCTTTAAAATTTTCTGAGGGAATATTTGATCTATAAATGATGCAGTACATCTAAAAAGTAGTTTTAAAGCGGTTTTGGGGTGTTGGTGATGTAGCGGCCATCAGGGGGTATTTTGGTAATTTATCATGTTGGCGCTAATTTTTGAGAACGCGCATAATTTAGCTTTCAGAGGGATGGGAAGCGAGGACTAGTGGTAGTATGTCTAAAATAAGGGTTGTTATCGATAATAAGTCGATAAGGTTAGATTAAGGATCAGATTATCGGATCGAATTAACTAGCCATCGTAAGATGCTATGAACGGTTAAATGAGAATCGGTAGAATAAGGAATGCGTATATGTTGAATGATGACTAACAAGTAGGATATGATTTGACTAGGTGATGCAACTCGTTGCGATCAGAGATTGTGAGTTACTTCGGCTATGAGCCAATCAGTTAAGGACAATGCGGTTCTCATATGCTAATTCATTGTTTCGATTAGCATGCCATGTTGATGATGTGTTGTTGAATTCTTGTTGTTATGATTAGAAGCCGGTAGTCATTGTGACCGGTATACGTGTATTTGTATTGTGCTGTTGAGGACATAGGGTAGAAGAAATTCCCTTAGTCCTCCTTATTGATGGAATTTAATGAGGATGATGGGTGTCCTAGTATGCTATGATTCGATTCAATTAGCATACTTGGAGTGGATGATGATGTTGCGTAGGGATTATCGTGTGGTTGTTGTTAGATGTCGACAGTTTTTGATAGCCGATATCTCTTCTCTTTGAGAACACCATTGAGGACTTGTGGCAAACTTCTCCCGAGTCCGCCCTGTCGCTGATGATGATGTTGTTGAGGTCGTTGCGTGTTGTTGTGAAGTGTCGACACTTATTGATAACTGACATTTCTCTTATGTAAGAACACCATTGAGGGCTTGCGGCAAATTTTTCCCGAGTCCGCCCTGTTGATGATGTCACGTTGAACTCATGTTGTTGGGTCTGAACACCGGTTGATCTTCTGATCCGGTATTCCTCGTTGAGCTGTGTTGTTGAGGACATAAGGTGGAAGAAACTTTCCCTTAATCCGCCCCGTTAATGATGTCTTGTTGCTTGGTTGTAAGGGGGGTTAGGGAAATCACTCTAGATGAGTTCCTTGCCTGTTGACAGTGTCTCTTTTAATTACTTGAGACTGAGATGAACATCCCGTAAAATGGGACATCTATATGAGGAGGATGGCCTGTGAAATATGATCACTGACAAAGAGGATGTAGGGCGCGCAAGTCAAGTCTGTCATGTCTGGTCAAGTCTAGTCTGTCGTATTTGGGTTGCATTGCATTTGATTTTCTTCTGATGTTAATGATTTTAATGACTTGTATTTCTTTGATATTTATCTTTTCAATTTCCTGTTTTAGTCTTCACTTGCATAGTCAGTCAGTCGGTCAGTCTTGTTCATGAGGAGGTGGTAATAATGCTGTTATGTTGGGCCTTAAAGCCGCTCAGTCTAACGAAAGAAAAAAAATTATCATTTGACAAGTTATGTTGATAACTGGAACTTATTGACTACTCTTGATTCATTGTTATCGTTGAGATGATCATTATTCCTCCGAGTCTCTTGAATCATTTGTACGCGACACTTTTCGTGTTGTCTTTACTGGGCAATTTGTGCTCATTCCTTATGTTGTATTGTGCAGGTTATAAGGTCGATCAAGGAGAACCCTCTAGAAAAGGGAAGAGAAACAAGCTAAAAAAGTTAAGCAAGGGGATAAGTTGTATGAGGTAAGACAAGCTGGAAATGGTGAGATAAAGTTTGAACTGCGAGATAGGTTGATAAGGGTCACACGACTACAGTCGTATATTAGGTTGTAACGATTTGTGTTGTTTAGAGATTTGAAAGTCTTCCGCTGCAGTATGATGTATGTTTGTAAGGAAAATTTTTGGAAGGACACATTTTGGAGGGTCTATTCATGATGTATGAGTAAGAGGATGTAGTTGCTCTGTATTTCAACACAGGGTTTTAAGAGTAATTATGGTCGATAACTCAACCTGGTGACATCACCTGGGTCGAGGGTGTCGCAGATGAATAACAATATCTTCTTATCAAACATATGACACTTCATTTTCTTATTTTAAAATGCACAAGCCATACTCGCCACTAAGTCTAGCACCCAACCTCATTTGAGATCTAATAAAACGTATAACCATTGAAAAACTCTCTAACACAACCATACACAAACATGATCGCCTCAAGTTTCAAAGGTCGTTATATATGTAATCTTGTCAAATCATGTATCAAAATCAAAAGTACCAAAACTTACAAAAAGGAAACTAAAAGAGAAAAGATTTCTTACAAAATACAATCCATCCATGATCGGAAATAAGAACAATGCGCATGAAAATTAGAAACCACCTATGAACTAACTTCATTAAGATACACGAATAAGCAATGGCGTTCATTTACTTAATTAGAGCAAAGTCAACTACATATACCAATACATAGATTATTAAGGAAAAATAACGCATTATAGAATTTAGATCAAGTTTGGTGAAAGACTGTTGCTTTTCCAAAATCATGCCTACAATAAGTACAAAAGAAAATGCCAATGTAAGATCTTTATGAAATGCATAAAGCTTGTATTCCATTTTTGAGAGATGCATGCTCATGCCTCAAGCCTGTACACACGAAGTTTCAAATTTCTTCAACACTAGGAAAAGATGTCCACTAAGAGTGATACCATGCTCTTGACAACCCTGTATTCATGCAAACAATCATATTAGATCTAAGAAGGGGTATACTAAATATAAGTAATCATATGACAGATTAAAGAAGTCTTTGCTACCCTTGCTTCTTATCAGTTTTATCGCCAGTAAATTCATCATTATTCAAAACCTCAATCAATGCATTTAACTAAATTGAATTAGTTTTAAACCGGATCATGTGAATATCTAAACTCAGGGGTTTTAAAAATATTAGATTCTGCTTTGGAAACTGCCTAAATGATTTGAGCTCGAGGCTTACATATCAAATGTGCCTTTTCATAAGCATCTTCGCGAATGGATAGTTAAGTATCCCAAGATAGAGAATTTCTCTGAAACATTGTAAACATTGTATTGTTTCATTCAAAAAAGCCGGATACAATGCTTCTTTCAATCTGTTAGTGCCTTTCTTCTCTGTTCCAACATAATTGTCTCCTCGCTTTGGTCCAACACTTTTTGGTTGGATTCCACACATAACATGTTAGACATGTTCTATAAGCTGTAGCTTGTCGTTTGCACATCATTTTTGCTATTTTTTTTGGCTTTATCAAGATTAAAAAAACATTAAAATATAGAACATTGAGCACAAAATAAAATAACAATAGAAGAAAATAAAGGGTATTACCTGTTATTGCAATCGCATTTCTCAAAGATTGTGCATCACAGGTAAGATGACTCTTTCAAAAATTTATCGCATCCATCTTTGGATTTCCAAAAAAATTGTCGTTAGAAGTTGTAGATAGCAAAAAATTATCGAGAATGCTGTGCACATATACACTAAGTTGGATCTATTTCATTCCAAGAAGCCAGGTCCACGCCATTGGCATGTGACTTATGAGAACATCTAGTATCAAACATGAATGAATGTTGTTTAAGTTAAGCACGAGTTGTGGTTCGCCAATCGCTCTAGTATCAAACATGAATGAATGTTGTTTAAGTTAAGCACGAGTTGTGGTTCGCCAATCGCTATGTCCAGCTTAAGACTTTGTGAGAAGGGAATATTAGCTTTCTACTGGAGATGATGTATTAACTGGAAAAGGGAAAAGCACTCAACACCAGCTTGAGATTGGAGGAGAAAGCCAACCTAGAAGATGCATCAATGTGGAGGGATCATAGAATATTGATATAATAAAATATTAAGTAGAGAGCAAGGCCGCCTGTCTTATTTTCAATGCTAGTATTTTATGTAAACATATGCTTTAAGTAAATAGAATGAGAATTGTAGGAAGGTTTACAATTAAAAATGAGAAACCATAACATCATACATACCGGCTTTACAATATACACCAGCTCATGGTTTTTCCTAGCTCTCCCGCAGTTGTATATAATTATTTAAAGTTATTTCTCAGCTTTTTCAAAACAGTCAACAAAGATGCTGCATTGGAAGAAAGTCTAAGATGACATACATACCATTGCATTCCTTTGCGTAATCGTGGCCAAACACGCAACAAAGTATTAGCTTTTAAGAGCTTATCAAGAAATTGCTGAGTCAAAGTTCCAATGTAATAAAAGAAATGTAGTTTGTTGTGCAACACAATTGATGCACTCAAAAGACTCTTAGAGAAGATTTCTTGTCTCTGATAGGCTGGAACTATGATAAGTTAAAATATATTCAACGTCGGTTTTTTGAGGTCGTAAAGAATGAAAAAAATTACCATAAGATGAATGATGCGACAAAAATAATAGCTACAATTAAAATTAAAAAGGTTGAAATGTGAAAGAGGGGAAATCTAGCATGTAAGAGATCTCTTTTAGTAGATGGATGAACCAGAGAAATCTGTACTACTTTCAGCAACCAATACTCCCCTCTACACTCGGACAACGATTATCCTTTCCCATGTTTTCCATCTCATTGCCGAGTGGTAAGCGCTTGATCCAACAATATCATCTACTAACATGAATAACAAAATTGTTAGGTGAGTGACGCCACAGCTTCTAACCACACCGGCCTCTCAACCAAGAAATGCATCAAA
Source organism: Escallonia herrerae (assembly GCA_033070095.1). Taxonomy (NCBI): domain Eukaryota; kingdom Viridiplantae; phylum Streptophyta; class Magnoliopsida; order Escalloniales; family Escalloniaceae; genus Escallonia; species Escallonia herrerae. The sequence goes on from JAVXUP010000127.1 coordinate 681,352, forward strand.
GATGCAAAGGCACAAGAAAGAAAAAGGTATTTTGGTGTTGGAATGGAGGCATACCTTTGGTCAACTGCTTGGGTATTCAAAGCAAGCTGTAGAACCTGTAGTGGCCAATATGTTTGCTTTTCCAAAATTGCTGAGAATAGCTATTATGTGACATAATTGCAAAAGAGCCAGTGGACATATGTGCATGCTTACATACTCACACACTGGCTATGAACATTTTCAATCCAAATGACATTATTTTCCTTATAAAGCATTCAATCCAAGCATTTTTTGCAGCTGAAACTCTCTGCAAAGAAATCCCATATTAGGGAAATTGGTACTTATGTTATTGGAAGAAATGGTAACTGCATGTGTTGTCATTTAGCTGTTGTTTCCCTGCCCAAAAAGGATAACAGGAAATAATAACTTCAAAGTTTCATACTCCAAACCTAAAAGAAAAGCCGTTGCCCAAGAGCTGTGGTCTTTTACTTTCTCTACTTTTGGGGTATCTTTGGTGATGTCCAATATTCATGTTTGGTTTGGGATGGAATAAAGGAAGTTTTGATATAGATGGAAAGAGAATCTACTTTCATTAAGTGATTTATTAGATAATTGAAAACAGAGGATCTTGAATACTATCGAAATTCAGAAGAGCTGCATGAGGGGCTCAATGGTTTCTTAAGAAGTCTTAGTGACACAGTTGGGGAATAACTCCTATGTCTTTGGTGGTGTTGTTGACTGGAACTTCATAGGCGTCACTTTAATGGATATCCAAAGCTATTTTGGATGTGAAATAGGTATTTTTGAGGTCTTCTGCACTTGGCCTTACCTATTTATAAGTAAGGCTTTATTGGAGGATGTAGAGAAGAAGTATAATTACCGGTTACCCACCTTTATCTAAGCAAAAGCATCTTAAAAACATAGCACAAAATTGAAGTTTAAAAGAAAAAGAAAATAGAAAGCTGCTATCTCTTCGGAAGCTCACCGTGGACACGAGCTTTTGATTTTGATTAAATGAACACTCTGACCAAAGTCTAACCCAGAGAAGGTAGCACATGTCAAGGCCTAAAATGATCCACGTAGGGTAGACTAAGGTAGCACATCTAAGCCTTCAAGCCAAGGCCTTAAATGATCTCTTGTTCTAAATCCTAGTAAACTAATTAGCTATAGTCCAAGTCTGGCACTGCCTCAGAATGTTACACATACCAATACTACGTTATAAACCTAACATGGTTGGGGGGTCTCTGCACTACTGTCAATGCTGAAGACTCAAGGTCATAGTAACAAGTCACCAGCTTATACCTATTAAAGGAGTCAAGATAATCTGTTATATTTTAAGGTAAGCAGGTTCCCTTTTAGTGATGACAAGTATGACAGGATTTCAAGGAAGTTGAAGCCGTACTTCCTGAGATTGAAAATAAAAAAGTCTCTCTAACCTTTACCAATCAAAGTAGGAGAGTGGGTCTATAATTCGACCGCGACAGAGAAAGCATGAGATTCTGGAAGAAGAATTTTAAGTAACCTTAATTAAAGAACAAAGGTTTGTTACCAAATTTCAAATGACCTAGATTCTTATTATCATACACACATGTTACCAGAATTATGATGGTAATTTCTATTATGACCCTTTAATAGAACAACTCGGTGACCAATGACAATGAGCTATACTGTTATAGTTGTGGTGCAACCCATGTTCAGGCTCTGAGATTTGATATGATGTTATCTTATTTTGCACCACTTGTGTAGGTGAAGCTTCAGGGAACCTAATGAGAGTTATTGAAAAACAAAACAGCTTTAATTATCGTCTTTAACTTTCAACTCTCAGCCCATAAAAGACCTTTTGAAAGTGGTTCCATCAGCCCAACATAACATTAAATGCAAGAGTACCCATTACTAACAGGATAGATGCTGAAACTGGAGACGCGCTACCATGATGCCATCATAAATTGACGTTATGGCCACCTGCAAGCACCGATCAAGATGCCTTCTGGCAACAAATTCACTCAGCCCCATAGAAATGAACTTTGACAAGATCACCTCATAACAGTTGTAAACTGTTATTTTCCAAAGGTTAACTACTTCAGAGCATACTTTCCAACCCATTAACTGGAAATGAGTTTGCTTCCCGCACTCGAGGTGCTCTTTTGCTTGTATAGATGCTGAGCGTATTCAATCCAACAAGTTTATTCAGTTGCACTATCTTATTTCAGGAGAGCTTATCAACTTTTGAAACTTGGTGAGAAAATTTGATCGGAGCGTTTGCCTCTCTGCCTCCATAAATTTTATATCTAATTTTAACCTATCTTAATTACTTTATTTGTTATCGCTTTTTCTGTTGGTTAACTCGCAAACTTTGCAATACAAACACACAAACATTGGAGACTCGTGCTCTTTAACATTAATCTTAGATTAAAGGATGGCAACAAGCTATTGTTAAATTTGTAAGTTTCAAATACTATTAGCTAAAGGAAAAAAGAGCATCATGAATGCAAAATATCGTCGTCTATAACCCAGATACTATATCAGGTGAGCAGATAGGCTTCAATAAATAATTTTTTTTTATAGACAACTGTAACCATGGGATAACATACCTTGCTTTTCTTGTTTGTTGGCAGTTGTTCAAAGCAATGGCACAAGAAAGAAAAAAAAGGTATGTTGGTCTGGCAATGGAGGCATACCTTTGGTCAGTTGCTTGAATATTCAAAGCAAGCTGCGAAACCAGTAGCGGCCATGTATTTGCTTTTCCAAAATTGCTAAGAATATTATGTGAAACAATTGCAAGGAAATCAGTGAACACACACCGGCTTTGAACATTTTCAATCCAATATGCTGCAACTTTAAAAAGCATTAAATCCAAGCATTTTTTGCAAGAGGGCAACTCTCTGCATAGACGTCACATATTCATCTAAAAGATATCTCCTTTTTTCAAATCAACAATCTTACCACAAAGCAGGAAAAAACAAAAAAAAATTTGGATTAATAAAATGGATAGGTTTAGACGTTAGAGTATCTGAGGCTTACGTTAGTCAAATGACCGTTTGGCAAGCTATCCCATTCCTCGTTGCTCTGCAGTTTCCTATTAAGTTAGCTGGAATAACATGAATTTGGATGCAACAAAGATGCCGAACAAAAGAAGCAGAGACATAGAGGAGCCGCAGTCCATCGGTGAGGCCATGGCTTCTGACCACACCTCTTAACCAAAAAATATAGCAAAAATGCAAAGCCACAAGAAAAGAAAAAACAAAGAAGGTTTGTTCATGTTGGAATGGAGGCATAACTTTGGTCAAATGCTTGGATAGTCAAAGCAAGCTGCAGAACCAGAAGCAGTGATGTCATTTTGTATTGAACATGTTCATAGCCAGTGCGTTAGTATATGTGCATGCACGTGTGTCTATTGATTTTCTTATAATTATGTCACATTATAGCCATTCAATCCAAGTATTTTTTGCAATTGAATAACTCCCTCATAGAAATCACATGTTTTTCTAAGATAGATCTCTTTTTGTCATATTAATAATGTTGGCAAAGCAGAAATAAAGTAAAAAATATTCGGGATCAATGTAATGGATAGCTTTGGACATAACCATATCGAAGGCTTACATTAGTCGAAGGATCATTTTGCAGGGTATCCCATTTCTTCGGCTCTGCAATTTCTTACTAAATTAGCTAGAATAATATGGAAATTAAGGATTTGGATGCAGCAAAGATGTCGAACAAAACAAGCAGAGACATGGAGGAGTTGTGCTCCAGAGGTGATGCCATGGCTTTTAACCATACCCAGAGATACAACAAAGATGTCGAAGACACCACCAAAGACATAGAAGAGCTGCTCTCTAGCTATGATGCCCAGGCTTCTAAAAATTACACTCAGTGTAGAAATTAAGCAAAGAAGAAAATAATTTGGCGTCACCGAAGATACCCCAACCTTGGGCTTAATTATCGGCTCCTCATTAGGAATTTCCCTAATTATAGATACTGTTTTCTTCTCAAGTTTTTCCTCTCACCCATATATATGATCCACCCATGGCATAATCAGAAACAACACATTTTTTGAGCCTTTCTAATTATCTAAATGGTTCTTAGATCCCTTTTTTGCCCATGTCAATCCAAAGAACCAAAATAGCTTAGCAAATCCCTGTATTCTGTCCACCCAAGGCATAGTCCGAAACAACACATTTCCTATGCCTTTGTAATTTTTCTGTTGATTCTTAAATCCTCTTTTTTCTATGGTGATCCTAAGAACCAATGCTAATTAACAAATCCCCTGGGAGCGCTGGTAAGAAAGTTTGCTAGAATCACTATAGGAAATATCTTGAACTATGATTGTATGGTCCCTCTCAGAGCTAACAATCCAGTACCACACTGGTGAATGTAGCCTGGTAGGTCCATTCCAAGAGCAAAACAATGTAAATTACCCAATGTTCATGTACAAGAGCTGGACTGAATGTACATGTATTACCTATTTTCCAATCCCAAAGCTAAAAAATGGATTGAAGATAGGTTGTATCTAATCAACCCATCATGTATTTGGTGTCTCACATGGTACATGATTACATTCTTTATTCCAACTAAATTGATTCTGACCACCATGCCACACGTATTTAATTTCTACAAAGAGTAGTTTTCCTTGAACATAGCAAAGCTGTTAAATGCCCAAGTATTTGACACAATCTTCCATCCCGCAACTAATCTCCATCTCCTCTCCCTCTACTAAGTTGCCTTAGTGACACAGCTTCCCGCATATTCCATATGCTTGTGGCCAAAATGAAGTGTAGCTTAGTAACACAAGGCTTACCCATTATCTTGCCGGTTTTTGGAACATCTGAGGCTGCTTCTCCCTTTAAAAAATGGCACCATATTTGGTGGGTAAAACTTCGTGATAGGCATGCTCATAACATTGCCATACAAGCTTTGACACTAAGATCTATATACTATTGCTTTGACACAACCTAGGTGTCATAAACAATCTATTAGCAAAGAAATCAAATGGCTATTCAAAAAAGGACGAGGACTCTTAAAACATGTTTCTTAATCTCTAAAAGGATCTTATCAAGAAGTTGTAGCTTGCCACTGGCCTTTATTCCAACATCCAAGTTGTCAACTTTAGGGATACCTCTTTTTATCGAGCTTTCCAAAATTGATCCACAAGATATGGGTGGTCACAGCACTGGGAAAAACACCAACTAAGTACGAGTCAAGAAATCTATATATGGATATTAATAGTTAGTAAGAAGCACAATCAACGCAACAATGCTTGAAAGCCAACACCTAAAGAAACATCAATCACAGAGAGCTATCAAAGTAGCAATCTTGAAATGGCATAAGCTAATCATATCTTTAAACATGTTGTATGCAGCGGTAAGGGAAAGAAAACATGAAGCTATTTGAACAAGATGAATGGAGGAAAGGCATGGATGAGACACATAAGGAGGGAAATTGAGATAGTACTTAAACCAGAATGTCTCTGCCCAAATTCAAAACTTTAGACTTACGTACGTCATACATGTGCGTAACATACGTCATGCATGTGTGTTTATGTAAGTTGTGGTCATAGGCTGTGTTTATGAGACAGGCGGTGTCCACGAAGGAAGTAGTAGCACGTACAGTAGATTCATCTGATGCGTCATAGATAAACATCATAGAACATAATGCTTGCACAGAAGAATCAAAGGGATAATCAAAAGAAACCCAAATGCGGTTCTGTTAAATCAACGACTGACCGACAGATGAATTGTTGAAGTAGCAATCAGAACACGACTCGCAGATTGACGAGCGATTGACTTGTAGATTGACCTGCGACTCTGTACTTAACAGCCTGGTATCTCTTCTGGAAGTGTTCGCAATAGCATGTGCGATAGACAAACATGAAAGAACATAACCTAAAAATCAAAAGGAGAATCAAGAGGGAATGTAATGCGATTTTGTTAAATCAAAAACTGCTGCAGATGAGTTATTGAAATACCAATCTGCAAAGGACATGTAGATTGATGTGTGATTTTCCGTTTCACAGCCTGGTAGTTGTTCTCTAAGGATGGTTTTTGGGATGTCCTTATTTGAGACAATACATGAGTGTATGTGAGAAGAAGGTCTGTTGGCGTAAGAGGACCAGCGATTTTTCATTTATGTATGGCGCCGTTTGGAGTTGGCGTGAGTGGGTGACCCTTTGCAATGTTTTTTAAAACAGAAAGGTTTATGGTAATATGGAATATTTTAAAGGGCATTTTGGTGATAAAAATGTGTAGAAACATGTCTAAACACATTAGACTTTTAAGATAGAGAGATTTTGATATTTCTATCCCTCATATAAGTTTCTTAATGCTCACTTGTGATAAAATCAGGTTCAAATTAGTTCTTTTGTATATGGTTAATTATGTCAACTTTTTGAAATCGTGTACTTGTTTATTTTTGTTTATATGCTATGACAGTATTTTTTTTAATGGAGTGCCCCCCCCCCCCCCCCCCGGTGTAATGCACGGGTTTTGTGACTAAACATTTATAATCAATTGAATTTGTAATAGCATAAAGCTTTTCTCATGTGACGATATAAATTTATATATCTAAAAAATAAAACGAATATATGAGATTTAGAAGAAGACAAATACAAACACAACATAGCCATTCTATAAAATTATCTATATAACACAATTTTTTCAACAAATTATAGGCCAGTTTTTTGTTTCGATGGGACCTTACGACTAACGAAGTGGCTGTATCGCATATGTAAAATGTAGAAAAAAAATCACATATAAGATTCAGTAAAAAGAAATGATACAATTTATTAAAATATTCTAAGTACATATTTGAGAAAATTTATAACCTTCACAATGCAAATATATATCCATGTAATTTTACAAAACTTATGATAAACAAGTCTTTTTTTTAATACAGCCATAACGACCAATATAATTTAAATCTAAAGAAAATCAGAAATGGCACCCTCGTCTATTTTGGGTTTGCGGATCGATCCCTTGAGTATTAATTTTGACAGTTAATCCTTCCATCTATCAATGTGATAAAATTAAGGACAATTGGCAAGTTTTAAGCAACCAATTAACTGTGGCTTCTCTGTACACACTACATCACCACTCCATCAAAACTAGCACACACCAATAACCACCACTACTGTTGCCAGCGAGCCCACCCCAACAATCGCCACCAACAGCCCCACCCTGGCAACCACCGAGCCACCCACCGTAGACCTAACCACCATTGCCAACGACCCCACATGCCAACCCCAAGAACCACCTACACGGCCACGGCCACGACCATCCCTTTACCTGCTTGCCCCAACACTTCCCAGATCTGCCCACACCAAAAGTGCTCTAAGCAAAACACGACCGAGATCTAATGTGCCTTCGCGGCCACGTTATAATGACAACAAAACCAACTATTTTACCCAACGCTAACAACAGAGAACGTCGTAAAAAAAAAAACCTTCCCTGATACCAAAATGCTTTTATGTTTGCAAAACACGTGATATATGTGTAAATAAATTTTAGCCGCTCGAGTTTTTTTTTTTTGTGTGTGTGGTAGGAAGTTATTTATAATCAGTTAAGCTCAAACAACTCACAACCTTACAACTAAATAAACAATTTTCAAGATAGAAGATAACTAAAAGAGCATCAATTATCAAGAATGCAGCACTATGAGAGGGAGTTTCTAGTTATTGCCCAGCTTCCAGTTACTGTAGATGTCATAGCATTCTTCGAGCTTAACAAAACTCGATATTTAATTCACATTTTAATCTTTGCAAGAATCTCAGGAATCCCCTGCCGTTGTCCAATGAAAATCCTCTAATTTCTCTCTTCCCATACACCGTAAACTGTCAAAGCTAGAGTTGTCAAATGGGCCGGGCGGCCCGCGGGCTGGCCCGGCCCCTTTGATGAATAGTGCTGGCCCGGCCTTTTAGGGCCTAGGGCCTGGGCCAGGCTTACATTTCCCAGGAAAAAGCCCAGGCCCGGCCCGGGTTTGGCCCGGCCCGGTTCAGGCCCGGGTTTGGCCCAGCCCGGGTCTGGCCAGGTTCAGGCCCGGTTTAGGCTCCCCTCTTTACTTTTGAAATTCCACTTTTCCCCCCCTTTCCCCCCAATGGATTTATTCCCCTTTTCCCCCCTAAACAGAACTGAAGATTTAAGTAATGCGAAGAATAATAACACATCTTTAAGTTATTGATTTTTTTTCTTTATAAATATAGTGGTCATGGAATCGAGTAAATTTTCAACATCTTTATGTATTGAAATTGCTGATCCCAATGCATTGTGTACCCCACATTTGCTGTATTTTGTCAATTTATGTTACAATTTGAGTGGGCTGGAACTTGGAATCTGTTAAGGACGCTTTAATAAAGCGTCCCTAACAGCAAATTACCATAATTAAAAAAAACCCTTACCTTCAATAACAAGAAAATGTCAAAAAAAATTAAAAAAAAAAGAAAATTGGGTGCGGGCCGGCCCAAGCCCGGCCCTAAATGTTGGGCCTAGGGCCTGGGCTTGGACCGGCCCAGATATCCTCAGAACCAGGCCCGGCCCTGCCCGGCCCGGTTGACAGCCCCCTTGGTCCGGCCCCGGCCCGATTTGTTGGAGGCCCGATGGGTTTGGGCTGGGCCGGCCCAAGTCCGGCCCATTTGACATCTCTAAGCCGAGGCTAATTTGCAAAGAGCTGCTCTGAAGCTTTTACCACTTATTAAATAACTTATTGCATATTGGAGCAGCTGGGACCAGGTTCTGAAACCATGATGAATGCGGAGATTATTAAGAACTTTAATCCAGATTGCTTGAACAAAAGGACAAGCCATGAAAAAAAAATGTTCCTTTGTTTCCTGGTTCTGTGAGACTGCAAGCATCTTCAGTGATTTGATTCCATCTTTTGAGTTTATCTTTAGCGACGAGCTTCATCTTACAAAGCATTCAAAGTATAATTGCACATTTAGGAATATGCCCATAAAACCAAATAAGTTTCGATCAAGGAGCAGAAGGGTGGCTAGATCTAAGAGCACTCCAAGCGCTGATAATATTGAAATTACCATTGGGATTAGGCTTCCACGTTATCTGATCATCCTCACGTAATTCTGTGTGAGGGGAAGTGTATAATTGGGAACTCAACTCCTTAAGACCGTGTGACTGTAAAGGAATATTCCATTTTCCATCGACCACGGCGTCCTTCACTTTTATATTAACTGATAATTGATAATTGATGCAAGAGCCTTTTTATTTCCCTCAATTGTTCTTCAAGCAATTCACCTCTATTTATAGTAGATGATGAATTCTCTAGAACTTACCTTCTGGACAGATCAATCTAGATATTTTAGATGAACATTCTAGAGATTGAGATATATATATATATATATATATATATATATATATATATATATATATATATATATATATATTTTATCTTTAAATTTTTTTAGATTATTTTTCTAACAGCTACATCATTTATAACTCTATGCCCATTATGATTCACGATGGGACCTTTAGGAATTCAATTATCTATCCAGAATCAAGTATTGTGTCCATTTCCAATCTGATATATAACAAGGGGTTTGATGGTACCCCTTAGTTTCATTATCTTCCCCCAAGTCTAAGATAGGTCAGTGGAGGCTTAAAGTACCGTATGGTCCGTCCTTTGATGATGTAGGTATGACTCTAATTAATCCAAAGAGTATCCTTCTTTGCAAGAACACACGCGCGCCATGTGCGCGCACACTCATAAATACAGTAGTCTTATTCTAGTCATGAAGCTTTTTAATCCCAAGCCCACCGTCCTTCTTCGGCAAACAAACATCATTCTAGGCTACTTTACACTACAAGAAAAGACGTTTTTAGCGATGAAAGAAATTCTGTCCCTAAAAGACTTTTAAGGGACGGAAGTTTCCGTTGGTGTAAATCCGTCGTTAAATACTATTACTGACGAAAAAAACCGTCGATAAAAGTATTTAACGGCGACTTTTTGTCGGTGGTCTTTTAGTGACGGAAATACCGTCAAATTTTTTTAGAAAATTAGTTTTTTTCGAGGGTTTTATAAAAAAATTTAAGTAACGGAATGATACTGTCGCTAAAAAGTCCGTCGGTAAAAGTCTTAACAATAATGACCTTTACCGATTGACTTTTAGCGACAGGGTCAGTCTGTCGCTAAAGGTCCTCGATATAAACACCAGATCTGGTTTCTTTCTCTCTCCCCGTTTCTTTCTCTCTCCCCGTTTCTTTCTCTGAATTTATTCTCTCACCCACCCACTGCTGTTCTTACCTTCGGCGATCCTCCTCCACGGCGACCCATCTCCGTCGACATCCCTGTCTTCCCCCCGATGCCGCGCCACCAAGCCCTCCACTGCCGCCGCGCCACCAAGGCCACCGTTACATGCACCTCAAGTTATTATTACTTGTCTAGATTATTAGAAAGTAAGTCCATTATCATATGTTTTATGTCTAAATTAAACTTTACAATTTGCCTCTACTTTATATCTAGATTAAATTAAATTGTCTAGATTAATCATTGCAATTTGCCTCTGCTTTCTGTCTAGTTAGGTTGATCCGAAATGATGTTAGAACAACTATATACTAATTGTTTAGTTTTGTAACATAAGATTATGCTGGAGCTTGTTTCCAATTTTTCTAATAATTGCTTTTAAGGTGTTTCTTTTACTTTTATGAGTTTTATGTTATTTAGTTGACAATAATAAGACTTTCTTGGATCTTCAAACCCCTAACCTTTTCTATTCGGCTATATTGATAGATGAGAAAATGGAGCTTCTTTGGCTAGTTAGCAAGAATACCCTCTTTAAAGACAGAATTGTGATTTCGATTGGGACTTCTATCTGAAAGGAGTCGTTGTCAACAAATTTTCCGATTACTTTCTAGCATTGTTCATTCGAAACTGGGAATAAACATGTCTCCAAATCCAGTAAAATACTCTTCCATAGCAGAAACAAACAATAGTGATGAAAATGTGTGTTTGTATGTGTGAGTTTTTCACACAGTGACAGTAAGGAATGAGATGAAAAAGGTCTCCTATGTCATAAGATCAAGGATTGCTGCTCTTACCTCAGTGGAGTAGAAAATTCTTATTATTCTTTTGTTCTATATAGACAAACTCAAAGTTTGACTAATACTTTTTTTCTTTTTACTCAGTCTTAAATAAATGATATTTACGAGTATTATGTCAGTAGCATTTTTTAAATTATTTCTAATGCATTGCGCAAAGACTAGAATGTATGAACGATATAAAATCAATATAAATGTCATGCTAGTACTAATGCACATGGACATACACATACAAACCACAAGAAACCTCTATGCCGCTCCACTGTAGGTCATCGGTGCGTGATAATGGTTGGGTGGCCCTAGTAATTAGGTTAGCATCAGGGAGTAAACTATTAGTTATCATGGTGGATCTTTTAGGATTTTGTTTCTTCAATCCATTTCTCAAACATAGCTCAATTTCCATGAGACGTATATCTCACTTGCCCTTCCAACCAGTAGAGATTATTGTTTTATCATTGGTGGTGGTGCTGTCCAAATTAATGAGCTGGTGGTGGTGTGATTATCTGACGGATGTGTGCATTTTGAATCATTTTTTTCCATTTGAACAATGATCATTTGTTTGATAATTTTAGGTTGTTAATTGTGCATTTGAGAATTGTGATTATTGATGATTTTAGGTTGTTAATTGATGGTTTTAGGTTATTAGTTGTGCATTTGAAGTAACTGAGATTAATAATTGGTGATTTTAGGTTGTTAATTGATGATTATAGATTGTTAATTGTGCATTGAGCATTTGAGATATTGAGATTGTTGATGGAGGATGGGACACAATTGGATTGAATGTGTGATTTTTATTAATTTTTATTGCATTGAGCATTTGAGAATTGAGATTATTGACGGAGGATGGGATTCAATTAGATCGAGATACCGTTGGTTAGCACAGACACGGACACCAAATCTGATCGACGGTGTCTGGCATTTAAAAAATAAATCAACGTATGCCGATATTTTCGGAGGTGCATGTAGGGAGGCATCAGACACATGTCCAGAGGCGTCGGACACGTGTCGGTATGTGTCGGACATGTGTCCGGAGGTGTCAGACACGTGTCGAACACGTGTCTGGAGGTGTCAGATACGTATCAGACACCATATCGACACCTTATATGAGGTGTTGGAATTGAGATTGTTGACTGTGCATTACATTGAGGTTAATTAGGATAATGCGACATTATTAACATGCACTTTCTGGAATCTCATCGTGTCTCCAACAGTGGCTATAATTATTTAGTGTGACATTTAATAGATTTAATTAAGCTATGAAATTGATGCTCATCAATTGAATAATGCTCGATTGGCTTTTCATGTTAAAGTAGGTTAAATGACTTGTGCTTCGGTGAACAAGGATGTTTCAATCGGCAGACACTTATTCAAGGTCATGATGCCTGGTTTTCACGACAGACTTGTATGCCATCCCTCTTTCTCTAATTTTTGTGTGTGTACGCACTATTATCTTTGGTTAAAAACTTACCTGTCTTACTGTATCATGAATATGTTAGGCCATACCGGTAGCCTTTTGTAGTTAGCTTGCTACAGTGAAATCAAAGGAAGGAACTTTAACCAGCCGCAAGGGGTCATGGCTTGTTAAAATCAAGAAGAAGAGTGGCCAAGAGGAAATTTGTTTCGAAGAGGGTTGGAACAAATTCGTGCAACAACATGACCTCCATATTGGGGACTTTGTTGTCTTTGAACACATGGGGCATATGCGTTTTCAAGTGCTGGTATTTGATTAAAGCACTTGTAAAAAAACTTTCCCCCATTGTTGAACTCCGAGCCCTAATTAAACCCTAAATTAAATTAATCGCATCGGATATGTGCATTTTGAATAATTTTGTGTTATTTGAACATTGATTATTTGTTTGATAATTTTAGGATGTTAATTCATCATTTGAGAATTGTGATTATTGATTGATGATTTTAGGTTGTTAATTGATGATTTTATATTGTTAATTGTGCATTTGAGCATTTGAGATATTGAGATTGTTGACGGAGGATGAGACTCAATTGGATTGAATGTGTGATTTTGTATTAATTTTTATTGCATTGAGCATTTGAGAATTGAGATTGTTGACGGAGGTGTCGGACACGTATTGGACACCATATCGACACCCTAAATGAGGTTTCGGAATTGAGATTGTTGACCGTGCATTGAATATAGGTTAATTAGGTTAACACGATATTCTTAACACCCCCTGGAATCTCATCATGGTTCCAGCACTGGTTATAATTAGCCATAATTAATCCTGATTAAGCATATTTTAATTAGGTTGAGGATTGAAAATTTTATTACAGGTTTGGGCATTTAAAAAAATAACTTTTAGCAACGGATTAATTCTGTCGCTAAAAGTTAACTTAATTAAAAGCTTTTATGTCATTAAAAATCCAATTTAGCGACGGAGCACTCTGTCGCTAAAACATTTATCTCGTCGCTAATTTCATAAAAAGAAAATAAATTAAAATATATAAAATATAATTAGCGACGGATATTCTGTCTCTAATTTATAAGTAAATCCGTCGCAAAAAGTCCTATATTAGACGACTTCGCAAAACTTTTAGTAACGAGCTTTTATACGAGGAACTTTTAGTGACGGTTGTTTTGTCGCTAAAGGTTTTAGCGACGGATTTATGTCTTTTATACGAGGGACTTTTAGGAATCAAGGTGAGTGAAGTAATAGTACAAATTTCGATAGACTTCCCATTATTGAAGAATGAGAGCGCAACTTTTGTAACACTTGATCCAATCAAATCCTAATTATGTTAAAAGCGTTCACCATTACACCCATCAAGGCCTAGAGTTGTCAAATGGGCCAGGCGGCCCGCGGCCTAGCCCGGCCCGACCCATACATGAACAGTGCTGGCCAGGCCATTTTGGGCTTAGGGCCTGGGCCAGGCCTGAATTTTTCTGAAAAAAGCCCGGGCCAGGTCCAGCCCGAAAAAGCCCGGGTTTGGCCCGACCCGAAGAACGGCCCGAAAAAAGCCCGATTTTGGCCCGGGTTGGCCCAGTTCTGGCCCGGGTCAAAGTGGCCAGAGAACTGTTTTTTCTTTTCTTCTTCCAACGACAAGAACGTGTACGAATAAAAAATAAAAAAAAGAGGTAAAGAAATAAAGTGACGCGTTTGACCAGTTCTAATAGCAACATGGGGATTAAGCTAACTTGACTTATGGGTGGATCAAGATCGGGACTTTTTCATCACTTCCACACTTTGCTCTTGAACCCATTTGTGACTGGCCTTCATCACAAAAAATCACCCCTTTTTCAACAAGTTTGCTGCAACAACTACTGTAATACCAAGCCATTAGTGAGAGCACTCTCTGTATCAGCAGCAGCAAAAATGGTCAAGGCCATTAGGGTTCATGAAGTTGGTGGCCCTGAGGTCCATTTCTCTCTGTCTCTCTCCCGGTTTCTGTGTGTGGATATCATACTTAACATATGTAGTTTGCGATTTAATCCGCTGGCTCTTTTGAAAGTAGCCGCTAAATATTGAATAACAAGAAAATGCAAAATAAAAAAAAATTTGGGCCCGGGCCCGGCCCTAAATGTTGGGCCTAGGGCTTGGGCTTGGACCGGGTCCAGATATCCCCAGAGCCAGGCCCGGCCCGGTTGGCAGCCCCCTTGGCCCGGCCCCGGCCCTTTTGCTCGAGGCCCGATGGGCTTGGGCTGGGCGGCCGAAGCCCGGCCCATTTGACACCTCTATCAAGGCCGGTGCTTTATTTGCCTTGACTGAGAAGATGACTTCTTTTACATCAGAATCATTAAAGGACTCATCAAAAAATCCTGTTGAGCAGGAGACTACTGTTTATGGCCACAAGGTTCTAGCCGCCCGAGTTGGACATAAACCTGAAAGGCTGAAACCCACTTCAGAGTTTAGCTATTTCTTCAACTTTATCATGAGAAAATTTTGATGGCAAGATTCAAAGATCCAGCGCAACTCAGTAGTAAGCTATAACAATGCATTAATTTCTTTGGGGAACTTGTGTAATGTTTCATCTGAGATGTTATTTGCTTTCGTGGCTTCATTGCTCAATGCTCATGGGGGGTGATCGACTGATGGGTATCGGTGTTGACCCTTGTTTAATGGCATGGCAAACCATCTTCTTCAGTGATAAGAAAGAACGAAAGGAGAGGAGAAAGTAAGAAGGAGCCGCAGCCACTAGCTAGCGAAAACGCAGAGAACCATTATTAATGAAATTTACCTAGCAATAATCTCTTGCGTGTTTAATATCCACTTTGAATCGAATGGCAATATCCATTACAGAGAGTGCATGTGGAACTTTTCTTTGGAGGTGGTGGCAGTTCAGTTACAAAAAGCATTGAAACGTGAACACAAGAACAGTACCAGAGAGAGAGAGAGAGAGAGAGAGAGAGAGAGAGTGAATGCATGGGACATAAGCATAAAGAAAACACTAGCTAGCAACGAGTTCACGAGCCAACAACTGAGAACAATCCGTGAACAGAAGTCTGATTCCAAGTGTGAAGGAAGCAAACAAAATACAAAAGCAAGATGGGATTTTCTGTGTTATTTTCAATCTATATCGGGAGCAGCCATCACACCAAAACGACAAAGGCCTAACACTCATTATTCTGATGATGAAGTTGACACCACGCCAATCGGATTCTTCTTCTCACTTTGGTCTCATCGACAGCGACTATGTCCGTCTCTGAGTCCGTGACCTTTAGGCCGTCACATGACATGTCTAAGTGCCAAGTGGATTGGTGCCTTGCCCTCCACTTTTCCGGAAACTCCGCTTGGGGGGGGGGGGGGGGGGGGTGGGGTGGGGTGGTTCGGGATTCAGGACGTCTAAAACTTATATGTAAAAGTTTTAGTTGCCAGTATAAAGATTGAATTAGAATAATCAGATTTGGTGTAACGAATATCCCTTAATAAACTTAAAGCATTTTAGTTTTTAAGTTATCAGATGCGGAAAAAATAACGGTATGTCCATGTGCATAGCATTAGCATTACATCTCAGTCGAGATTAAAATTTTTTCTTTTTAGTGTCACTTGCTAATAGCATAACTTCAACCTTTAACGACAAAAGTATATTGAGAGAGTTCAAATTTCAAGTAAATTCATGAGTTTTCCATAATTTATACTATTAATTTTTTAACATTTTTACTTTAATGCTTTAATGAAATGGCATGTTGGTAATATTAGCATGTTTTTGTCACAATGGCCCTATTATTGAAGGTCCATCGCTGCAGTACGAACATAGATTGAATGGTTCCAGATGATCGGTTTCAGTTATTTATGATAGTCAAATAAGGAGGGGTTAATGAGACCGAGACACGTGCAACACATACAAATATCTATCAACATTATCTAAATGGTCGGGATCAATGGTCTCCGACCACCCAATACTCTAATAAGATATAAAAACTCCTTTTTTTTGTATTTAGATTTATTATCTTTGCTTTCTTAAAATTATATTCATTATTCCTACCACTTGGCATGTCAACTAATTGTTACTTAAGTTACTGTCTTAGTTTTGGAGAAGAAAGACAACTTGAACTCATTCATATGATCCTAACTTTTTTGCTTAGAGAAAAGAGAAAAAGAACATTTTTTCATTTTATTAGAACTAAAATGAGAAGACAAAGAAATTCCTCGTATTAAAGAAATGCTAAACTCAAATACCTTCATTTTTCAAATAAAATCCAGCTAAATTGAGCGTAAGTATCAGATTGTTAGGATAAACTTTTATCTCTGTTAATAAAGGAAAAACCATACGGACCGATCAACTTGTGCATCGTGCCTCACTTTGTAATTATTTTGTGACACTTCATGATCAAAATGAGCAAATTTTCATTATCAAATGTAGAGTTAACAGCTTGACACACAGGCTGTCCAAGAAAGGGAAAATGAAGAAGAAGGTAGCATATTACATGAACTTGAGGAATAAACACGAACCAGTATTGAGCTCTAGCATGCAGATCATGGCAATGTCACTTCTTGGACCTTGAGACCCTTCTGATCAACACCATGAAGCACATCAGGCGATACAACACGAAGAAGCCAATCAAGATGTACACATTCGTCCACCTCTGGCTCTCATGCAGCCCCCTCTTGTCTAGCACATCACCCCCAGTCGCCATGCACGTCTTCTTGTCGTCGTACCACATCAAACACCTTGACACAAGGCAGGTGTACTCATTGATCAGCAGAGCATCCAGCCCATACTTGTACATTGAGAAGTAGTGCATGAAAACCCAGTACTTGGGCATGCTGTCCTTCGCGATGAAGTAGCCGGAAAACAGGAAGAAGCCGGCGAGAAGCACCGTGACAAGGGAAGTTCCGGCGATGTAATTAGGTGCCACGGAGCTCAAGAACAGCACAAACGAGTTAGCCATCAAGACTATGACCCATATGATTAAGATAAAGTAAGCAAAAGCCTGCCATGTTCCGCAAAGACCCACCAAGAAATAGAGGGAAACCGAGTACACGATTGCTATGGCGAGCAAGTATGGCAGAAAGACCAAGGTGTTTGCTATGATGTAAGATGATAACCTGTAAACCCCACTTGAAGTTTCTCTCAGCAGAATGGGCCTTTCATTGATGAAGATTGGGAGGGTTTCGGTTGTGGAGGAGAGAAGGAAAGTTAGTGTGAAGGCAAAGAGGCCCATGCGCTTCTCGATTCCGGCTTTGTCGAACCCGATGTTGATGTAAATGGTGCCTAAAACCAGTCCCACAACTAGTGCCTGCAAGGTGTTTGTTAAGAGGAGCTGCTTTGTCCTGTAGATGATCTTCCAAAACCTGTTGTATAGAGCTGCAATTTCGTGGATTCTTGAGCTCTTACATCTTATTCCTTCAAAAGGGTTTGCTGTGGGTGCAGAGTTTTTGGGTGATTGCGGAATTGAAGGTGGTGAAACGGGTTCATTCTTGTCCAGCTGGTTTAGTATTTCCATGGCATATTCGAGTGCATTGAGCTGGGGGGGTATTGTGAAGCCGTTAGTGAGTAGGAATGTGTCGAGGGAGGAGAGTGCGCCGTGGTGGATGACTGTACCTTTTGATAGCAAGAGGATTCTGTCAATGGTGGAGAGGATTTTGAAACTGGGTTGGTGGATGGATAGGATGACTGTGCGTTGGCGAGAGTCCACGATCGATCGGAGGGTCTGCATTACCTTGAAAGCCGAGTTGCTATCAAGGCCCGACGTGGGTTCGTCGAGAAGGAGCACGGCCGGGTCATTTAGGAGGCTGAGGCCAATTGAAACTCGTCGACGTTCGCCACCCGATAGGCCATGGGCTAGCTTAGTGTGAGCCAAGTGTGTCAATCTTAGCTCGGCTAAAAGAGATATTACTATGATGGAAACATCAGTCGTTTTGGGGTTGAGAAGGCGGGCGGCAAACTCAAATGTTTCGTAGACAGTTAGCAATGGGAGGCATGCATCATGCTGAGGGACGTAAGCGGAGAGCTTCCGAAACGAGGAGGGATTAAGTGGGGAGGAGTTAAGGAGGAGACTGCCATTCGATGGTGAAGTTCGGGCGGCTAATATGTCGAGGAGGGTTGATTTTCCGGCACCACTTGGACCAACGATGGCAAGGATTTGGGAGGGGTAGGCGGTGAGGGAGACATCTCGGAGGATATAAGTTGGTGGTGTGGTGGTGCATGGTGGTTTAAAGAGGAATGTGGGTGCAATTGTGGCGGAGGATTTTGTGTAGCATATTGAAGAAGCTGTTATCTTGTAAGTTTTGAGGGTTGGAGGAGATGATTGTTCTTGTTCTTCCATGGGGGAGGTGGTGGGGAAGGTTGAAGAGGGAGAAGTTTGGGAATGGAGAGCAAAATGTGGGGTGATATGTTGGTAATGGTCTCCATGGCTTGAAGTGTAATGGTAGTGGATGATTAAAGTACGAGAAGTAAATTGTTCGAAGTGCCACCAAAGGAGTAATTCTAATTGTAAAGGGAGTTGGCCAATGAAGAAAGCTTGGCCTTCGTAAAGACCATGCAGTCTTTAAATGATTTTTCACTGAGCTGCAACCTCCTTTTTGTCCAAAGAAGGTCCACATGCACTATCTCTGATGGATAATTGTCGATTTAAATAAACCAACAAACTTTGGTTCTACTCGAATCGTAAGAATCTTCCTCAAATGTCGTGTATAGTGACAATTAAAAGTCGCTAAATATTTCTAGTGACTTTTCTTCTAACACTCTCAACGACAATTATTAGCAACATTTTTTAAAGGTCACTAAATAAAAGTCACTAGAAATATTTAGAAACGATTGATTGCCATTATATATGGAGTAGGAGAAAAATTCCTCCAACTGGGTAGCAGTCAAATTTTTTTCTCGAACATGTTAAACGCGCAAAAGATTGTTCATAGAGAAATTCATTATTGACATCACCTATGTTGCTTCTACCCTTTAATGATAGCTACATATAGAACCTCAACATATTTTCTTTCCTAGTCTATGAAATACTAAACGTGATATTCCAACCGAAAAAGCAATACCGATTTTCTCAATTCCAATCAAGTCAGTAGCTTTGAGTGACGAGAAAAAATTGGGGAAAGCAGAGCAAAGTCGAGGTAATCAGGACAAAAAATTAGCTATGGTAATTGATTAGTTTCAGAACTTTCCCATAACGGGATGAATGTACCTCAAATCAACCAAGTTTTAAACATAATTTGATTCGAGTAACCGAGAAGCTCTGTTTTATCTAAATATATATTCTGCCCAAACTTCAGTCTCAAACGATTTTTTTCTATGTGCTCTCGTTGTCCACACACATTTTTGTTGATAAATTTCTAACGATCACGTTGAAACGTAACCATCTCCTATGCGATTTAAGAGAAGCACAACAGTACATCTATCCTTAGGAAAGTTCAATTGAAAAAGCTAATTAAGGAGATCAATATATATGGACATGGAGGGATATAAGCATTGCAGAATGAAGTAACACAACTGATTTCAGTAGTTGCGGCCTGTGAGAATGATGAGTGGCATTTATACCGACATAACTTGTGAAAGAATTATACTAAGACGACAGATACACGGGTTGTTGGAAGTGCTATATAGAGTAAAGAGAAGGTTGTTCGTACAAAACAGCAAAGCCTTCACGAGTTCACTGTTCATAATCCTTTCTTCACCCCCACCCCCCTTCTCCCCCTCTCTGTCTCTCTCTGTGCGTGCGTCTGTCTACAGTATATGATGTGTGTGTGTGTGTGTGTGTGTGTGTGTGTGTGTGTTCTGGATGAGATCACGGGCCTTTGCATTGAATGGTTGTTGCGTCCGTGAGCGTTCGTCCACTAGTGAGAGCTAGGGATGCAGACCATGCATGGTGTTCTGAGAAGAAAGTGAATGCTTTTTGCGTCTTGTAGGGCACAAGTGAAAGAAAAGTGAAGAGGAAAAGGCTTTTTACTTATCCGACTAATCTGCAATCAGTCGGCTATCTACTTTAATATTTCTTTTTATTGTTCCTTGATTCTTTTAGCGCTCTTCGTTAATTTTAATCGTTAAATAGTTAAATTGAGGGATTAGAATAATAGGTTTGTCAGCTAATTCTAAAACTTACCCTAATCGATATACTAAGAGACCGTTTGTGATTGATTCTCAGAAGTAGACTTGATTTAATAAGAATTAGTTTTAAAAAAAATTAACTTTTAATTCATTCTAAGCATAATAGATTAAAAGTTGTTGAAGGTGCTTGAATAAAAAGTGATTAAAGTTTATTGAGGTAAAATTATCATATAGTATATCCAAATTGAAGGGGAGCATTTAATGCCTGTTTATATCTGAGGATATTTTGATAATTCTCTTAGTCAACCTTGATTTTCCAAAACTGATTAGTTCATAATTCAAGAAAATGAGAATTATGGATTTAAAAAATTTATTATTTTTTGCCGAACATTTCAAAACCTGATTTAATATGAATTTAATCAGATTTGACCATTTTATAATTAATCCCAAATACCCCTATTTTATGATAACTTAATCTTGACTATTGTATCTTTGAAATTACGATTTAATATAAATACACGTATTCATATATTTGAATAACAACTGAAGGGAGACGACTGAGATTACTCGTGGGTGAAGACGTTCCGGGAGTGGTGGACAATATCTTGAATTGAGACGATGAAGCGCTGTGGAGGATGGGCGGCCCGATTGCGTTCATGATATTGTCAGTTCGACACCGGCTCTAAGTAATGTTACCTATCATAAAAATTCGAAGTTGTTTTACCCAAATTTTGGAGCATAATTTTCTTTCAGGTGATGTTATGGAAAAAATGTATTTTTGTTGGAAGAGAAAGGTATTTTTTTGGGGTAGAAAATATACGTGAAAGGAAGATAAAAAGGCAAAAGAACTAAGAACGGGCATGCAAGAGAAAAATGAAAGTAGGAGATGCTATATAATAAAAAGACTTAGGGTCTGTTTGACACAGCTTTTTTTTTCAGTGGTCAGTTTTTAAAGAGCAGCTTAATTTTTTTTTTTTACAAAAAGAAGTGGGTGTTTGATAACTCTTTTTTTTTTGAGTTTTTTTTTTTTGGTGTTTGGTAACCTTTTTTATTTTGACTTTTTTTTTTTGTAGTGGTTTGCAGTGGCAGTGGTGGGGCGTAGCGGTGGTCGACGGTGGTGGTGGCCAGCGGTTGTCGCTGCCGGCGGTGGTGGCCGGAGGTGGTGGCCGGCGGCGGTGGTGGCCGGAGGTGGCCGCTCGGTGGTGGTTGCCGGCGGTTGGAGGTGGCTGTCGGTGGTTGCTGTCTGGCTGCGATGGGCGGTGGCTACCGGAGGTGGCTGCCGGAGGTTGCTGCCGGCGGTGGTGGCTGCCGACGGTCAAAGGTGGCTGTGGTGGTGGCTGCCGAAGGTGGCCGCCCGGTGGTGGTTGCTGCCGGTGGGAGGTGGCTGTCGGTGGTTGCTGTCTGGCGGCGGTGGTGGCCGGAGGTGGCCTCCGGCCAGCGGTGGGTGCGTTGTGGTGGAGGTCTCAAAAAAAAAATTTTAAGTGAAAAAAAAAAGAGCTTTCTCCTCTTTTTTTTTTACTCTACAATTTAAAAAGTGGGTTTTTAAATTGGAAAAAAAAGAGTTACCAAACACCCCATTTTTTCCCAATTTTTAAAACTGAAAAAGAGCAAAAAAAAACTCTGTCAAACGGCCCCTTAATTACTTATTTGCTTGCGTGGTATAGTTTAGTATATGAAGGCTTCGTTTGACAAAATTTTTTTTTTGGTTTTCAGTTTTTAAAGAGCAGTTTTTTAAAGAGCAGCTTAATTTTTTTTTTTATAAAAACAAGTGGGTGTTTGATAACCCCTTTTTTTTTGAGGTTTTTTTTTTTTGGTGTTTGGTAACCCTTTTTATTTTGACTTTTTTTTTTGGTGGTTTGCGGTGGCGGTGGTGGGGCGTAGCGGTGGTCGACGGTGGTGGTGGTGGTGGCCGACGACCGGAGGTGGCTGCCGGCAGTTACCGGCGGTGGTGGCCGGCGGCCGGAGGTAGCTGCCGGCGGCCGGAGGTGGTCGCCGGCGGCCGGAGGTGGCTGCCGGTGGTCGCCGGCGGCCGGAGGTGGTTGTCGGCAGTCTCCGGCGGTGGTCGCCGGCGGCCGGAGGTGGCTGCCGGCGGCCGGCAGTCTCCGGCGGTGGTCGCCTGAGGTGGCTGCCGGCGGTGGGAGGGTGGTGGTGGTGGTCGAAAAAAAAAAACCAAAAGTGAAAAAAAAAAACTAGTTTTTGGAGTTTTTTTTTTTACTCTACAGTTTAAAAACTGGTTTTTTAAATTGAAAAAAAAATGGTTACCAAACGCTCCTTTTTTTTTCAGTTTTTAAAACTGAAAAAAAAAGAGGGAAAAAAAGAGTGTCAAACGGGGCCGAAGTGCACCGAGATAAGAAACACACACGCGCGAGTGTGGGGTGCTTGGATCCGGGTCGGGTTTTTTGGCCGGGTCGGGGTATAGTCCGTGTGCACTAGACCCGGTTCGGATGAAAAGTTAAGTAATCCAACTCGGCCCTTGAGAAGCCTTTGTTCGACAGACTTAGCTTTAGGCCCAAATAAACTAATAGACCAAGTATGGTCCATCTCACTACCTCGTTCATTAGGTCTGGTTCATCAGTTCAGGCCCAAACAGACCCTTGAAATCTCTTTTGTGACACTTCATCATGCCCTTTAGTGACAGTTTGGACCTTCAGTTAGGAATGAGGAGTGAAAGTTAGTGACCATATTAACTAATCCCCTGAAAATGGTCTTGCAGAAGGAATAGTATATTGGCTTTGGAAATAATTGCTGATAAATTGATTAATAGCAGGCTCAAAATGTTTTTTTTGAAAATTGTTAAAAAAAAATTAATTTGAAAGTAAAAAACACGAAAGACTGATATCAAATAGTTCGGTAGCATATTTGAATTGCTGCCCAAGAGGTACCTCAACTTTATCTAAGATAAGGATCATTTGTTGTACAACATCTATACTTTAACAGTATTAGTGATAAAATATGTCATGAAAAGTGATTTATTGCTGTTGTTACAAATTTTAATGATAATCTTTGGTCGCTAAAACACATTTAGGAGATGATCTCAATCCATTTATACAATCACGCTTCACGGTCTTAAAACACAACGTCATCGTGTTTTCATCATGCCTCAAGAACAATCTTCAAAACTGGGCTGAGCTTGTTGCCTCAAAACCCCTCCATTCCCGATGGATGGGCTGGTCGGCAACTACCTCAAGCGAACTCTGAGCAGAAATCAAGTCCAAAGATATTGAAAATGGTTGACCATATTATCTTCTCCCCTCTTGGTAGGCCATGTACAGGGTTTGCACATATCCTCAAGCAAGTTCTCAACCAGATCCACACAAGCAGGTTTCTTTTTTTCTTTTTCTAGTCAATTCAAATATTCCAAAAGTAACCTGTTACAGAGCAGAGGAGTACCTCTGTTTCCCTTCCTCGTCCAAAGGCAAAAGAAGAGATATGGATTATTGGGGAACCGGACCAAAACAGTTGTTTTCTTCTGCCCCTTCTGCTAAATCATAGGCCGGACTATTAACAAGTCTATGAACTCTTACAAAATCCCAGCAAGTAAATAACCTCAGCTTCTCTCTGGCTTCATTTATAATAATTAAGCATAGCCACTCGGGTTGTACTTCATGATCATTGAGCCAATTCACAATCAGTGCTGCATCTCTTTCAAAAATCACATTGGTGCACTTACTTTGGATAGCCATATCGATGGCTAAGAAAGCGGTAGTGGCTTCAGCTGCTGTCGGTCCCATGTGTATATCTAATCTTGTCTGTGCCGCTATTATAGTTCCTTTGCAATCTTGGATAATTGCTGCTTGGATTGATCTGTTATGGCGGACTATTGCATCAAAGTTTACTCGGTACCAACCAGAAGGTGGGTTGTATTTCAATAGTACTTCCTTTATCATAAATTATTTGATTATGTTTGACTTGTGCGTTCATTTAGAATATAAGTTATATTTTATGAATTTTTTAATTTTACTCCAAAAGAGAGAAAGAGAGAGAGGGGGAGGAAGAAAGTGAGGCAGATAGAAAAAATGGTTCGTCAAGGATTACACGTGGAGAGAGAAATGAAATAAAAAAAAGTATGAAAATGATAAACATAAAAAAAAAATATATACAGAATCTTTCTTAATTTGAAAAGTGATCAAAATTTTAAGTACAGACCAAAAAGAAAATATAATCATTTTTTTTGGAAACGGATGGAATACAAACTGTAGAGATAAAGTCGCGACAAACATCTCTGAAACTCTGTAGTTGTTGCTAGAAAAGGCGAGTATTTTCAACGACCAACCGTTTACGGTGACAAAAATGAATGTCAAGTTCCGACTCTTTCTCCGTGCGTGTCACATGTCAACTACATCTATTCACTTGCCTTGCCTCGTCTTGTCTTGGTAGGCAATCCGTCAATTAGAACTCGGACAAACGTCCAGGTTCATCTCATCAATGTGAAGACCGCACAAATAGATTGATTTCACTCTACTTGGGACTTTTGCCGAACGTTGCAAACAAAAATTGTTTCTACAAATATTGGGACTTATTCTAGTGCGCCCTTGTTCTCCTCTCCGCTCGTATAAAAGGCCAAACTAATCCCATTAACAAGAGCAAGTTGCGAGCAAAATGGCAATAATATCACGTTCAAACTGATGGTAACATGTGAACTAGCAAGCAAGTAGGAAAAGAGACTTCAACTTGCTAGCAGTTGTAGGTCCACTTTACGAAAAAATTGAGATAAGATCAGGTTGAAGACTTGGCTATTTATTCCAAAGTCATACGATGGATGATCCTTTGCGTTTGGATTTGAAAGCTTGATAGTAGTGCAAGGTTGTCAAAATCAATTGGACTTTTCGAACCACAAAACGGTCTTCACGAGGCTTCACTACCAAACAGCAGATCGCTGTACACTACGCACGTCTTCATTTCTTGTTGGGCCGTCCACATGAAACCGAACACGTCTTGGATATTTTCAATAGAAAATGGCCACAAATATTTTCTCATTAAGTACTACTTAGGGAGGTCATTAGTCATCAGTATAGTTTTCCATGTGGTGTAGCATACCAAGTAGGAGGTTCGTGGTGGGAACCACCGGCAGCCGCCGTAGAAGACCAGGCCATATCAATCACCATGGTTGTGTGCTTGACTAGGTTTGCAATAAATATAGTTCGATTTGAAAAAAATTAGTGTATAACAAGGATTAATAAATACTAGTGGTTGTGGGCATGTACAATGCATGTGCAATTTTAGAGATTTGAAAATGTAACACATGCATATAGCAACAGAAGAAAAGAGATAACGACGATGTTGAATTACATGCGTATATTTTTCTCGTGCGTAGGTTCGCAAGTAATCTACCAGCACTTCAATATGCACTCCAAAGGAGAATTTTGCACGCTCCATATTAGATATGGCGAAGGAAAAACTAAAGTAGTAAAGGGGTAATGGAAGCGAAGGCCAATTCAATAAGGCATGGGTGTCAAATGTAAAATGGTAGCCAATTAATAACTTGCCATAGTCTCTCTTGGAGAGGTGATGAGAAAAAGACAAAAAACTAACTAACATGTAAGGTACCGATGTTACCTTTTTGTTACTAATGAATAGAAGTAGAACTATATATTAAATGTGCAAATTCAAAAGTTGAATAAACATTTTACTACAAGAGTGCTCTCTGTTAATAATAGTATAGATACAAATCAGTAAATATTCGATTTAACTAAATCAAAGTGTAACTTTTTTCATTTTTTCTCTAACCTACGCCTCCTCAAGAGTGTTGAGGGGTTTTACATGACTCATTAGAAGAAAAATATCCAAGTATAAGGAACAAGGGATATTTTTACCATGATTTACTTTAATTTCCTAGGGACATGAATTATAAGCCATATATCAAGTCAATGTAACCGGACCGCATTAGACGTAATTTTCATCATCGGCTATCAGATATAAATACGTAATATTATCCTAGGAGAACGACTTTCGATTAGTCGTTTCAAGAGGTGAGGGTATCCTATAAATCAAAGAAAATCTCGGACAAACACGACAATCACACTATCACTAATTTGGGGACGACTCACATTCATTAGTCGCGTCATATTTACCAAGTCCACTGAAAAACAGAAAAATCTAAAAGGTGTCCGGGCACAATCTCATGATGCACACTTCAACCGACTTCTCAAGTGAACTTGTCAAATGAAGTAGAGGCAAAGGTTACTAAGACAGGGACATAAATAACTTTAAATTGTGAACAAACATGCGTCTATGGATCTGCCTTTTCAAAGTTTCGAAAATCATAAAAGTTTACGATTTACGGTACCAAATTAGGTGGAAGTGATAATGTCTAACTGACAAATATCTTCTTCCAATCAGCAATCATGCCAAAGGGATTATTAAATTGGACCAAGTATCTTCTTTCACATGTTACAAGATGCCTTTATTTTGAATTGAACTTAGAAAACAAGGCAGATGAAAGGGATGTCAATGGCTTCAACAGAAGCAAGGCAAGGAATATGGGGCAAGTCAAGCAACCACGCCAGAATACCAAGATGATCACACCTTTACAGCATTATGCATGTGACCTGCTTCACACTTTAACTAATCACATAAAGGTCATTTCCTACTTTGGATAAGGCACAAATAGTATCCCAGATATCACCGTTCAATTAAACACGTAGATTTTGTCGCAATTAGGAAATAAAAATAACGTACAACTCTACATGTATTGACCTTTGATTAATGCTATATGCATTTATGTAAATATCTATAACGACAATTTTGTATAATAATTTTTAGGGTCACCAAAAAGATATCACTAAATATAGTTAGTAATTATTTGTCAATATATATAAATAGTTATTAGTTCTTCTAATAACAGTGATTATAGCCTAATTTTGTCCTTTCGAAAGTAATCACCATGCGAAAGGAACATCATGAAACTTGACCTCATTTACTTTTAACATGATTTTCAGTAAATCAAGTGGTTTGATAAGATTATTAAAGCAGTGTTGCTTGAAAGGACAAGGCCTACCACAAAGTAATAATGGCTAGAAAAAGAAGAAAACAAGTAAACGGCTGTCAAAAGGGCGCAGAATGATGCCTGCTTTAGTCTTCACGGAAACACTCAAGATGGTATCAACCCACTTGTTTCCATAACTTCGAGTAAAGCAGTTGCACAAACACCTTTTTGTAGGCTTTAGGGACAAATTGTAGGCCTACGCACAAAAGTGGTTTGTTCTTTTCTAGTTCTTCCAACCGTCACCGCCGATCACAACATCATTGGTAAAGCATTTCAAAATTGTCACTGAAAATTGCATTTGGTAAATTTTCCGATGATGTGTTTTAGCGGCAATTGTAGTGTTCATGCTACAAAAAGAGTGTCCGCACTAGCATTTACTAGCTGTTAATTTTTGGATATTCTCACAAACACAATTAATCATGACATCAATTAACCCTTCTTCTAAAAAGTTATCACTAACATCACTGCTGTTGATAATCTTTCTTGCCATCAGCATCAAACCATATTCAGCGACGATGTTTTGGTCGATGGCGACCTTCAGGGTGCTATTGGCTGCTTGATATAATCCATCATTGTCTCATAAATCAATCAATAGAAATAACTAGGCAAAGCATTGTATAATTATATTAGCGCGGTGAGCAATTGGTTCATTGTCAAAGCAACGCCCTCCAGCCGCCAGGCTATTACCATCAAATATGAGCTACATTTTCCAGAAGCTTTGGAGTTATGCAAGCCTAGCTAGGAAGGCGTCAGTGTCACACTCTCTCTATATTCACTCCATTATTAAAGCTCATCCACTTGCATATCTGCATATATACCTAGCTTAATATCTGCAAACTTCACCACATTTAGCAACCAGAACCCCACTTCCCTCCCCCACGTTCTTCTTCCTTTCTCCATCTACTAGAAGAACCCCAGCTAACAATGGCGGACAAGGATCAGCCTCAGGGAATGAATGGTCACGCCAGAAGCGACGAGGAGTACGCCGCAGCAAGAGACCTTCGCCGCCGGAAGAGAAACAAGTGTATTGTTTATGGTATTGCGTTTGTGATCTTCCAATTAATAGTCATAACCATCGCGGCACTCACCATTTTGAAGTTCAGAAATCCCAAGTTTCGCGTGCGATCTGCGTCGTTCAACGGTGCTTTTCGTGTCGAGACAACAGCAAATCCGTCATTCAACATCGTTATGAGTACCGTATTCGGTATCAAGAACAACAATTTTGGTCCTTTCAAGTATCAAAACACCACGGTTGATTTCTACTATAATGGCACGAAGGTAGGCGAAGCCTTGGTCCGCAAGTCCTCTGTTAACATCCGAGACACAAAGAAGGTGTCTGTTACGGTAAATTTGTCGTCCAATAACTTATCGAGAACGTCGGGATTTGGCACAGATATCAGTTCAGGGGTTTTGCCGCTTAGCAGCCAATCAAGAATTAGAGGAAAGGTCACAATTTTGTTCTTGATGAAGAAGAAGAGATCCACCACTATGAACTGCACCATGGAAGTTGCCCTTCGGACGAAGCAACTCCAGAATCTGAAATGCAAATGATCCTTTGTTCAAGCTTTCTGTGTGCAATTAGATTCCCTGAAGTAGTTTTGTGTGTGTGTGTATTTGTAAGAAGGGACTTCATATGTTCATACTTCATATCTGGCCTCTTTAGGCCTATTCTTTGGTTTGTTTGCTTTATATGTTGTTGAGATTGAATTTCAGGAATTATTGTCTTCCAATAGCTTTAGGGATCGGATCGATATTCCCCCGGCAAGATCTTTATTCCTGGCCTCAATAGATATAACCAATTCATGGCACCTTCTGCGGTGTCCTCCACGGTTACGAACACATTAGTTAAATTGATTCTCTTTCGGTTGATACTAGGAAGCCCTTTTAATCTCTTTTTGCCATGATCTTCACTGTGCGAGCTCTTTACCGAATGCAAAAAACACAATCTTTTAGCTAGAAAAGATGGGTAAGTAAGGATAATAGTGTGTATAAATAGACATATTCCCATATAATATTACCGGCAAAGAATTGAATGGCTTTTGTTTTGAATCCGATACTCCCACTCACAATGAAAGGTCTTATTGATCAGGTGCTTGCTGGTTTGTGGCACCGGCAGGCGGTACTGGTTCATCACTGCTGCTGAATGACAGGCTCCTTGGCAAAATTGGCATGATCCAAGGACTATGTTATATGGACTATGCTTGAAGTACCGGACACTCGACACTTAGATATGAGTATGAGATATGTGTCTGACACATTTCATATGATATGCTACTATGAACACTATCTTATTTTATTTAGTACCGTTAATAAATTGGGTCAGTAGACCCATTATCCGCCCACTAACAGATAATGTGTATTTGTTAGTTTGGATAAATACAGTTATTTAGAGAATATTTATCTCTTAAGTGTTTGAGATAAATACAATCTTTATCTCCTAAGAGTTGGAGGTAAAGCCAGTCTCTAATTGTATCTCTATATAAAGGCTAGAGATATCACAATAAATCATAAGTCAATAGTAATAATCCTCTCTATATATCACTCTCTCTAGAGCAATCACCAAGCTCTAGGATTTGGTTCGTGAACGAAGAACTCGACTCTAGTAGTCGTTTTCGTACCTGAGAAAAAGATCAAGCGTGTTGGAGGCTCGTAACAACAAGGATCCTACGTCGGAATATTCAGAGACTTCATACGGTATATTTCCGAACCCACTACGTGTTACGTGGTAGCGCAATAATTGTTGTAATCGTTTCAACAAGTACGTTATGTTTTGAGACAAGAGAAGTTGTCAACTAAACCCAAGTACAAGACAGAAAAAAAAAAAACCATTTCACCTTGGAAATAGCTAAAAAAACAATAATGAATAAGAACATTTCTCCGTATTCACATGTCTTGTATTTTCAAAATTAGATGAATCTGACACTTAGACACGTATTCGATCCGGACACTCTTACCGAGTCCATAGTCCAAGTACAGTATAGAACAGTCAACTTTTCTTTCCCCCGTGTTTTTTGTCCAACTTTTGATCCCTTGAAAATTGTAAGTCCCTGTTAGACAGATTACTTTAGAATGATTTATAGAGTAAAATTTTGAGAAGATTAACACTACCGGATACAAAATACCATTTCCATGCTAGTCTCTCCATCTGAAAGAAAGAAATTAGGTCCATGCCAATTGCAAGGATGGAATGCCAGACACTCTAAAAGAAGATAGTAAATGAGCAACTTTATGAAGATGAGCAAATGGTGTGCAAACAAAAGATGACTTATGAGACTAGAGATCAAACGTTGGTTGCTAAAAACATGAAATGTGAGAAAAAGAAAAAAGGGGTAAAAATTCTATAGCGACCTTTCGGAACAGCACATGAGTTAACTGCAGCCAACCTAGAGCGCTTAATATATCTTCTTTGATGGGCTTTTTCAGATATCTGTTACGATGGAAACTCATAGCCTCAATGTATGAGGTAAAATAGATCACTTGGGGACGTTTCATCAATGTATAGATCAAATGAGTATACCAAAATGATTATGGAATTTGTTAGCTCAGATCCCCAACAAAGTAAATACTGAGGCAGACAAGCGGGGAACAACATTCATCCGTGCATGTCTTCGCTATATGCCTAGATATCTTTGCATGTGACAATTAATCCCATTTCTCACGCCACTAATCGAGGTGAGTCCTGATATTGGCATAAATTAGTTCGATATTGTCTAGAGAATCACATTATGGAAATGATATTAGTTTTTCTTGTTGCCATGTGACTTTAAGCTATTTAAATAATGGATAACTAAAATTTTATAATTAAGTTAAGAAGAGGTCTAGCACTAACTCATGAACAGATGCCTTTTTCTAATAATTCACTACTAATAAGGATAGTACTAACTAGATTTTGAGTTTAAGGTTAAATTACAGCTAATGATTGTGTTTTGTAATAATATAATATTTGTGCCCTTTGATAAGACGGAATCATGATGACGTTAAAAATTGAAAAGACACTTGCCGTCCTCTATTCTCGCTGCCTTTTGTTCTCTCATTTCTCTCATACTCATAGTTTTCAGAGGCGGACCGATCATTGAACCGATGAAGATACCGATTTACGATTCATTCGTCAACCGCTGGTTCAAGTAAATAAATTTAAATTAATCACGATTATTGAAAAAATTACTTGATTAGAAGTACATGATAATGTACAAATTTTGAGTTTACTAATAGCTATTGTGATACAATTTTTTGTATCCTTCAATTTTTATATCCAAAATTATCAAATAAAGACTAACATTAGGAAAACTAGTATAAAATCAAAGAGTTAATATTATTACTTGCTTTATCGTTTGCTAACAAAGATGTGTGGTTGGTCAAGTGGCATTAAAGTGGTTACTCAAAACTTCAAGTTGGACACTGTATTATATAGTGTATTTTTTACAATATAAATGTGTCCATGGGTGTTAACATGGTCCGACATGCCAGTTTGACACTATAACCGGCTGGTTTATGTCTCGTCATCTGGTTCAAGTGCAAATTTGGTCCAAATAAAAAGCCGGATAAGTGAAGTCACTGGTTCACGGTTGAACCGGTTCGACCGATAGATTCGGTTCGGTTCGGTTCTAACAACTATGCTCATACTCAAGCCACCGCAATCGCATCCTCCATCACTAACAACCACCATAGCACCACCCCAACACCACCAACCACAACCACCGCACCACCCCCAACACACCAAACCACAACCACCACACCACCCTAACTAGCACCGTCACCATCGTACTTTACAACCAATGCCAACCAAATCTAACTCCCAAACTCCACAAAATTTTTCCGAAGAATCTACTTGTAAAAGTGAACCAAATCCATCCTAAATCAAGCCAAATCTACTTTCTCCTTAACTCCACACACATTCACACAATCATCACCATGCATCTGCCCCCTTCAACGCCAATCCCACCGCCATTTACTTCTCCACCCAACAACTACCGCCACACACATGACCATCACCAGCCACCAAGCCACCACCACAATGGACCACCAATGATAGCAGTCATCCACCTCCATAACTAGACCAAGGACTCTCTCTCTCTCTCTATATATCACACACTGCTGCTAGGAAATGTGGGTTCGAGCCTACGTGGAGGTGCCACAAAGGCTGCAGTCCAAGTCAGCTTTCAAGTGTACAAAATGAGAGACAGCAAGGACGGAGTGAGGGCCGAGAGCAAGGCTCCCCAGACAGGTCGCAAGGGCTGGCAGTACTGCGCAGGCAAGGCAAAGACAAATGGTGCCGGCGACCGACAATCCCAGCTAGGGTCAGCGTCAGGGGTGCAGCGTCAAGAGTCCGATGTCAGGTGTCCGAATGTGTTTCTCTTTCTAGAATTCCAGAGAGAATGAGTTTTAGAGAGAGAAAGTGAAAATGGCAAAATGCGAGAGTTCTTCTGAAAATAAAATCCAATGTCCCCTATTTATAGGGAAAGAGTGCCGATGTCATTAATGTGTCATTGGCAGACACGTGTCACCCCCTGAGGGTGACACGTCACTAGGGGGTCCACAAATACCGGTTCTCCGTTGGACTGTCGGTTCCCAAATTCGCACCGCCTTGCCCCACACAGCATCTCTCTACCTGTCTGAGAAGACTGAAGACACCGTGCTGGCGCGATTAGAGTAAGCCCGTTGCCCTAGCCTCCAGTCCAAGCCATTACTGAATCCCACAAGCCTGGCAGCGGTGGGGAAGACCCGACGCCGAGCTGCCAGGTGGACTAGGCAAGATGCCCTTCCGAAGACCTGCTCCCATCTCGGAGTGACCCAGGGGTCATAGTCCTTGGTGGTGCCAACGCGAGCCCCCAGTGCCAGAGCACGTAGGCCAGTCATGCAGGCACCTTGGCGGAGATAGTGTCCCGGAGGAGTCGCCTATCCCGTTGCGAAGGGTCCTCGTGCCGGAGCACGGAGCGAAGTCCCCCCGGAATGAAGACGGCGATGGCCTTCAGGTTGTGAACCTATCCCGTAAGCATGTAACGTGATTGTGGTGCATGGGCGCGGTGCCTACAGCACGAAACATTGATTGTGGCGCATGGGCGCTGCGACCGTGAGCGACTGTCGTCATGGCGACAGAGCGGCCACAAGCGATGGTCGTTGTGGCTACGAGCGACGGTCATCGCGACGACGGAGCACGGCCGAGAGCGACGGTCGTCGCGACTACGGCGGAGCGCGGTTGCGAACGACGGTCGTCGGTTGTTAAGATAGGTGGCCGACCTCATAGGGTGGCCGACCCCATAAGGTGGCCGACCCCATAGGGTGGCCGACTCCCAAGGGTGGCCGAGCCCATAGGGTGGCCGACCCCCAAGGGTGGCCGACCCCTTGAGGTGGCCGACCCCCAAGGTGGAAGGCACGCCGAGGTCGCTTCAAGAGCAGTTCACGTGACTTGAGCATGCGTTGCTTTGACCGGCTCTTGAGCGTTGAAAAGTTGACCGCTGACTGGGTGATGTGTCGCGCAAAGTGGATCCCTTAGTGGGTCCTGGGGTGCGACCAGAATAGGGTATGAACACACACACACACACAAACAAAACAAACCAAATTCTGTTGCCTCTATAGAATTTTTCGAAACCTCAAACAGACCTTTTAAAAAATGTTACTGCATTAGGGAGAGGAGAAAAAAAAAAGGAGAGAAATGGGAAGACAGAGAGAGAGAGATACGCATGCAATACATTTTTAGTGTCAAAATTACGTACTAATGGTAGTATTGACATTTTTAAAGTATGAAATGACCACGTCAGTCAAATCGTTAGTTAGGGTTACGGAAAACTAATGTTCGCTGAGTCTGATATAGCTTTTTCACGTCTTGAATACGGGTGTACGTTTTGTAACACTGTCTTCGATTATAAGTTATCTCTAAGCTCTCTGAGCGTTTATTGATATATTCTTTAATTATATGACAAGTCACAAATCAAAGCTACGTAAAGATAATATCTGCAATCAATAATGAATTGATAAGTAAAAAAAAAAAGATCACCTAGTGAACACAAGACTCACGTCCCGTTCGGCGTGGAAACCTGCATCGTCTAGCAATATAGAACTGTAGAAAAAACACTAGATGGATGAAGCATGCAAAAAGTTTATAGCGACTCACAACTCTCAAACTTGTTACAACCGTCTGATCGGTAAACCACAATGAATATTTTAACGATATGTATAGAACACTCATGCCCCCCACGCAGTCCTTCTGAGTTTCAAATAGAATCCTCTGTCTGCATGAACTTGGCCTATAATTTTGTTGCAAAATTAAGCTCATCGGGTTGGTTCAATAGTGAGGCGAAATACGCAACGCAACGATGTTACTGATTTCCCTGTAAATGAATGTCTCAGAAAGGGAACATATTTCCTTACAAGCTGTTGAACATATACAGTGATCTTGTCATTCCGTTTTCTATGGGTCACAGCCCTTTTCTAGTAGCATATTTCAATAGAAGGATCGAAGACTATTATAATGACACCATCTAGAAGAAAGTGAAAATTTCAAAGTTGTTGGACGCGTTTAATTTGAGACCATCTTATGAGACCCATTCCCTTTTCCTTTCTCTGCTGCTTCCTATCTCCAAGGAAACGTGTCTATATATAGCTCATGGCATGCGCCCATAATTTTCACCACCACACCACCCATCTTCAGCTTCTTTTGAACATTCAGAATCACACCTTCACAACCGCTGTTAGAATAACAGTTAAAGAACCCGAAAAACAGATCAAAAATGGTAGAGGCAGGTTCAGTAGAATCTCAGGATCTTCGCCGCCAGAAGATGAAGAAGTACATCATATATGGTGTTGCCTTCGTGATATTTCAAGTCATTGTCTTGAGCATCATGGGACTCACCATCATGAAGTTCAGAAACCCCAAGTTCCGCGTGCGGTCTGCCACCTTCGACGGCGCTTTTGAGGTTGGAACAGCTGCGAATCCATCGTTTAACATCGCTATGAACACCAAATTCGGTGTCAGGAACAACAACTTCGGTCCATTCAAGTACCAGAACGCCACGGTCGACTTCTTCTATAGAAACACAAAGGTAGGCGAAGCCTTTGTTCGTAAGTCCAGCGTTAATATCCGGGACACAAAGAAGGTGGATGTTATGGTGAATTTGTCCTCCACAAATTTAACAACCACGTCGGAATTAGCCAATGATATCAGCTCCGGGATTTTGCCACTGACCAGCCAGTCTAGAATCAGAGGGAAGGTGACCATAATGTTCATGATGAAGAAGAACAGAGCCACCAACATGAATTGCACCATGGAGATTGCTCTTGCCACGAAGCAACTCCAGAATTTATCATGCAAGTGATTGTATGTTAATGTTTTTAGTTTGTGAGGAAGAATGTCGTATGTTCTTACCTCTGGTAGGCCTATTCTTTGTAGACCAGCTTTAATATACAATACCTATTTTAGGATTTATGTTTTATGAGCTAGATTTTGTCTCCTCTGCCTAAAATTCAGAACTGTTCTTAAGACATTTAGCTAGCTTGAGCAAAAATCTAGACTGAAATGCTGCTCTACCATGGAAGTTCTGCTGCGAGACAGTTCCCTTTTGTTGTTTGTGGCTTTGAACGACGAAAATTTTTGGGAATTATATAGCTAAAAACTGTTTGCATCATTTTTCTAATGACGGAAACCTGCACGTTGTGTCACTACTAAACTTCTTAGTAGCACGTTCACCACATCTGCCATAATCCATATCACAGTGGATATCTTACTGAATCAAACTATTAAGGACGAAGATTTATTTATTTATTTTTGTTTGGTTAATAGTATAGTGGAAGCACGTCATTAATAATGGTGTTTTACAAAGACGTTCCAGCTATTTGAGAGTTCAACCTACTACATAATAACACTGCCTATGAAGCTGAACATTGACTACATTAGCAAAGTTTGGTCTACAACTATTTAACTTAAAGAGTCTAATCTGTAGATTCCGGTGACCTTAATTTGCACTCAAAAGCAGCCAGCGAGACTCTGTTAGTGAATAGTCTCTTGCTCCCGAAAAAAATTCTTCAGAAATGAAAAATAGTATTAACATAACATCTTTCTATCATATAAAAGTGGCCATGCTATTGCACTCATCATCTCTGGCTCTTACATTTGGTCAAGCGAAGTTTTGAATTAGTACACATGATAATTTGCACGAGCTTTATATATTTTGTTCAATTCAGAGTCTTCAAATCTGCAAGTGCTTGTGATGCAAAGGTATCTATTGAACCATAAAAATAAGCTGTTGAACCCATTCTCCCAAAGGCTACAAATCTTAAAACTTTTCTGTTGGAAATTGCATCTACCACCGATAAAAATGGTCTGATCTAATGGGGACAAGAAGTTGAGTATAAATCGGAAGCCTTATGTTAGACTTAATTTCATTCATCTTGACCCCGTAATCAAGATTATTAGAATCTTACAATAGCATAAACATAAGAATAATAAGGTTACGAACTCATCGGAATCGAAGGAAGCCATAGATTACTATGAGTTTTATTATGATGATAAAAGAACGCCAAGATACGGAAGTGAACACGTACCCTTTGGTATTGATCTTCACTGCTCTTCTCTATTCTTGATGATGGAATAGAGTGGTGTATTTTTTTCTTTAGTCTAGGAGGCAAAGAGTGGCAAAAAACATAATAATAGCCTAGCTTCCAAGAAAAAAATATATTTATATAGAGAGAGTAGTGGGATCAACCCTAAAGCTTGTCAAATTTCAACTGTTCATCAAAATTAAGAGATTAGGGTCTATAAGCTTTTTATACACAATAAGTCATTAGTTTATCGGATGCTACATTAAATAGGCCCATAATGTTATTTTGCCAATATAATTAATTAATGTTCAAGTCAAATAAATAGTCAACCATAGTATGACCCGTTACGCGATCTAATTGGATTGGACCGATCAAATCCAACATTCTCCCACTTGGCCAAGGGTTATACTAAGGTTGATGTCATAAGTTTTGACATAACAAAATTGAACAAAACATCCCGTAAGTTAGGCCAAAATTTAATGAAAATACTAAAATGAATCTAAGATAGTATATGTGCCTCTTAACGCCACAACACCGTTCTCCGGTTATAATCTCAGAACTTTTGCCAAATATGACAGTCAAATAGCTTAATAGACATGAACTGCGTTGTTCCATCATAAATAACAATATGAACGAGTTCATGTGATCCTTACATGAGTGTTTGTTTCAGAATACCTCAAATGTGCACTTTTAATGAGAAGTAACAAACCATAATCATAATATCCAGAATCCAAAACAAAGGTGATCACAAAAATAAATGTCTCAAATAAAAATTTCATCGTCTAAGGGAAAGACTATCAACGAAACCCATGCTTGCAACATGTTCTCGAAAGAGAGTGGGTGGTAAGCCTTTCGTCATGAGATCCACCAACATAGCGATTGTATTGATATGCTGAATAGATACTATTTGATTCTGAATTCTTTTCCTCACAACAAGATACTTAATCCTAATATGCTTCGTTCCACCACTTGATTTGTTGTTCTTGGAAAAGAAAACAACAGCCTGATTGTCATAAAATATCTTCAGTGGTCTCGAAATTGTGTCCCGTAATGAAGTTCTTCAACCATACACCATAACATGAAGCCTCAAAACATGCCACAAACTCTGCCTCCATTGTGTGAGAAGACACTAATGACTGCTTAGCACTCTTCCATGAAACAGCTCCTTCTGCGAGCATGGAGACATAACCTGATGTGGATATCAAGGTATCTACACACCCTGCATAACCAGAATAACCAATAACCTCAAGGTTATCTGACTTCCTATAGGTAAGCATGAAATCCTTGGTACCCTGTAAGTAGCGCATGACTTTCTTGGCTGCTTTCCAATGTCTCATTCCTGGGTTTATTTGGTAACGTCCAAACATGCCAACAACATACGCTATATCTGGGCGAGTACAGACTTGAGCATACATAAGACTCCCTACTGCTGATGCATAGGGAATAAGCTCCATTTTGTCTTGCTCCAGTTGGTTCCTAGGACATTGTAGCAAACTAAATTTGTCACCTTAACAACAGGGGCAATAGTGGGAGCACAATTATGCATATTGAACCTTTTCAAAACCTTATTAATATAGGCTCTTTGGGACAATCCCAATATCCCACGAGACCTATCTCAGTGAATCTCAATGCCTATAACATAAGAGGCCTCTCCAAGATCTTTTATATCAAAATTCTTAGACAGAAATTTTTGGTCTCGTGCAACATATGTATATCACTACTAGCAAGTAAGATATCATCTACATACAAAACTAGAATGATGAAATTACTCCCACTGGTCTTTAGGTATATACATTGGTCCACTGCATTTTCTTTAAAGCCAAATTTACTAATCACATCATGGAACTTAAGATACCATTGTCTAGAGGCTTGCTTTAATTTGTATATGTTCATTGCCTTCAACCATAAACCCTTCTGGTTGCGTAATATAGACATTTTCATGCAAGTCACCATTAAGAAATGCAGTCTTTACATCCATTTGATGTAACTCTAAATCATAATGAGCCACTAAAGCCATGACTATTCGAAAGGAATCCTTTTTTGACACAGGAGAAAATGTTTCATTATAATTTATCCCCTCCCTTTGAGTGAAACCTTTAGCGACGAGTCTAGCCTTGTATCTTTCGACATTACCTTTAGGATCTAGCTTAGTTTTGTAGACCCATTTACAGCCTACAGCTTTGGCCCCTTCAGGCAAGTCAACAAGGTCTCAAACTTCATTTATTTTCATTGACTCTAACTCATCTTTCATGGCCTCAAGCCATTGAATTGAGTGATCGCTCATAATAGCTTCTTTAAAGGATGTGGGATCATTTTCTATGCCTAGATTATAGTCAGCCTCATCTATAACACAATATAGTCATCATTATCCTCTCTATGAGGTAATGACGCACTAACCTTTTGGATAACAGGAATAGAAACATGATCCTGAATTTCCTCAAGGTTTATTATTCTTGGTGTACAACTCCCACTATACTTAGCATCTTTAAAAAATACTGCATGCCTAGTTTCAACAATTCTAGCGGTATGTGATGGACAGTAAAATCTGAAACCCTTAGACTTTTCATGATAACCTATAAAATGATAACTTATGGTCTTGGGATCGAGTTTCTTAGTATGCGGATTATAGACTTTTGCTTCAACTAAACAGCCCCACACATGAAAATATTCTAAACTTGGTTTCCTCTTTGTCCACAATTCAAAAGGTGTTTAGGCACAAACTTACTGGGAACCCTGTTAAGAATATGCACAGCTGTTTTAAGTGCTTCAACCCACAAAAACTCTGGTAGAGTGCTTTGGCATATCATATTTCGTACCATATCCATGCGAGTACGATTTTGCCTTTCAGCTACACCATTCTGCTGGGGTGTACCTGGCATTGTATAATGAGAAACGATGCCACATTTTTCCAAATACAAGGCAAAAGGACTAGGGTTACGATCCATTTAAGAGAATTTTCCATAATATTCTCCGTCTCTGTTAGATCTTACAACTTTAATATTTAGGTCGAGTTAATTTTCAACTTCGGCTTTGTAAGTCTTAAACATGGCAAGTGAGTCAGATTTTTCATGAATGAGGTAAACATATCCATAACGAGAATAGTCATCAATAAAGGTGATAAAGTATCTATGACCACCAATACCCGGTGTAGGGAAAGGTCCACAAATGTCAGTGTGGATAAGCTTTAAAAGTCCCGTACTTCGAGTGGCACCACGTTTATTGCCTTTTACAAATTTTCCTTTAATACATTCAATACATGTATCAAAATCTAAGAAATCTAAAGAATGAAGAATTACATTCTCAATGAGGCCTTCCATTCTGCCTCGTGATATGTGACCTAGACGTTCATGCCACAATTTAGCAAAATTTTCATTCTCTCCTTTTCTTTTACCACAAGTTTTAGCAACTACATCATTCACGTTCATTGTTTTCAAGGATTCAGTAAAAGAAGCATTCAAAAGTAATTTGTAGAGGTTTCTCTCTAACAAACCAGAACCAATAACTCTAGCGTAAAGAAAAAGAGAGAAACCTTTATTCTCAAACTTAAACGAATATCCATAAGCGTCAAGTCTAGAAACAGAAATAAGATTTCTAGTCATACTGGGAACATAAACAGTATCAACTAAATCCAAATTAAAGCCACTCTCCAAAACTAAACGGAGAGTTCTTACATCTTCAACTTGAGCTTTCTCTCCATTTCCTTCTAAAACATTACGGTCCCCTTTGTTTAATTTCTTCGAAAAGGAATCCCTGAAATGAATTATTTATGTGCACAGTTGCACCTATGTCAACCCACCATGTATTTAAAGGAGCATCAATTGTATAAGACTCATAACAAACACAAATAGATAAATTACCTTTCTTTTTCAGCCATTCTCTGAATTTATGACATTCTTTCCTCATATGTCCTTTATCCATACCTTTAGATGGACCAGTTATGGCAACGTGAGCACTATCAGGTTGTTCAGACTTTAACACACATGGAAATCAACTCGCTCATCTTTCATTTCTCTTTTTGCGTGTTATAGTTGATCTTAAAAGGACCAAACTTCATAATAAAGTGCACGAGAAAACCTTCAGAGATTTCCAAGTCCAAACCTCCATATCATTCATCCTTAAAATATGCTCACGAACACCGTTGGATCATACTTGAGCGTAACCATTTTAGTGATGAGAGTAGTAGCATGTGCCTTAGAAAAACCCTGAAACTGTTCTTCAATATGAGCAAGGTACAACTTAGCATTATCCGAGTCAGGAATGGCTCCTCGAATAGAAGTCGTAATGGAGCCTTTCATAATCATTAGGGATATGCGGTTGGAACGCTCCCACTTTTCATAAGCCGCCTTTTGCTCAGTAGAACTTTCAGCCGTAAGGGCAGCAGGCGCGCCAACCCGTAAAGCATAATCCAAATTCATAACTCCAAGGATTATGCTAATCTGCTCTTTCCATTTTCTAAAATTGGTGCCGCTCAATGATTCAATAGAGGAAAGATAGCCAGTAATTGTAGTAAGACTAAACGCTAAACAATAACAATAATCATGCACGTTAGTACCGAAAATCCACATGATGAAGACAATTAGTTCATCATTTAACATAATAAAATAAATTGAGGGATAAATAATTTATTTGTATGAAAAAGGTAAATACACAAAACCTTTCTTAAAAAAAAAAATTAACATATCACTTATACCTTCCGTTGGGCCGGTTATTAACATACAAGTGTTTTTCCATCATTAACAATTTGGAAATCATTAAAAGTAACATGATTGCAAATTATATCACCGTTGGACAGAAAATAATTTGACCCGTGCAATTTATTATTTCCTTTCTTTCCGCTTAAAAAATTAAAATATAATCTTCCGTTGGGCCGATTAATATTTTAATTAATAAGCGTAACATGATGTGGTTTATCATTATCTCAACTTATAAAAGATAATAAACTACCGTTGGGCCGCTTACTGCCAAAATAAGTAAGAACCACTAATTATTTCAAGTTCATTATCATAATCTAGACATGCCGAACAAAGCATAAAGTTTTGGCATGATCTCGTAATTTCAGACTAATTCTTGAAATTATAATAATATTGACACGTTATATTCATCAGTATCCCATAATATAAGTCAATATTAAAATACATATGTTATGAATAATAACGTATTAAATAAACAATTTCAATAGGAATATAGTATTAAGTCACTTTATAAATTTTAATTTTACAAAGACACAATTAAATACATAAGTCTCTTTGAAACCCATTTTAAAAATTGGCCAAACCAGGCCCAATCATCACCTACGAGGCCTTTTCTTAAGTAGCCAAACAGGGCCAAAACAGCCCAATTCACTGGCCTAAAGGCTCTTCTCACTGGCCCAATTTTGCTGCAGATGGCATGCCCTTTAACAGGCCTTTTAAGGCCCAACAGCTTCGGCCCACTTAACAACCACAAGCCACAAGGGCCAAAGGCTTCAGGCCACAAAACGGGCGGAAAACAAGTCTAAATATAATGTCCGCTGGGCCAATTTAATGATCCATATAACCCTTTTTTTTTCTGGGCCACATGCAGTTAACGGGCCACCTAACTAACATTTAACGGTCCAAACTTGTTGGCCCAATATACAAGGCCGACCAACAACCATAAGGCCGAAACAACATGCCGTAAGTCGGCCAACATGCCACACAGCCGTACCTTATTATTATTATTATTAAATTACGTTAACATTAATCCTTCAAATATTCAGAGAATTTTAAAGGGACGTTCTATGTTCATGCAATTGATTAACGCGGCTCTGATACTACATGTTAGACTTAATTTCATTCATCTTGATCCCATATTCAAGATCATTAGAATCTTATAATAGCATAAACATAAGAACAATAAGGTTACGAACTCACTGGAATCGAATGAAATCATAGATTACCAAGAGTTTTATTTTGATAATGAAAGAACGCCAAGATGCGGAAACGAACACGTACCCTTTGGTGTTGATCTTCACTACCCTTCTGTATTCTTAATGACGGAATATAGTGGTGTATTTTTTTCTTTAGTCTATGAGGCAAAGAGTGGCAAAAAACATAATAATACTCTAGCCTCCAAGAAGAAAATATATTTATATAGAGAGAGTAGTGGGATCAACCCTAAAGCCTGCCAAATCTCAACCGTCCATCAAAGTTAATAAATTAGGGTTTATAAGTCTTTTATACACAATAAGTCATTAGTGTATTGGATGCTAAATTAAATAGGCCCATAATGTTATTTAACCAATATGATTAATTAGTGTCTAAGTCAAATAAATAGTCAACAATAGTATGACCCGTTAGGCAACCTAATTGGATTGGACCGATCAAATCCAACACCTTAACCATGGGAACTGGTTGTTGCCTCTTGATATTAGCCTGAGTAACCCTGTTCCCGATCATGATGTCACATTACTTTAGTGATTTTCACCACCAAGATAAATTTTTACTGTCAAATGATAAAAGGTTATTACCATTAGTTGTTTCATTAACAAAACGATTTTGTTGGATCTAGTAACTTAACATGTCATTGATCAAAATTTAATTATTTAGAGGTAAATTTTGCTCTTAAAAACTTTAAACTAGAGCACATGATACATACATATACACCAACAGTGTGTCCGATAGTTTATGCCTGGACCAATTAAGTTGACACATCAATTATCGTCGGGATCTTGATTATTTAAGAATAAATTTTGGTTATAAAACGTAAAATTAGAGCGTATGAATCATTTACACGCCGACAATGTACCAATGGTGCAATTTGTTTCCTGGATACGCACACAAATTGTGCAGATTTATGCTGAAAAACACATAACTTCTGTTGCCGCTTCGAAATTCTTCCACTCCTCAAGCAAATCTCTTCAAAAAGGCTAATGTTGGAGATTAAGGAGAGGAGAATAAAGAGGGAGACCGGGGGGGGGGGGGGGAGAACGTATACATCACAAATATATATATATATATATATATATATATATATATATATATATATATATTTGTGATGTATATACATACTAGTATAGAGCACGTGCGTTGCACAAGAATATAGTCGAGAGAAATATTTGAGGTGATATTATTATCTTACTTGGGATAAAAAATAATGTAATTCAATTATGTTCTCAACTTTTTGTGAATTTTTTAGAAGAAATGTTATTTGATGATCGCAATTGTAATCAATTCAATGTTTGAAAATATTTTTTGTAAGCTTTGGATTAAAAAAATGTTTGATGGTACTGTTGAAAATAAAAGCAAATAGAGAACTTAAAAAAATGAATCTACGTCTTTATTTTTGTAAATTATTAAATTGGTTAATGGTTAAAATTTGTAATTTTTAAGACCAGGTCCTTTATGTTTCATCAATAAAAAACACAAAACACTCAGTCTTCAACTGTAATAACCGAACATATTTTCAATTCAAATTTGCAGCGTATTTGAGCCTTGTTTTTTTATTTAACCCTTTTTTTTGTTTTCCTAA
Organism: Escallonia herrerae; assembly: GCA_033070095.1. Lineage (NCBI taxonomy): Eukaryota > Viridiplantae > Streptophyta > Magnoliopsida > Escalloniales > Escalloniaceae > Escallonia > Escallonia herrerae. The sequence goes on from JAVXUP010000127.1 coordinate 725,824, forward strand.
CAATTTTCTGTTTCTTAATTGATTTTGTATTTTAGTTTCTTTATGTTGTTTTTGTTTTTCAGTTTTTTAATTGGTTAATTGTTTACTAACCTAAAATGAAGAAAGAAAATTACAATTCTCATTATCCAGGTCAATATCTAATATTTATTTTATTTTAACTAAATTAAAAGAATATAATAAAGGAACTTTTTTGTTATGTTTTTCTTTCTCATCACACTTTTCATTTTTTCATCAATGTATAAAATAGATTCATTACTTAATATTATTTTAATTTCATCAAAATTTAAAAAGGAGTAATAAAAGAAGGGTAAAAATATAATTAACGTAATTAACGGAAGACATAATTGTCAAAAAATAATTTATAAAATTTATACTTTTAGAGGTAGTGCGCGCGCGCATACACCCACACACACGCATACATAGATATAAATATATTTTTAACAACTACATATTTTGTTTCCCAATATGTAAATATTGATTTAGATTAAATTTATAACATAATGTTTCTTAAACACAGTACAAAAAAACTAATTAGGGAAGGTAAAGTTATTATTGAAATAACTGACGGAAGGTAAAACTCAAAATGATTACACAATTAGTAATTAACAATAGTATTTATGAAAGGGTATGGTAATAATGGAGTAGTATTAATGAAAGGGTAGGGTAATAATGGAGTAGTAATTATTAAAGGATAAGATTGTTATTAGAGTGATTAACGAAGGACAAAAATGGAATAAAAAGATTTACAAGATTCGTACTTTTATAGGTAGTATGTATATATATATATATATATATATATATATATATATATATATATATATATATATATATATATATATATATATATATATATATATATATATAGCAGATTCTTTTGCTTAAAATTGCGATACATATGATTTTTAGGACTCTATCTTTGTGACACATAGGACTTTTTAGGAACATTCTCCTTCTGTCACATAAGCTTCAACTTTGTATGTGGTAGTTCCCTAAGTTAATTGGTCTCTTCATTTAGAGTCCAACTTTTTTAAATTGGATATATATAATTGAAGAATCCTATTTGTTTTGGTGTCCTTTTTCTTTTCTATCCTATTTAACTATTTCCCATAATTTATTATTAGAAAATTCGTAAGTATAATTTACCCTATATTTATAAACTTTATAAAATTAAGAAGCCAATCATACACCTTATAAAACTCTACTTAATCACTATACTTATATATTAGGCCCTAATTTTGATTATTAATACCCTATTTAATTCAAGAATTCTATTTGTTTTGGTGTTCTTTTTTTTTTTACCTTATTATTTACCTCTTTCATATGATTTACTATTACAAAATTCGTATGTATAATTTATCCTATATTTGTAAACTTTATAAAATTAAGAAGTAAATCATACACCTTATAAAACTCTACTTAATCACTATACTTATATATTAGTCTCTAATATTGATTATTAACACCTTATATGATTTGAGAATCCTATTTATTTTGGTGTTCTTTTCCTTTTTCTCCTTTGTTTTGGTGTTCTTTTCCTTCCTACCTTATTATTTAACTCTTTCCTATGATTTATTATTAGAAAATTAGTAGGTTTAATTTACCCTATATTTGTAAACTTTATAAAATTGAGAAGCCAGTCATATACCTTATAAAACTCTACCTAATCACTATACTTATATATTAGGTCCTAATTTTGATTATTAATACCTCAAAAGCACTTTAAAAAAAATTTAGGACTTTATTGGATATATACAATTCAAGAATCCTATTTGTTTTGGTGTTCATTTTTTTTTTTACCATATTTAACTATTTCTTATGATTTATGATTGGAAATTTGTAGGTATAATTTACCCTATATTTGTAAACTTTATAAAATTAAGAAACTAATGATATATCTTATAAAACTCTACCTAATCATTATACTTATATATTAGGCCCTAATTTTGATTATTAACACCTTATAGGATTCAAGAATCCTTTTTATTTTGGTGTTTTCTACCTTTGTTTTGATGTTCTTTTCTTTTCCTACCTTATAATTTAACTCTTTTCTATCATTTATTATTAGAAAATTCGTAGGTATAATTTATCCTATATTTGTAAATTTTATAAAACTAAAAAGTCAATCATACACCTTAAAAAACTCTACCTAATCACTACTGTCGTAACCTGAACCCACGGACAGGCCCATGAGCTAGGCACGTGACCGGCCGCAGACTTAATGGACTCCAACCAAGGGCTCTGTCAGGTCTTACTGTAACTTGTACACAAAAGTTTTATAACCATGTAATTTAAATCTTTATCCTTAATAATATTTCTAAAATCACGCTTACAATTTCTCAATAAATCTCCAATGACATTCTTTATTTAACAACTAACATAGATCATTCGGTGAAGATCTAAGCTTCAAAAATCTCAAATTACAAATCCAGTACTAGCATACCACCTAATGATTTGTTAAATAATCTAAGAGGACTATAACTCCTATAGCAGTCGTCTACCATAATCCTCGTGGCCTTCATCAGTTTGGTTCCATCTAGATCATTGCTTGAAAAATATTTAGAAGAATGAGCTTGGGGTCCAGTAAGTACACATACCATATCCCTAAAATAGGTTTTGAGATTCATAAAAACATGCCAAGGTTTTCTTCAATTTAAAACTGATAAATATTTTCACAAGAGATATTATACATATATCTACTTTATGAAAGCAATTCATTCAAGATTCATAGTAACAAAGTATGACATCAAGAAGGCTCATTAACAACTATCACAGTTTGTTATAATATGGGTATGCTACGGTCAGCGTACATTCCTCCCTAACTAGGGCCCACAATCTCTCCTTCGTCAGGGATACATATTGTTGTGGTCGCAAGGGAGCACGAGCAACAGTACTGTGCGTCAACATTTCTTCCCGTTAATCAGGACCCAACAATTCAACTCTCTCCCGTGGATATGGGGCGCAACAACGAAGTCAGAAATACCGTCCCATTCAACATATATGAGCCAACTTTAAAATACTACTCATAGATAACATTCCATGGCATTTTGATGTATTTTCTCGTCAAACAATTTACACAAAAGTAGTGGCGTGCGAAAGGCTTTAAACTTTTAATTGAATGATTCATTTGTACATATACATAAACGGAAAATATGGTATAAGGAGGAACATGGCAAGAGTACTTACCTTGCTTAGTAATTAGTTCTTGAGCTCGATCAACAGTCACTCCTATCTCTTGACTACCGAAACCTAAATAATAAACCACAAGGACGTCATTAATTACTGCTCGAGCACCTAAGTATTAAGTTTCTCTTAAGTGAGTGAAGTTTACCAAACCGCCCCTCAACTTTTGTAGAATTACCTATTCGCCCTCGATGCCCAACATACCATTATCCACCTAGATATAACTTAAAAGAGTCTTTTTAAACCACTGATGGATTTTTCAGACAAGAACGGTCATCCCGGGAAATTATCACTCGGAACCCTAAGTCGGTCCTAAATTTGAGCGCTAATGACCTTGTTTTCAAAAATATATCAAAAAGTGCCGGAATGCCCCAAAATTTTATTCACAGAAGCATCTCAGTACTTTAAGGTCACTGTAAAATTCTAGGCTAAAATAATTTTGTTTACTACATTAAATAATTTGAAAACCTGTTTTGAAAATAAAATTGTTCGAGACATTTTCCATGTTCAGAAAAATCTGAGAAAATTTCACGTCAAAGGTTTCCAAAAATTAAAGAGAGTTTCAGTTTTACACTTTTTCTAGATCTGTTCTGAAGTGGTCTTTAGAAATAATTTAATAACTATCATAATAATGAAGCGTTACGCTATATCCGTTCGGGCGCTACACTGCTAAGAACGCTAAAAATAGCAAACGACTTTCAAAACATTTGAAACTCTGGAATATAAATTATCATAGTTATATAAGACTATTACCAAAGTATCATAATTTAATAACTTAATTTACCATTTTAAAATGTAACGAAATCTCTTTTACGAATAAAATTAGTTAGCATGATTTCCAAGCTTCGAAAAATCTGAAAATTTTACTGTGTGTAGATCTTGCAAAAATAACATAAGTTACTTCTTTGAGTTTTGTCCAAATAAGTTTCTAGATATATTTTAAAGTTTAAGAAAGAAACCGCTAAAATGGTCCTTTTTAGCGACAGTTTTAAGTCTAGTTTTAAACCCTTCCCTCTCTAACACAGTGCCTTCTTCTCAACCCATTAACCACATCACCTTACTTCACAGTACATACACCTCCATGCAGACCCATTTCTCTTCCTTACACCCCAGTTGCACTCACATGAAATGCAACATATTCACCATATACACACATTCAAACACCTAATTCACTCACAAAATTCCCTTTACACTCCACTCAAATAACTCCCCCTCCCCCACGGCAGTCCCATGACTGCCCCAAACTACTTTCTTTCTCTTTACAGCCATGTTTGTCATAGCCAAAACCCCACGAAGCTCCCATTTGATATGCACACTATCATATTCACAAACCCACTAACACTTCACCCATAAATCATCTCTCTTTCTTTCATGTATACCCATGAACCCACACAGTCACATATACATGCCAAAACATACACTTCAATTCTCAAAACACACACACACACACTGGGCTACACACCTGTATATTCGTGCACAACACTTATATCCAAGCTGCCTCATGGCAGCTTCATTTAGCCGCATATGAGTACTTTGCACACAAGCAAGTTACACACAAAAGCACACACTCAAATGGGTTTTGGACACACCAACATACAAGCACCTATCCATTACACCCTCAAACCGTTATGCATTCACAGGTGTACGCACATTGTTGCACTACACAACTTATATTCACTGCTCCTTCCACATTTCATTTTTACACTCCAAGCATCATATACCCAATGCCTTGCGATAGGTTTTTTTTTTCTTCTTGTCCCAGCCCCACGGCAACAGCCGCCGCGCTGCTACTCCCTATTCTGCTTCATCGTACATAGCCACTTCAACATTGCATATCAACACAATCAAAACAGCCGCACCTCCATCTGTTTCTATGCCACGGCAGCCATGGATGTCTCTACACTCCTTGCGCTACAACCCCTTCATGGTAACCCACTACCATACTTCGTTCCATGGTTGCCTCTCACGAGCCCATCAAGGCGCCATGGCTGTCGCCGCCATCCGCATATATATGTACCCATATGCATCACAGTGATCTAGATAACGTCCTCAGATTTGATGTACAAGGAAGACCCAATTGCATCTACAATAATATCCTTCCGTATAAACTTAGCTTCAAAAAGTAAATTTACCGGACAACGTTCTTCAATCGCCAGTGATCTTCCTCTCTTCCTCTCGGTATCCTTTGCTCAACAGAAGTGGCGCAGTCCAGGGAAAACTAGGGTCGGCCGTGCATCATGAAGTGTGTGTGTGTGTGTATATATATATATATATATATATATACACACACACACACACATAGGGAGCTGATCCGTTGAGAGCATTAGCAAGATCTTTTTTTCAGAAGCTGTCAGTCATCCGCTACATAGTGTAGCGGACGGACTTTTTGACCGTATTGCCTCTCCTCCCTCGTCCGCTACACTATATGGCGAACAACTTTTTTGGCCTGACATGTGACAGTCAAAAAGTAGTCCGCTACACTGTGTAGCGGACGAATGACTAACCCCCCTGACAGTTGTCACATCAGTCCTGTCAGTGCACGACTGTTACTTTGTCCTTATCCCACCGTCCGCGACACTGTGTAGCGGACAACTTTTTGGTTTTTACTGTCTGCTATACTATGTAGCGGACTTACCCACTCGTATACACACTTTGAAACTCTTATTCATTCTTTCTTCTCACAATTTTTCTAGCGGCGTTGGCAATTTCTTTCCAAGAAATCCTTTAATCGTCTCATCAATCACGTAAGTTCACAAACCGATCCTTTATTTGTTCATAATTAGAGTTGTTATGAGTATTATGACTTATGCATGGTTTTGAATATGTGTGCGCTGCATTGTGCTAGCGTTTGTCAATTTATCTATATATATTATATATGTGTATTACATATTATTTGTTCATGTGATTTCACTTGTAAAATCCCATTCCGTATATGTTTGTATGTATGTACATACATGTATACAACATGTGAACTTATGTGAGTACACGGTAGCGTTGTATTTGCACCAAAAAAGGTAGCGTTGTATGTATTATCTGATCACATGCTAGCGTTGCATGTGCTAGCGTTGTATGTTTGAGAATGTTTACGCTTCCAACCTTGCCGTTTTTCCATAATTTCAGTTGCAAAAAATGGATTTCAACCCTGGACCAGAAGATCCATCCGTATTATACGACCAAGCAAACCATATCAGTACGCTCATATGGGATGGTGGAGTAAGATACTTATTTTATCAACTTTCTTATTCTTGCGAACGTTGTATATCATTTGTGCTTAAATTGTATTTATTAATTCGTAGGAAAGAGCACTTCTCAACATGGTAGAAGTATCCGATAATTTCAAAACCTGAAAATTGAACAAAACCCAGAAAAGATTACTGCGTGGGATTGGGTTTGGGATTTTCACACATGGGCAAATCTTTCAACACCTTGACCGGCACTTAATAGGTGCCCTTGTTGAAAGGTGGAGAAGTGAAACGAATACGTTTCACTTCCTTCTCGGAGAGATGACAATTACCCTAGAAGATGTAGGGTTCATCTTAGGGTTACCGGTGACGGGGCGGCTGGTAATAACTCCTCCGTCAGAAGCAACGAATAAGAGAACCGCTAGGGACTTCTTTACTTCGATACCCCAGGATCAATTTAGCACTGGTGGTATCAAGTTGAAGTGGTTGGTAGATACCTACAAGGTTCTGCCGGATAACTACACGGATCAGATGCTTGTGCTGTACACACAAGCTTTTCTCTTGTGGGTGATGGGGGCAATTCTGTTCCCAACAACGTCGAAGAATACGGTCAGCGTCAAATATTTACCGTTGTTGGGTAACCTGCTGGAGGTTGGGGATTATGCCTGGGGTGCAGCAACTCTTGCGTACCTGTACCGAGCATTGCACAAGGCAACGAGGCCCGACTCCAAAGCTATATGTGCATGTCTCTCGCTATTGCAGGTATATCATACAAATCTTGATTATGTGCTTGATTTTTTTTGTTGAATCGACAATAAATTTTGACGATACTTTATTTAATTTGTCTTTGCTCTCAGGTGTGGTCTTATGAACACCTTGCTACCGGCGCACCCAGGCGTAGGGACGAAACCGATAATGTGTGGCCTCGGTTGTGCGCCTGGGAGTACAGCCGGAAGGACAGCCACTACCCGAGGAGAGACGATCCCCATCACAACATTACGTACTATTAGGGGGAGCTCGACTCGCTATCTCCGTGCCAGATGCGATGGGCACCGTACAAACGTTTGGCGCGACGGGTGGGAGAGTCGTTCGTCTTCACGCTCTCTGGGTTACAACGCACACCCCTGATCCACTTCGAGGTCGCAGAGTGGCAGCTGCCAGATCGCGCTATGCTCCATTTTGAGTGCCTGCAGGGGTTGCCAGCCGATGCGCTGGATATGAGGCTTAACAGGAACCCACCGGGTGTCGGACGGTTTGGCAAGGCAAATGCGCACGACTTGTGCGCACGAGAAATTGAGGTTTGGAATTCCTGGCAGGACACGCTGGCGGCCATTGTGTCGGAGCCTGACCCCGTGATCAGCATCGAACAGTACAATGAGTGGTACTACCGCATCACCCGGAGGAGAGTAGCCCCAGTAAGGTTTGAACGCTGGGAGAAGTACCACCCTAGGGGTCAGATCGATGAGCAGATGGCATACAATCTGGTAAGTTGCCAACCAGTGCTTTTAATTGAACTTGATGATTCTAAGTGTGTATGAAGTTACTTATTTATTATCTCTTTGGATGTAGGTTAATGCCTCGTTCGCCTTCTTCCAGAAGTTGAGCGAGCGAAAGGATCTGGTGGATGCAATGGGCGAGGAGCTTCGCCAACAGGCTGAAGCGTTGGCGTATGGCTGCAGGAATTTTTTGTGCCAAGCATCGGGACAGCCTTCGGGCGTCAGCCCGGGAATGGGTTATCCGGGGTGGCAGCCCCCTTATGTGAGCGAGGGATACACTGATCCCTCGGGACAGACTTCGGGGGTGAGCCAGGGATACGGTGGTCCCTCTGTACCAGGAATGGGTGGTGATTGGGGACCGCCAAGCACCATGGGCCAGGCTCAAGCGACATGGGAAGAGTACAGTGTGCCCTCCTTCTCTTTGCTTCTGGACTCGGAACCCCAACCCCTTTCTCAGAGTCAAGTCACGCAGGACTGGGGTTTCAAAAACATCAGTCTGTCTGAGACACTGCCCATTGTCCCGTGGGCAGGACCATCTATTGCCGAAGGAGGGCAATATCCCCCGGTCGACCCCCCCAAAGGAGTGCAATATCCCCCGGTCGACCCCGAGGGCAATATCGCAAAGGGCATCCATTGAAGCCCCTAAAGCCGCATAAATGCCAAATAATCAGAGAGCGTTATTTTAGCATGTACCCCCGGGACAAAGCGTTGTATAGTGTGAATCACCCGGAGGGCATGGATTACCATTGCTCGTGGGGAGAAATGTCCTCCCTGGCTCCGGGAAGTTGGTTAGACAACGGTGTCATCTTTACATACGTGGAGATTCTGAAGGAAAGGGGTCGGGAGAGGCTGAACGAGTATCCGGGCATTTTTTTGGTGGATGCCTTTTTTCATAGCCTCCTAGTGTCTGAATGGCATGAGTGGGTCGAACAAAGGGGGAAGAAAAAGTTGAGCCAGTGGAGACCGTCCGCTAACCTACGAGCGTATCTGAATAGGGATAGTCCAGTGAGCGCAAGGGTTGCCGACGTGTTTCTAATCCCATTTTTAGGGAAAAGCCACTGGTACTTGGTTTGCTATGAACCAACAGAAAAAGTCGTATCGGTGATCGACAGTCTCCACGACGATACCATCCACATGCCTGTGCTGCGGATGTACAAAGCCCAGTTGGACTCTATGGTAATCTTACGATTGTTGTTTAATGCTGATTGTAACTTGCCAATTGTAAATGTTAACTCGTGTCTTACGCCGTTTTTTGTTTCTCACAGAATCTATTTTGTGCAATGGTCAATGCTATCCGTGGTGTACATGTACCGGCGCGGCCAAAGCTCCATTTCCGATTGAAGAAGAGAAGGCCCAAGCAACATAATACTTCGGACTGCGGCGTCTTCCTTTGCATGTACATGGATTACATTTGTCGGTCTGAGAGCCTCAAGGCGGCCGCTTGGAGTCAAGAATGTGTAGAAGGCTTTAGATATAGGATAGCTTGGCAAATTATGAAAGGCCGGCCTAGAGCGGTTAGGTTTATTGAAAATCCGTCTAAGGACGAGAATCCGGCTCAACATGAGGACCCCAGTTGACATTGTACCATTAGAATAATTTTTTTTAATAAATCATGATTATTTAGAAAGCTGTCATTGGTGTGATTTGATTTGTGTTGAGATCAGTTGATTTGTGTTGAAGATGATTTATTGATTGATATGTGTTGAAATCAATTGACATTTGATTTGGGTTGATTTGATTAGATTTTGATTTGAGTTAGTTTTTTTGCTCTCATTGAGAATGATTGAATGATGGGAAACAAAATGGTAAATATTTTTTAAGTTTACCGTCCACTACACAGTGTAGCGGACGTCCAAAGACAGGAAAATTTTCTAAGTGTTTAAGTTGAGAGTTTCTGCTGCGCTGTCCGCTACACAGTGTAGCGGACGTCCAAAACCAGGAAAATTTTCTAAGTGTTGAAGTTGAGAGTTTTTGTTGCGCCGTCCACTACACAATGTAGTGGACGTTTCTAAGTGTTGAAGTGGAGAGTTTCTGCTGCGCCGTCCGCTACACAGTGTAGCGGACGTATAGGGAACAATTTTTTTTAAATGGGAGAAAATTTTCTAAGTGTTGACGTTGAGAGTATCTGCTATACTGTCCGCTAGACAGTGTAGCGGACGTCCCAATACAGGAAAATTTTCTAAGTGTTGAAGATGAGAGTTTTTGCTGTGCCGTCCGCTACACAGTGTAGCGGACGTCCAAAGAAAGGAAATTTTTTTCCAAGTGTTGGAGATCAGACTTTCTGCTCCGCCGTCTGCTACACAGTGTAGCGGACGTAGAGGCAACAAAATTTTTTTAAGTGTTGGAGATCAGACTTTCTGCTGCGCCGTCCGTTACACAGTGTAGCGGACGTCGCTAATTCTGTTTTATGAAACTGGCAAAGGAATAAGTGTTTTAGCAACGGAATAAACAATCTCAATATCTCAAATGCATGATTAACAATAAAAAATCATCAATTAACAACCTCAAATCATCAATTAACAATCACAATTCTCAAATGCACAATTAAGAACCTAAAATTATCAGACAAGAATTTATTAACACAAAATTGTTCATAATTTGATTTAGGGTTCAACATTGGGGGAAAGCTTTTTCACAAGTGCTTTGATCAAACACCAGCACTTGAAAACGCATATGCCCCTTGTGTTCAAAGATTACAAAGTCCCCTTCATTGAGTTCGTGCTGCTCGCATAAATTGCTCCAACCCTCTTCGAAACAAATTTGCTCTTGGCCGCGTTTCTTCTTGATTTTAACAAGCCATGACCCCTTGCGGCTGGTAAAAGTTGCTTCAAACCAAAGTGTGGTAAGCAATCTGCAAAAGGCTACTGGTATGGCCTATCATATTCATTATAAGACAGGTAAGTTTTTAACCAAAGAAAAACTTTTAACACACACGAAAACACAGAGAAAGAGGGATGGCCTACAAGTTCTGTATGAAACCCAGGCATCATGACCTTGAAGAAGTATCTGCCGACTGAAATGTCCCTGTTCACCGAAGCAGAAGCCATCAGGACGGATCTGTCACCGGAGATGTGGGTCGCCGTAGAGGGGGTCGCGGGTGGGTGAGATGTTCGAGATAGAGAGAGAAACGGGAGAAAGAAGAAAGGCCGATTTGATTGCTATTTAAGAGAAGTTTGACGTCCGCTACATTGTGTAGCGGACATAAAGGATACCAAGAGTTTTCCTGTCCGCTAGATTGTGTCGCGGAAATTCTATAAGTATAACAATTTGGGTTTCTGCTGCGCCGTTCGCTATATAGTGTAGCGGACGGGGCAAATAAAAAAAACTAAAGTTAGATTTGATGGCGACTCTAATAGGTCCATAAAAAATAACCTTCCAGTCTTTGGTCGAAAGATAATCTCATCAAAAAAAATATTACAAATCAAACAGACTTGATGGCTTATACAAAAAACTAAAGGTCCACTGCAGCTGCTTATTCCTCATCTTCGGCGTCATCTTCTTCCTTGTCTTGCAAACCCCTGGACTTATCCCCAGTGCCTTGTAATGGTTCCGCTTGTCATGGTTGGTCATTTTGTTGCACAATGCACACCTTCTCAGCTTTTTAGGTTGAGTTGTATGTTCAATAGAGCTCTTCATCCGCGTAGATCTCTTGCGGCCTTTCGTTTGCGATATAATTGGATCCAAAGGCCGGATATCATTGTCGTCTTCCTCCCCCGGCTCGTCATCTTCTGATCCCGTTGTAGGCTCAGTGTCAACCGCATTGCTGACTGAAGCTGCTTCCAACTGGTCGACGATGGGCTCTTGCTGCTGAGCTACCTCGAGGAGATGTTTATATCCGGCCATTGTAGCAGCACCTTTTACGGACAAACGGGTGAACATTGTCACCAGATGATTATACCGCAACGTCTCTGATTCTTCAAAGTCAGTATACGGGTGCTCCGGAAAGGAAATGGTACCGTGCAACCTGTTTGCACCTTTCGTCCACCGTGGCAAGACATATTTATCGGGGATTGTCCTGATATTCTTCTGGGTGAAAAACCGCAGAATGTGTCTACACAGGATGCCATGGAACTCAAACTTCTTGCAAACACATGTCACCGAATCTGTCAATGTGTCATGGCTCACCGTATAAATTCTGCGCAGCTTCTCAGGGACGAGGTCATTCACGAGCGAATAAACCTTGTACTCACGCGTAGACATTTCTGCCACCTTGTTTATACTGTATCGTCCCGATTTTCGCAGCTCTACTTGGTATAGCAAGAAGATCTCCTTCGTATAGACTTTGGCACCGTTCAGCTCCAGCGGGGTCTCAAGCAACCTTCTCCTTTGTTTGTACGTTGTTGCAAAGTCTGCAGCCCTTTCTTTTACGAACAACGAAGCAACCGCTTTTTGTGCGGATGCAACGAAACTCTTCAAATTGGTAGTTGTACCCACATAACTATCGAACGTGGCATTCATAGATTCACTCCTGCCCGTCGTTTTCATGCCCGCTGAAAAATACCTCCTCGTGTAAATGCCAATCCATTGCTCTTTGCGCTCGTACAAGTGCTGGAGCCACTCGTTGTCTTGCAATGAGTAATCCCGAACAAGCTTTTCCCACCTCTCCTCAAATTCCTCAATCGTTAACGACTTGTTAACGCACTTGTCAAAATCCTGTTTAAAGTCTGGATACTTTGCGTACACGTGATGCAGACGTTCAGGGTATTTGTTGCTTATGTGCCAAGTGCACAAGTTGTGCCGTGTCTGGGAAGACGGTAGCAATAGCCTTCTTCATTGCCAAATCTTGATCGGTGATGATCACTTTGGGTGCTTTGAAGTTCATTGCTTCCAGCCACGTCCTAAACAACCATACAAAAGAACCCTCTCTCTCGTCCCTTAACAAGGCGAACCCGAACAGGATGGAGTGATAATGATGATTGACGCCCGTGAAAGGAGCGAACGGCATCGAGTACTTGTTGGTACGGTATGTGGTGTCGAAAGTCACGACATCCCCAAAATGCTTATAAGCTAGCCTCGAACGACCGTCGACCCAAAAAATTGTACTAACTCGATGCTCGTCGTCAAGTTTATAATCGAAGGTAAACTGCGGGTCCTCCATCTGCATCCGTTTCAATAGGCTCATTGTAGATTGAGCATCATTGAGGTCATACGCGGCTCGTCTATGGGTTCGGACCGCGTTACGAACGTCTGTCGTGTTAAAGTTTAAATTTTGAATTCCCCCAGCCTGTTCAGCAAGAACATTAACAATCTCAGTAGGTCCAATTCGCGCATTGCTCATTGTGTGAATTAGGCTCCTCGCGACCTTACCCATCTTCTTGTGTTGATGCATCTGACTCACCTTAGAAGGAGTTACTAACGGGTGATTGTGTGCCAGTTCCAGGCTGGTAATAAGCCAATGATCTTGCTTGGGTTTGTAGCTTACGAACATCTTGACCTGGCAATTTGTGCGCTCAAAGCAGTCCCGTCTTCTACGCGAATATCCTATTTCGTCATCACTGTCATCATTGCCTACGCGTGTCTCATTTTGCAATGGGTTTCTGCCCCTATGACACTCGTATAAGCGAGAGCATATCTTTTTTGTTACGTTGCTTGTTCTTGTAGTCTTTATTCTAATGCCAAAACCAACCCTCAATGAATACGCTCGAAAACATTCTTCAGCTTCTTCCAATGTTTGAAACGTTCGTCCTAGATACGGATCACTAGCATCTACGGGGACGTTGGAGCTCGACACGAAATCAGACATTGTGAAACAAGACCTGTGTAGAAATAGACTACGCTTAACAATCAAAGGTCATTTCTAACTGAAAATATTACCTAAAAATTACCTTGGTGAATAGACCAATTTAGGATGACAAACATACCATATACATAATCTCAAAAGTGTCTCCAAATTAACAATTATTAATTTATTGAACATAACAAATTAAAATTACTAAGATAAATAGACAAATTCATCATGCTAAAATACAACAAACATTTCTCAAAAAATTTGAATTTAAATAGGATAAATTTTTCGAAGTTAGCGAATCTAAAAAAAATTGAATTAAACTATAATGAATTTATTTAAAGTTAACAAATTATACCTTTTTTATGAACATCATGTGTAGAACATCACAAAAAATTTAGAGTAGAACATCACAAATTGATGAATAGAGTGACAAATTTCTAGAACATCACAAAAAATCTATACTTTTTTGTCCAAACAAATAAATTATATTTTACCAGTCAATCCATAAAAAAAACTTCACCATTCACAAACTTACCTTACTTGAGTGAAGCTTGAATCAAGTGTTACTCGAAGCTTGAGCTGAAAATGGAAGCGAGTTTGAAGGAGAAGAAAATTGTGCTGAAGGAGCTGAGTAGGTTTTGGGAATAGGCAATACTGTCCGCGATACTGTGCAGCGGACAACATTGGCGACAACATTGATTTGTGCAGAAATAAAGGTATAGATAAGTCTGAAATTGTGTTAGTCGTGTCAAGTGAAAATTCGTCCGCTACACAGTGTAGTAGACGACTTTTTGACTGTCACATGCCAGGCCAAAAAAGTTGTCCGTCATATAGTGTAGTGGACGAGGGAAGAGGGGCAATACGGTCAAAAAGTCCGTCCAATACACTATGTAGCAAACGACTGACAGCTTTTGAAAAAAAAAATCTGGGCCGGATGGACGGTCAGATTGCGCTAGCAAAATCTCCTATTTTGCTAGCGCTCTCAACGGATCAGCTCCCACATATATATATATATATATATATATATATATATATATATATATATATATATATATATATATATACCCTAAACTAAGGAATTACAAAAAATCCCCATATTCTTTGTTAATTAATCTAACTTTTACCCGAAGTTTCCTCTTATTACAAAAGGTCCAAACAATTATTTATGACATTTTATGTGCTAAAAATTGTTAACGGATTATTACACTATCTCGTTTCACAAATCGTCGCTAAGTAAATTTGTCACAAATCGTCAATAATATCTGTTATCGTTAGATTTTTCTTATGATTCCAAAATTGTCGCTATAAGTCGCTAAAGAAAAGTATACTAACGCTAACAAGAGTTCGTCGCTAAAAGACGTAAATATTCTTACTTGTAAAATTTGTCGCTAAAGAATTAAATAAAATTTGTTAAAAATTACTAAAAATTCAAACCTTAGATCGGAGTATTACAACTACACTTATACAATAGGCCCTAATTTTGATTATTAATACTTCAAAAGCACTTTAAAATAATATGATTTTTAGAACTCTATCTTTGCGCCACGTAGAATTTTTTAGAAGTCTTCTCCTTCTGATACGTAAGCTTTAACTTTACATGTGGCTGTTCCCCGATGATTGGACATATAAGATTTAAGAATCTTATTTGTTTTGGAGTTCTTTTATTTTTCTACCAAATTTAACTCTTTCCTATGATTTATTATTAGAAAATTCGTAGGTATAATTTGCTCTGTATCTGTAAACTTTATAAAACTAAGAAACTAATCATACACTTTATAAAACTCTGCCTAATCATTGTACTTATGTTTTTATTAGGCCTTAATTTTGATTATTAATACGTAAAAAATACTTTAAAATAACAATATAAAATCCCAAAAATATAAAATACGAAAACTTTCCAGCTTACTAACTCTTTATTATGATTTATTATTAAAGAATTCATAAGTATTATTGATTAATACATGTAAGATTTGCGACATACAAAATTTGTTGAGCTCTTATATTTTTGACAAATAAGATTTTTAAAACTTTTGATCAGCAATTACATTAGAAGTTCTAAGAGAATTATATATTCTTTGAGATTGCTAAAGGTAAGTTTGAAAGGAATCTAATTTTTTTATAAGTTATACTGTTAAAGTCTAACGTGTTACACTCAACTTTAACTAAGAACATATATGTATTTGGTAGAAAATAATTGTAAGGGTAAATGAGTTAAAAGAAAATTTTCCTATTAATTGATAACAATGGCTAATTATGATAGTTAAAGTAATGGTACTGGGGAGATTTCAGCGGTAGATGTCACAGTATGATAGTGGTGTGAACTGAAAATGTGACAATGATTACGAATGTGATAGTAGTAATTCTTGTGGTGGTAGTTGTAACACTATTAATGAGATTGATATTTGTAATAGTTTTGACAAGCCATGATTGTAACGGTACATGTAGTTTTAGAGATGGTTGTGGTGGTGGTAATCTTAGTAGTATGATTATAGTGACGGCTGAGGTGATGGTAGTGGTAACAGTTAGTAAGTGATAATTCTAAGGTGATTAGAGATAGCATTAATATAATATTGGTTGACAAGTTATGCTCTAATGTGCCTTGGGCAAGTGATAAGGTGGGCGTAGTAGTAGTTCTAAATATGCTTATTTACAGTGGTAACACTAAGGTGTTTCAAGATAGTATCAACGTAGTACTGGTTCACGAGTTATACTCGGAATCTTGATTGGACAACTCACAAAAAAAAGACATAGTGATGACTCGATTAATCTTTGATAATTTGAACATATACATAGAACGTACTTTGAGTATTATATTTCATTTTCATTATGCATCGAATAAAAAATATGTGAAGTGCTTTGTATCAAGAAAGATATGAGATGACTCAATTAGCATTTATACATCATCTCTTACGGAAAATTGTAACTCTTTACTAGATTTTGTTAATAAAAACAAATAGAATCATAAAAATGAACATACAAATGGTGATTTTCTTCCTTCAAAGTATCTTCGGAGATAAGATTGCTTTAACCCTGTGATTAAAACAATGATGTTTGACTATTAAGTTAAAATGTATTAATTCACGACGATATATTAGTACGAGATTGTCGCTCATAATTTGTAACTATATAAATGTCAAAAGCATTGCTTATGAAAAGGCATTCTAGGACTATACCATAATTATTTGTATTGTAACATTCACATTTAATTTGTAAGTAAACATATGCATCAAAACTTTTCAAAAAGGTGTTTTCCAGATGTGATACTTTAATTTATATATCTGCCGGCAATTAACAAGAGTTATAACGTATCAATAATTAATGTATTTTAACCAATATTTTTAACACCTTGCTTTGGTGCTTTGAAATCTTTTTAATATTCTCATGCATCTTCCTGCAATGTCAAAGAAGTTAGGATTGTTGAATATAACTTTATACTTATATAACATGCATGAACAACATAGGCTACGAGAGACATATGAATGTATATTACATAGTTATTAGAAATTTAATAGTATAACTTAATGCATATTTGTTTTACCTCTTAAAATTAGAAGGAAGACAATTTTTTAAACTTATCCCGTGCATTTGCACGGGTCCATTAGCTAGTATATATAAAAAGCTGAAATATTTACTTAAAATTACACGTAAGATTTTTAGAACTCTATCTTTGCGACAAGTAGGCATTTTTAGGAGCTTTCTCCTTCTGACACGTAAGCTTCAACTTTGCATGTGGTAGTCCCTTAACTTAGTTGGTCTATTTATTTAGAGTCCAACTCTTTTGAATTGGATATATAAAATTCAATAATCCTATTTGTTTTGATATTCTTTTCTTTTCTACTCTATTTAACTCTTCATTATAATTTATTATTAAAAAATTCGTAGGTATAATTTATTCCATATTTTAAAACTAAAAAACTAATTATACACATTCTAAAACTCTACCTATAAATATACTTATACATTAGGCCTTAATTTTGATTATTAAAACCTCAAAAGCAATTTAAAATAATAATATAAAATCTCAAAAAATGTAAAATACTAAAATCATACCCTACTTACTAATTCTTTAGTATGATCCTTTTGTAAATCTTATAAAATAAAAAAAAACAAATCTACGTCTTTTAAAGCTCTACATAATCCAAAAAAGGCTTCATTTTGGACTACTAACTTCTTAAAAATACTTAAAACAAATAAAATAAAATCTCACAAATATAAATAAAATCTCACAAATATAAACAATGAAAATCATATATGAAATTAATGATTAATCTTTACAAATTAAAAGGTAAGCTTTTCATAGGGTATATTTTCGTTTTTACCTCAATCTTTTAGTTATGCAAAATATCATCCTATTTGTTTTGGTAAAATTTTTTAATTTTAAAGAAATCTTATTTCTTCTTAAGCTGTATTGTAACTTTTATCTTTTTGCACCTGTTTTCTTAAAATTTAACATGTTACGCACAATATAAACAAAATATTTAGAACCACTTATATTGGATCTCTAAGAAAAATTAAAATCGATTGAAGAATAATTTGTGACAAATTGAGAATAAGTTTGTAAAATAAAAGAGACGAAAAGATAAATAACTACAAAAAGAGAGAAGCCTGGGTGGCCCCAGGGTGGTAATGGTATAACTGAAATGTCGGTGCTAGATGTGAGTGTGTGAGGGTGGTAATATATGTAATTATGCGAGTGATCAACCATGCTAATTTTGATATTGATAATTGTTGTGGTAGAATTGAAGTGTTGATAGTGAGATTTGAATTATGTAGTGACAACATGTGACTGTAGCGGTGTTGGCATGTAGTATGCTAATGCTTGTGGTGGTGATATCATAACTAAACCATGATTAGTGCAAGAGGTGATGGTTGTTGTTAGAGTTGTTGTAGTGGTAACACTAAGGTGTTTCGGAGTAATATTAATTTACATTATAGTACTGATTGATAAGTTATGATCTAAACTGGATTGAATAAGTGATGAACCTAAAAAAGCTGACGGTAGAAACATGAAAGTGCAGTGACGAGCAAAAGTTATGATATGGTGAAGGTAGTTTGTAGTGACAATGACATCGCTAATTAAGGTATTTGGAGGTAGTGTCAGCGTAGTATTCATAGACGAGTTACGCCGAGAATCTTATACAGACAAACGATAAACTTAAATAAAAACATAATGACTTTAGGTTAGTTCTACCAGTAACTTGAAGGTGCATAAACTATATCCAGGACTAGAAACAATAAATTTTTTTTTCCCTAGAATGACTTTTATCTTTCGATTTTGATTTTGGTCCTACATTTTGATTTCTTAAAATTTCGTTAATTAGGCAAGACGATATTTTTGTGGTTAACCACTTTCTAGCCCTTGGCTACACTAATCTTTTATTCCAATGGTATTTTTATTAAGTCATGTTAGCAACACTTTATAAGTTATGTATAGATAGAAACACTTTCAATACTATTTTTTCTTTTCATTATGCACGGGACAAATAACATACACAAAAAGTTTCTCATGAAGAAAGAATGTGAGTAAATTTGACATTTATACTTATAGGAAGATTGAGGTTCATAGTAAATAAGTTATAACACTCTTTACTAGATTAAATTCACAAAAAACAGGAAATGATGGTAAAAATAACTGACTTTTTTTAATCGTATTGGTTCTGTATGTATCATTGATACATACTAACGATTATATCTACAAAGCTCCAAATATTAAACTAAAAAGTTTAAATTCAGTTAAATAGTAGTATGAGATTGTTGTCATATGTCGTCCAACGGTAATGAAAAGGCATCTTAAGTCTATAAGACTTTTAATTGTGACGTTCACTTCTTATTAAACTCACAAAAAATCAAAAGTGATGGTACAAATAACTGACTTTTTTTTAATCATATTGGTTCTGGATATATCATTGATATACTAACGATTATATCTACAAAGCTTTAAATATTAAACTAAAAAATTTAAATTCAGTTAAATAGTAGTACGAGATTGTTGTCATATATCGTCGCGAAATGTTAATGAAAATGTATCTTAAGTCTAAAAGACTTTTAATTGTAACGTTCACATCTTATTTGTGAGTAAAAACTGATCATATTAAATCATGCATTTTATCTTTATTGCTAAGGTATGCTTTTATAATGCTAATTTTTTAAAAGTTATATTCGAAGACAATCTTCTATAGAGTAAATTTCTTGCCTGCAGTTCAAAAATTACAGTAATAAACAATCTATAAAAACATATTATAAAAAATATTTTTAAAAAGTTAAGAAAATTAACAGTTGTAAAATATCTATAGAAATAAATATTAGACAATATTTGAGAAATTAAAGAACGCCCCGTGCATTGCACGAGTCCTTTAGCTAGTTTATATAAAAAACTGAAACCTTTACTTTAAATTGCGACACATATGATTTTTGAAACTTTATCTTTGCGACATTTAAGACTTTTTAAGAGCTTTCTTTTTCTGACACGTAAACTTCAACTTTACATGTGGTGGTCCCTAATTTAGTTGGTCTCTTTATTTAGAGTTCAACTCTTTTGAATTGGATATATAAAATTCAAGAATCCTATTTGTTTTGGTATTCTTTTCTTTTCTACTCTATTTAACTCTTTACTATAATTTATCATTAAAATTTTTTTAAGTATAATTTATGCAATATTTTAAAACTTTATAAAACTAAGAAGCTAATTATACACCTTCTAAAACTCTACCTAATGAATATACTTATACGTTAGGCCTTAATTTTGATTATTAAAACTTCAAAAGCACTTTAAAATAATAATATAAAATCTCGAAAATGTAAAATACGAAAATCATACCCTACTTACTAATTCTTTAGTATGATCATTGGCCCGACTTTTCTATTTAACTTTTTACTATAATTTATTATTAAAAATTCGTAGGTATAATTTTATGCAATATTTTTAAACTTTATAAAACTAAGAAACTAATTATATACCTTCTAAAACTCTACCTACTTCAACTTTGCATGTGGTAGTCCCTTAACTTAGTCGGTCTCTTTATTTAGAGTCCAAGATTCAAGAATCATATTTGTTTGTGTATTCTTTTCTTTTTCTACTTTATTTAACTCTTTACTTTAATTTATTATTAAAAAATTTATAGGTATAATATTTGCAATAATTTTAAACTTTATAAAATTAAGAAACTAATTATCAACCTTCTAAAACTCTACCTAATCAATATACTTATACATTATGCCTTAATTTTGATTATTAAAATCTCAAAAGTACTTTAAAATAATAATATAAAATCTCAAAAATGTAAAATACGAAAATCATACCCTACTTACTAATTCTTTAGTATGATCATTGGCTCGACTTTTGTAAATCTTATAAAATTAAAAAAAATCAAATCTACTTCTTTTAAATCTTTACATAATCCAAAAGGTTTCATTTTGGACTACTAACTTCTTAAAAACACTTCAAATAAATAAAATAAAATCTCACAAATGTAAACAACGAAAATCATGTATGAAATTAATGATTAATCCTTACAAATTAAAAGGTAAGCTTTTCATAATGTATATTTTCATTTTACCTCAATCTTTTAGTTATGCAAAACATCATCCTATTTCTTTGGTATTTTTTCCTTTTTAAAGAAATTTTATTTCTCCATAAGCGTTATTGTAACTTTCGTCTTTTTGCACCAATTTTCTTAAAATCTAAGATGTTACGCACAATATGAATAAAATATTTAGAACCAATTATATTGGATCTCCAAGAAAAATTAAAATCGATTGAAGAAAAATTTATGACAAGCTGAGAATAAGTTTGTAGAATAAAAGAGTCTAAAAGATAAATTAGTTATACGAATCTTTTACCCTTCATAAACAACTACAAAAAGAGAGAAGCCTGAGTGGTCCTAGGGTGGTAATGGTATAACCGAAATGTCGGTGCTAGATGTAAGTGTATGAGGGTGGTAATATATGCAATTATGCGAGTGATCAGTCATGCTAATTACGATAGAGATAATTGTTGTGGTAGAATTGGAGTGTTGGCAGTGAGATTTGGATTATGTAGTGACAACATGTGGCTGTAGCGACGTTGGCGTGTAGTATGCTGATACTTGTGGTGGTGATAGTCATAACTAAACAATGGTAGTGCAAGATGTGATAATTGTTGTTAGAGTTGTTGTATTGATAGCACTAAGGTGTTTCGAGGTAATATCAATTTGCATTACAGTACTGATTGATAAGTTATGATCTGGATTAAACAAGTGATGAATTTAAAAAAGCTGACGGTAGAAACATGAAAGTGCATTGACGAGCAAAAGTTATGATATGGTGAAGGTAACTGCATTTGTAGTGGTAATGATAGCACTAATTAAGGTATTTAGAAGTAATGTTAGTGTAATATTCATAGACCGGTTACGGCGAGAATCTTACGTAGACAAGTGATGAACTTAAATAAAAATATAATGACTTTAGGTTAGTTCTATCAGTAACTTGAAGGTGCATAAACTATATCCAGGACTAGAAGTAGTAATTTTTTTCCCCTAGAATGACTTTTATCTTTCGATTTTGATTTTGATCCCACATTTTTATTCCTTAAAGTTTCGTTAATTAGGCAAGACAATGTTTTTGTGGTTAACCACTTTCTAGCCCTTGTCTACACTAATTTAATATTTCAATGGTATTTTTATTAAGTCATGTTAGCAATACTTCAATAAGTTATGTATAGATAGAAATACTTTCAATGCTATTTTTTCTTTTCATTGTGCACGGAAAAATAACATACACAAAGAGTTTCTCATGAAGAAAGAAGGTGAGTGAATTTGACATTTATGCTTATAGAAAGATTGAGATTCATATACACTATCAGTAAATAAATTATAACACTCTTTACTAGATTAAACTCACAAAAAATCGAAAGTGATAGTACAAATAGCTGACTTTTTTTAATCATATTGGTTTTGGATATATCAGTGATACATACTAACGATTATATCTACAAACCTCCAAATATTAAGTTAAGAAGTTTAAATTCAGTTAAATAGTAGTACGAGATTGTTGTCATATGTCGTCGCGAAACGTTAATGAAAATGCATCCTAAGTTTATAAGACTTTTAATTGTAACGTTCACATCTTATTGTAAGTAAAAACATATCATATTAAATCAGACATTCTACCTTTGTTGCTAAGGTATGCTTTTATAATGCTAATTTTTTAAAAGTTCTATTCAAATGCAATCTTCTATATAGTAAATTTCTTACTTGCAGTTCAAACAATAACAGTTATAAACAATCTATAAAAAACACATTATAAAAAATATTTTTAGAAAGTTAGGAAAATTAGCAGCTGTAAAATATCTGTAGAAATAAATATTAGACAATATTTGAGAAATTAAAGAACGCCCTGTGCGTTATACGGATCCCTTAGCTAGTTTAGTGTCAAAATACATATTAAGGGTAGTATTGGCACTCCGAAGTACAAAATGGCCGCGTCAGGCAAATTGTTAGCTAAGGTTACGAAACCCTAACTTTGGTAGAAGCTGATAAAACCTTTTACATTTTTAGTACTAGTGTCAAGCTTTGCAACAACTGTCTTTGACTATAAGTTATGTCTAAACTTAGGAAGTTTATTGATATATCCTTCAATTATATGACAAGTCACAAATCAGAGCTACGTCAAGACGATATTGACAAAGAATAATGAAAAACAAGATTATTCAATGAAGACAAGATTCACGTGGTTCGGCACATAAGCCTGCATCGTGTAACAATAAAGAGCGGAAGAAAATTTGCTAGATGGATTGAGCATGCAAAAAGCAACTCGCAAATCGCAACTCGCAAACTTGAGTCCTATTGAGTTACAGATCGATAAACAACAATGAACCGCTACACCACGGACTAGGCTTTCAATTTTGTTGCTACATCAAGCTGGTCGTCTCGGTTCAAAACTAAAGCGAGGCAAAACAGGCAACGATGTTACTGATTTCCCTGTAAATGAATGTCTCAGAAGGGGAAACAAAATTTTCCTTACAAAAGCTTGAACATTTACAGTGATCTTGTCATTCAGTTTTCTATGAGTGAGTGTGACAGCCCTTCTCTAGTAGCATTTTCAATAGAAGCATCGACGACTATTATATTGACACCATCTAGAAGAAACTTTAAATTTCAAAGTCGTTGGACGCGTTTAATTTGAGATAATCTTATGAGACCCATTCCTTTTTTCCTTTCTCTGCTGCTTCCTATCTCCAACGAAAGGTGTCTATATATATAGCTCATGGCATGCGACCATAATTTTCACCACCACACCACCCATCTTCAGCTTCTTTTGAACATTCAGAATCACACCTTTCACAACCCCTGTTAGAGTAACAGTTAAGAACAGAAAAAACAGATCAAATATGGTAGAGGCAGGTTCAGCAGAATCTCAAGATCTTCGTCGCCAGAAAATGAAGAAGTACATCATATATGGTGTTGCCTTCGTGATATTTCAAGTCATTGTCCTGAGCATCATGGGACTCACCATCATGAAGTTCAGGAACCCCAAGTTCCGCGTTAGGTCTGCAACATTTGATGGCACTTTCGATGTTGGAACAGCTGTGAATCCATCGTTTAACATCGCTATGAACACCAAATTCGGTGTCAGGAACAACAACTTCGGTCCACTCAAGTACCAGAACGCCACGGTCGACTTCTACTACAGAAACACAAAGGTAGGCGAAGCGTTTGTTCGTAAGTCCAGCGTTAATATCCGGGACACAAAGAAGGTGGATGTTATAGTGAATTTGTCGTCCACAAACTTAACAAGCACGTCGGAATTAGCCAATGATATCAGCTCCGGGATTTTGCCACTGACCAGCCAATCAAGGATCAGAGGCAAGGTGACCATAATGTTCATGATGAAGAAGAACAGAGCCACCAACATGAACTGCACCATGGAGATTGCTCTCGCCACGAAGCAACTCCAGAACTTATCATGCAAGTGATTGTATGTCAATGCTTTTTGTTGTGAGGAAGAATATCATATTTTTTTCTAACCTCTGGTAGGCTATTCTTTGTACACCAGCTTTAATTTACAATACATTTGTTAATATTTTTGCTTCATGAGCTAGTTTTTGTTTCCTCTGCCTAAAAGTTTCAAAACTGTACTTTCGACTTTTGAATCGCAAGGCTTGGGCAAAAATAGCAGGCCCTAGACTGAAATGCTACTCCACCATGGAGTTCTGCTGGAAGACAGTTCCCTTTCGTTGTTTGTGGCTTTGATCGACATGCAGTTGGTGTCACTACTAAAATTCTTAGTGGCACGTTCACCACCTCTGCCATAATCCATATCACAATGGATATCTTTCTGAATGTAACCATTATGGACAAAGTTTATTTTGGCATTTCATGAAATGTTTTACAAAGTCGTTCCAGCTATTTGATAGTTTAATAATAACACTGCGTATGAAGCTAAAGATCGCCTACATTAGCAATTAGCAAAGTTTGGTCTAAAACTAGTTAACTCAGGAGTCTAATCTATAGATATTGGCGACCTTACTTTGCACGAGAAAGTAGCCACTGAGACTCCGTTAGTTTAATAGTCTTGTTCCCTAAAAGATTCTTCAGGAATGGAAAAATAGTATTAACATAACAATGTCATATAAAAGCGGCCATGCTGCTGCACTCATCATGTGCATGAGTGTTTTATGTTTTCTCCAATTCAGAGTCTTCAAATCTGCAAGTGCTTGTGATGCAAAGGTATCTGCTGAACCATAAAAATAAGCTGTTGAACCCATTCGTTGTACTCCCATAGGCTTCACGACCCATATTTCCCACTACAACTCTTAGACTTTGCTGTCGGAAATTGCATCTAACACTGATAAAAATGGTCTGGTCTAATGGGTAATGACAAGAAGTTGAGTATAAATTAGGGGAAAGTAGGGAATGACCCCCTCTACTTTACACGTTGTGCGATTTGCCCCCCTCCACTTCAAAGTTAAGCACTAAACCCCCCCACAGTTACAGAAAATGGGCACCTTAGACGGATCCGTTATGAATAGCGTGAAATGACCAAAATACCCTTATTTCTTTATTAGCTAATGACCCCCTGTACTATGCATGGTGTGCAATTTCCCCGCCTCAAATTTAAATTACAATTTTTGCCCATGACCCTCCTCCTCTGGTCAACCCTGCTACAATTGGTGATTCACTGAGCACAACCACTTCACTGAACACAACCACTAGTCTTTTTCTCAGACCACCAGGGAGTTAAAAAAAAAAAAAAGGAACCGCGATTGCCGTTAGGATTAACAACGAATTTGCAAATTAAGCTTTTGAAATCCTAAAATTAGAGGATTTGAAACCCTGATTTAAAAATTAGGGTTTTGAAACCTTAAAATTAGGGTTCAAAACCCTAATTAGAAAATTAGGGTTTCAAAACCCTAATTTGAAATTTAGGGTTTCTCTTCTCCTTCTCCATCTGACCCCGCCGCCGGCAGCCTCTCTCGGCGCACCACCATCCAGCAGACTCGCCCCGCCCCACCCCACCACGGGGGCAAGCCCCTTGGCAAACGCACCCCACCACGCCGGCAAGCGCTCTGGCAAACCCACACTACCCTTTTCAATTCAATTCCATTTCAATTCAATTCAATTTTTCATCAATGCCGTGGAAGGGGAAGGGGAAGGGGGAGGGCGGTCGCGGCGACGGGGAAGGGGGAGGGCGGTCGCGGCGACGGGGAAGGGGAAGGGGAAGGGCGGTCGCTGCGACGGGGCCTTGGGAAGGGGGGGCTGTCGCGGCGACGGGGAAGGGGGAGGGCGGTCGTTGCGACGGGGCCTTGGGAAGGGGGAGGCGGCGCGGCGACGGGGAAGGGGGAGGGTGGTGCGGCGACAGGGAAGAGGGAGGCAGACGGGGAAATGAAGGGGTGCGGTGGTCGGGTGGTCGGGGGAGTTGATAGAATTGGGTTGGGGGATAGGGGGGTTGGGTGGTGGGGGGGTGGGGTGGTTAGAATTAGGGTTTTTTTTTCTGATTTTCTTTTCTAAAAAGAGACAAGGGGCAAAAATGTCATTTATAAAAAGAAATCGTTAGTCAGCGCGCGTGTTGACCACGCGCTGTTATATTTAACGGTTTCCGTCTAAGGTGCCCATTTTCTGTAACTGTGGGGGGGTTTAGTACTTAACTTTGAAGTGGAGGGGGGCAAATCGCACAACGTGTAAAGTAGAGGGGGTCATTCCTTACTTTCCCCTATAAATTATAAGCCGTAACCATGGAAACCGGTTCTTGCCTCTTGATACTGGCCTGAGTGACCCCGTTCACATTCATGATTGGACAGAGTTGTTACAGGGTCACATTACTTTAGCGATTTTTACCACCAAGATAAATTTTTTACTGTCCAATGATAAAAAAATTATTACTAAATAACTAGGGTCAGTTGTTTCATTAACAACACGATTTTGTTAGACCTAGTAAGTTGGCATGTCATTGATCAAAATTTAATTATTTAATTGTGAATTTGACTCTTAAAAACCTTAAAGTATAGCATATAATACATTCGTGTACGTTGACCAACAATGTGTCAATGGCTTATTTACGAATAAATTCTGGTCATAAGAACGTAAAACTATAGCGTATGAAACATTTGCACGCTGAAAATGCATCAATGCTGCAATTTATTTTCTGGAGACACACACAAATGTGCCTATCTGTGAAGACACACACATAACTCAAATTATGTTGTCGCTTCAAAATTCTTCCAATCCTCAAACAGATCTATTCAAAAGGCTAATGCTTGCATATTAGGGAGACAAGAAAAAAGAGGGGGGGGGGGGAGAGATATGTATTCATTACAAATTTAGTGTCAAAATACGTAGTAAGGGTAGTATTGACATTGTCGAAGTACGAAATGGCCAAATCGTTGGTTAGGTTTCCAAAACCCTAACTTCAGTAGAATCTGATACAACTTCACATTTTTGCATACGGTGTCAGTTTTGCAACAACTGTTCGTGACTATAAATTATTGATATATCCTTTAATTATATGAGAAGTCACAAATCAGAGCTACGTGAAGAAAATATCTGCAAAGCGTAATGAAAACTCATGTAAAAAACAAGATTACCCAATGAATACAAGATTTGCGTGGTTCGGCGCGTAAGCCTAAATCGTCTAGCAATAAAGAGGGGTAGGAAATACGCTAGATAGATGAAGCATGCAAAAAGTTTATAGCGACTTACAACTCTCAAACTTGAGTCCTATGGCATTACAGATTTGTAAACCACAACGAATTCGCTGGCTGCATGAACCAGACCTTTAATATCGGTGCAACATCAAGCTCATCGTGTCGATTCAAATTTAAAGCGAGGCAAAATACCCAAAGTTGTAAATGAATGTCTCAGAAAGGGAACAAAATTCTTCTTGCAAATGGTTGAACATATACAGTGATCTTGTCATTCAGTTTTCTAGGAGTGACAGCCCTTTTCTAGTAGCATATTTCAATAGAAGCATCGAAGACTATTATAATGACACCATCTAGAACAAAGTTTAGATTTCAGAGTAATTGGACGCGTTTGAGACAAACTTATTTGACCCATCCCTTTTTCCTTTCTCTGCTGCTTCCTATCTCCACGAAAAGGTGTCTATATATTGCTCATGGCATGCCCATAACTGTCACCACCACACCACCCATATTCAGCTTCTTTTCAATATTCAGAATCACAACTTTCACAACCCCTGTTAGAGTAACAGTTAAGAACAGAAAAAACAGATCAAATATGGTAGAGGCAGGTTCAGCAGAATCTCAAGATCTTCGTCGCCAGAAAATGAAGAAGTACATCATATATGGTGTTGCCTTCGTGATATTTCAAGTCATTGTCCTGAGCATCATGGGACTCACCATCATGAAGTTCAGGAACCCCAAGTTCCGCGTTAGGTCTGCAACATTTGATGGCACTTTCGATGTTGGAACAGCTGTGAATCCATCGTTTAACATCGCTATGAATACCAAATTTGGTGTCAGGAACAACAACTTCGGTCCGTTTAAGTACCAGAACGCCACGGTTGACTTTTACTACAGGGGCACAAAGGTTGGCGATGGCTTTGTTCGCAGGTCCAGCGTCAATATCCGAGACACAAAGAAGGTGGACGTTATGGTGAATTTGTCGTCCACAAATTTAACAAGCACGTCGGAATTAGCCAATGATATCAGCTCCGGGGTTTTGCCACTGACCAGCCAATCAAGAATCAGAGGAAAGGTGACCATAATGTTCATGATGAAGAAGAATAGGGCCACCAACATGAATTGCACCATGGAGATTGCTCTCGCCACGAGGCAACTCCAGAATTTATCATGCAAGTGATTGTATGTTAAACAATGCTTTTTGTTTGCGAGGAAGAATGCCATATGTTCTTAGCCTCTGGTGGGCATATTCTTTGTACACCAGCTTTAATCCACAACGTGTTAAGATTTATGTTTCATGAGCTATATTTCATTTCCTCTGCCTAAAAGTTTCAGAACTATTCTTAAAACTGTTGAATCGTAAGCAGTGACGGAGGGAGAAACTTAGTTCAAGGTGGCACCAAATAGCCAATTTTTTTTTGTCTAAAATACCATCGTCAATGAATTAGACCTAATCAAGTGAAAACTTGAATGAAGGTGGTCTAAAAGGGTAAGAAACAAGAACTCCAATTCGACAATTCGAACTTCCCAATTCGTTCAGGTGGAGCAATATATTCAACTTCTTCATGAAAACTCCAAATTCTCAAACCTCAATCACCAAATTCAGTGCTAAATTCTCCCAAATGCCAAGTTCCGATCCGAATTACAACCACAAGCAGCAATTGCCAAACTCTCAATCCAAAATTAAAAATCCCAACAAACCCCAATCTGAAACTGTAAACCCAACACCTACAAGCAGCCATTGCAATCTGAAAATAAAAATCCAAAATTCCAATATGAAAATAAAGGATCCATAGTGGCCCCAATTCCTAATTGGGAATTGTAAGTTCCAAAATTCAATTGTCAAATTCTAATTTGAAACACTAAAGAAAGGGTTGAAATTCAGCGAATTAAAAATTTTAAGACTAAGGCGTTTAAGGTATAAGGCCGGTGAGGAGACGGTGTGCTCCGTGCCTCTCTCTCCATTATGTAGCTTTGAGGCCTTGGAAACGGGAAGACTTTGAAAACAATTGAGAATAAAGAAGATTTCTTTTGTTAGCTTTATGTGTCGAGTTTATTTATTTATTTGTATAAGTTTTGTATTTAATGACTAAAATGACATTCTTTTAACTCTCTTTAGAAGTTTCAAATAACTTTACATGTAAAACGACTAAAAGAATATCTCTTTTAAGCATTTTAAAAATTTTTAAGCGGAAACTTTTCTCATTAAAAATAAAATATAACACATAAAACAAAAACATAAAAATCACGAAGAAGCAGGTGGGCTCCGGCCCACCTGTGCAAGTGATCGTATGTTGAAAAAATGCTTTTTGTTTGCTAGAAAGAATGCCATATGTTCTTAGCATCTGGCAAGCATATTCTTTGTACACCATCTTTAATTCACAACACAGGTGTTAAGAGTTATGTTTCATGAGCTAGATTTCATTTCCTCTGCCTAAAAGTTTCAGAACTATTCTTAAGACTGTTGAATCATAAGCGGTGGCGGAGCTAGAAACTTAGTTCAAATTGGGTACCTAATAGCCAAAATTTGTTTACCTAAAATACCATTGTCAATGAATTAGACCTAACTAAGTGAAAATCTAAATGAATGTGGTCCAAAGGGGCAAGAAACAAGAACTCGAATTTAGCAATTCGAACTTCCCAATTCGTTCAGGTGGAGTAATATATTCAACTTCTTCATGAAAGTTCCCAATTCTCAAACTTCAATCGCCAAATTCAATGCTAAATTCTCTGAAATGCCATGTTCCGATCCGAATTGCAGCCACGAGCAGCAATTGCCAAACTCTCAATCTAAAATTAAAAATCCCAACAAACCTCAATCTAAAACTTATAAAGCCACCACCTACAAGCAAGCATTGCAATTCGGAAATAAAAATCCAAAATTCCAATATGAAATTAAGGATCCCATGTTGGCCCCATTTCCTAATTGGAAATTGTAAGTTCCAAAATCCAATTGTCAAATTCTAATTTGAAACTAAAAAGAAAGGGTTGAAGTTCATGGAATTAGAAATTTTTTTAGAATAAGGCGTTCAGGGCATAAGGCTGGTGAGGAGACGGTGTGCTCTGTGCCTCTATCCATTATGTGGCTTTGAGGCCTTGAAAACAGGGAAACTTTGAAAACGATTGAAAATAAAGAGGATTTTATGTGTTGGCTTGTGTGGACTTTAATTTTTTTTGTGTGTAAGTTTAACATTTAATGACTAAAATGACATTCTTTTAACTATCTTTAGAAGTTTCAAATAGCTTAACATATAAAGTGACTAAAAGGATATCTCTTTTAAGTATTTTTAAAAATTTTAGGTGGACATTTTTCTCATTGAGAATAAAATATACCATATAAAACGGAAAAAAAAAAATCACGAAGAAGCAGGTGGGCACCGCCTGTGCTGCCCATTTCCTCCGCCACTGATCGTAAGGCTTGAGCAAAATAGCAGGCCATAGACTGGAATGCTGCTCCACCATGGACGTGCTACTCCCTTTTGTTGTTTTTGACTTTGAACGACGAAAACTTGTGGCAATTGTCGACAAAAACTGTTGCATCATACCTGTACTTTTTGTCACTACTACAATCCAGCACCTCTGCCATTAGCCATATCGTAGTGAATATCTTCCTGAATCTAACGGTTATGGACAAAAGCATTTCACTGATGCTGGTGTTATACAAAGTCGTCCCTGTTATTTGAGAGATTAACCTTTTATATAATAAGACTGCATATGAAGCCGAAAATTGTCTACGCCAGTAAAATTTAATAGAATCATCTAATTCAGGAGAAGTCTAATCCATGGATACCGGTGGTATAGTGCTTTGCATGCAAAATTAGCCAGTGGAACTCCATCAATCAATAGTCTCATGTTTCTAAAAAGCTTTGTGTAGGAATGAAAATCAGTACGAATGTAATAACGAACACATATAGAATCAGGCGTGCTGTTGTACTCATAATCGCCAGCCCTTTCATCTGGCCAAGCAAAGTTTTTTAATTAGTATGACAAGAAGTTGAGTACAAATTATAAGCTCTAGCCATTAGCACCGCTTCTGGCCTCTTGATGCAGGCCTGAGTGACTCTGCTTAGAGTCATGAATGGGCAAGGTTGTTAGGGTTACATTACTTTACCCTTTTTCCCACGAAAAAAAAATATTTATTGTCAAATGATCAAATGTTACTATCAAGTAACTAGGCTCAGTTGTTTCATTAAAAGCACGAGTTTGGTGGACCTATTAAGTTGACACATCATTTATCAAATTTTCATTATCTAGTAGTAAATTTTGGTCATGAAAACGTTCAACTAGACCGTATGATAAATTCATAAACGCCAACAATGTGTCAATGGTTTGTTTATGCTTGGACCTATTAAGTTGACGCACAATTGATCTGTCAAATCTTGATTATTTTAGATTAAACTTTGATCATAAACACGTAAAATTAGAGCGTATGATACATTCATACAACTACTGTTTGTATCTTTCTTTTTCCTCTTACTGGACAGAGAGATTTAAAGTCAGCTGCATATGCAGTCACTGAAACTAGATCTATCTCAGCATTGTTCTTGTTGTTTCACCTGCGTTTCTTTGTTGTGTTCGTATACATTTTTTTTCTTAGTCTGCCGACATTTCTTACAAGCAAAAAAAGGTTTAAGTTGTATTCTATATATATATTTTTGGAAGACGATATACGAGCAGAGTGAGCTCCACTTATTTTTCACAAAGTGAAAGTATATCAATACCTTCTGATTTCGTTGTATGGTCTCAATGTATGGTAATGAAAAGTAAGAGCATAAAATGTACAGATCTTTTATAAAAAAGAAGTGTAAAGGCAACAATGTGAAGCTTTTCTCTTTTTCTATGTAGAGCAAAGTAAAAGGAGAAGTGGAAGCCTGGATTCTTCGATTCAAGTAAATTAAAGTATTCAGGCTTATATTCAATACAAGACTGGCAATGGAAAAGAACATGATTTTGAATTAGTCATCGGTTACCTAAGGGTCCTATTGTACAGCAATTTGGAAGCATGATCATATATGATGCCGCCAGCTCTGTCCCACAAAGTGCATTTACAATTCAATAAGTGCCTCAAGATGATACACTGCACTCAAAACTCTCTCCTACAGGCGAATTCACTATCCAATCTGCTTGGCACATTACGAGAGCTCCTCAACCTGTTGTTAATTGGTGGAAGCTGGTTTGGTTCAAAGGAAACATTATTAAGTGCTCTTTCATCCTATGGTTACTATTCAGGAAGAAATTAAGAAGCAAGGATAGATTAAGAACATGGAATGTTGTGACAGGGGATAATGGGTCATCTGTTTATGACACGCTCTTCCACTCAAAAACTGTAAAGGAATATATTAGATTTTGCACCAAGTAATAATGAAGAGAATAAAAAACAATAACAGAAAATAGAGACACAAGATTTACGAGTTTCGGCAAAAGCCTACTCCACGGTGATAGCAGTGATTTTTTCTATGTTTACAGACATTTGTTTCTCTCAACAAATCTTCTCAAAGAATGACTCTTCTCTCTCCAAAAAAAGACTCTTCATACTAAAAAAGGATTCTTCTCTCTTTGCTACTCAAAGAATGACTCTTCTCTCTTTGACCTAGTCAAAGGGGGACTCTTCCTCTCTTTTCTCTTGTGTTTAAAACACAATACAATACAAGACACATATACTTAGAGATAAGTAGTGACTTTCTCTAAATAACTAATATGGGACAAGACTTATATACTTAGGGTCAAGTTGTAACCTTCTCTGAATAACCGATGTGATATTCCCACACATTCTGGATTTTTTTTTATCCAAGACACATTATCACAATTCTCCACCTTGGCTTGTATAAAACAAGGCACAAACAATCTGAAAATATCATCTGCAGCTACCACACCTGCCCCCTTTGGCTGGACCTTAAATACTGCTGATACCGATCAAATCTAAGCAATGCTTAAACTTGATCTCTGGAGTATGCTTTGTCATCATGTCTGCTAGATTTTCATCTGTGAAAATCTTCTCTACCATAACAGTACCTTGAGAAATCACATCCTGAATAAAATGAAACCTGACATCAATGTGCTTAACATATGATTTTTGGTCAGATGTATGGCACTTTGGCTATCGCAGTAAACAGTGCTAGACTCGTGCTTCAACCCCAAATCACCAACCAAGCCCTTCAACCAAATAGCTTCCTTCACTGCTTCGGTCGCTGCTATGTGCTCAACTTCTGTAGTAGACAAAGTAACAATAGTCTGTAGTGTTGCCTTCCAGCTGATCACACAACTCGAAAAAGTGAAGATATATCCTGTCAAAGATCTCCTCCTATCCAAATATCCAACATAGTCTGAATCCACATATCCAACAACTCTATCATTCACATCATTGTCTCGATGGTAGACTAAACCAGTATCTGAAGTACCTCTCAGGTATCGAAATATCAATTTCACTGCCTGCCAATAAGCTTTCCCAGGATTACCCATGTACCTGCTAACCACATTGACTACATAAAAAATATCCGATCTCGTACAAACCATAGCATACATGAGACTGCCCACTGTACTAGCATATGCAACACACGTCATGTGCTCCACCTTATCCTGGATTTGTGGGGAATCAGCTGCTGAAAGCATGAAGTGTGCCGCCAAATAAGTAGTAGCAGGTCTAGAGTTTTTCATACCAAAATGTTGCAGTACTCGCTCAATGTACTTTTTCTGGGACAAGTACAAAATTCCTACAGGTCGATCCCTTTGAATCTCCATCCCTAATATCCTCTTTGCTGCACCCAAGTCTTTCATCTCAAATTTCATTTTCAACTGATCTTTCAAACTGTTGACATCTGACATCGATTTTGCAGTAATCAACATGTCATCAACATATAGTAGTAAGTATATATGAGAATCATCCGCGAGCCTCTGGTGATACACACAACTGTCATAAGCACTCTTGTTGTAACCTCTCTCGCTCATATGCCCAACACGCATATGTCATAGCTTAGTAGTGTCAGAATCTACATCAGAAGATGAAGTTATTGCTGTTGCTCCTGTAACTGTGCTACCTTGCAACAAATAGAGACTATTTTGTTTTAACCCCTTCATCATAACAAGAGCACCCTTCATTATCCTCATAATTCCACATGCAGCTCGATAGCTACAACCATTGGAGTCAAGCGTACCCAAAGAAATTAGATTTTTCCTCAGCTCTGGAACGTGCCTGACATTAGTCAAAGTTCTCACAATACCATCATGCATCCTAATATGAATTAAACCTATCCTAACAACTTTACATGCAACATTGTTTCCCATAAGAACTTTACTACCTTCAAATGAGCGATAAGTGGCAAATCAATCCTTATTGGGACACATATAATAGGAACAACCCATATCAAGAATCCACCCTCTATTCGAGGAACTGATAGTAACTGAGAGAACATCCACACCATCAGAATTATCTTCTACTACTCCAGCATAGCCGTCTTGGAATTATCCTTTTTCTTCCCTTTTCGCTCAGGACAATCCTTTCTATAATGCCTTTCCTTATGACAATAATAGCACTTTAATTTTCTGGCCTTTGACTGAGACCTCGATCTTCCTTTATTTTTATACCCATCATGGTCAGTGCTTCGGTCTCGAGCCATCAGACCATCACCATGTTCCTATCTCTTATTTTCTGAAACCTTCTTCCTTAATTCCTGAGAATTTATCATAGCCTCAACCTCTCCCATGGAGATATTGTCCTTCCCATGTAATAACGTAGTAACAAGATGTTCATATGATGGAGGTAAAGAACATAGCAATAGTGAATCTTTATCCTTATCTTCTATCTTGATATCAATATTTTACAGGTCTAATATTACCTTGTTATAATCGTCAAGATGATCACTGATCGATGTACCTTCTTTTATCCAAAGAGTATATAGTCGTTGCTTTAAATACAGGTGATTTGTCAGAGACTTCATCATGTATAAGCTCTCCAATTTCAGCCACAATCCAGCTGCAGTCGTTTTCTGAGAAACCTTTCGCAATACATTGTCAGCTAAACACATTAACAAGGCACTTTGGGCTCTATCCAACATGTCTTCTTTTTCATCAGCAAACATCGTATTAGGAAGCCCTTGTTTTCCTTTTAATGCTTTCAACAACCCTTGCTGAATTAGAACAGCTCACATCTTCATCCTCTAAAAGCTGAAATCGTTTGATCCATCAAACTTTTCCAAATCAAACTTTGTCAAAGTATTTGGCGCCATTGTAAGGTGCTTTCAATCTACCGTGAACCTCAACTCTGATACCACTTGTAAAGAAATAGATTCTGCACCAAGCAATAAAGAAGAGAATCGAAAACAATAACATAAAATAGAGATACAAGATTTACGTGGTTCGGCGAAAGCCTACTCCATGGTGGTAGCAGTGATTTTACTATATTTATCACTGGAGATTACAGACCTGTCTCTCTCAATAAATCCTCTCAAAGAATGACTCTTCTCTCTCCAGAGAAACACTCTTCCTATTCAAAAAAGAACTCTCCTCTCTTTGCCTACTCAAAGAAGGACTCTTCATCTCTTTTCTCGTGTGCTTAAAACACAATAAAAGACAACACATATATACTCACAATGTGGGACAAGACTTATATACTTAGGGTCAAGTTATAACCTTCTCTGAATAATCGATGTGGGATTCCCACAAATTTTGAATTTTTTTATCCAAGACACATTATCACAAAAACTATGGGATGAGATGCTCAGTAAATTGCATAAGATTATATTTAAGTGGCATCAACTGATACAGTATGCTATTCTTGGATTCAGCGAAAAAAGCTTTATAGCTGCTTTGAGCAAACTTGCTGGGCTCTTGCTGGGCTCTTGCTGTGACTGTTTATGGCATCTGACAGGAAAGAAACCAAAGGATTTTCTCTAACCAAAATCCAGAGATTGGTGAAGTAGTTGCAAGAATTGAGCTCTGGATTACATATAGAACGTTGAGCTGGAGGCAAGCTCTTAATTCATGAATGAATACCTAGTAGCTTAATTTGTTTGCTGGATGGTTAGAAATCTATAATGACTCTTTGTATTGAGATTTGATTTTCATTGGTAATAGAAGGACCTTTTACCAACAGTCAAAATAAAAAAGAACTTAAATGTCAGTTCATCCGATATCAAATCTAAAGAAATTTTTTGACGAGTAACTCTGACAGCAGATGTAACGCAATCACTTACGCCTTTCTTGCCCATTCTCTATTCTGGTGAGTAAGAGTTTCCAAGGAATTAGAGTTTTTTGCTATTTATAAGCTCGATAAATTTGTTCACCTAAGTTCGAGGTTTATTTGGAATTTGTACTTACAAAACATGACTCTTTCACCGCTGGACGCTAGTTTACTTGGAAAATTTATTAAGTCCAGTAAGCCCAATAAATAAGTCCCTTAAGCCCAATAAATAATTACCTTTTCTAAAATTCAGCCGTACGTAATTATGAACTTAAGCCTTTTCCCTGACCCAAATGTTTTTTTTTTCTTTTTGCTAATTAATAAGAGCGAGGTGGAAAAAGAATAACTTCACGGGTTTTACGAGATTCGAACCTTGCATCAATAGGTTCAAAAGATGCTTTTTCAACCAGAACGAAACTCATTGATCCATTAGCCCAAATCTAATATGGGCCATCTATACAAATAATAGTAAAATTCTTGATTGCATAACCTTCATGACCTGGTTGTTCATTTATCTATCCGTTGCAGCCTAGGCATCCTCTTGTAACCCAATAGAAGCTTCGAGGACTGTCATTGTTGACAAAGTCAAAGTATGCATACGCCCGTGTCCTTCCTCGGAAGGT
The DNA here is from genome assembly GCA_033070095.1 of Escallonia herrerae. Classification (NCBI taxonomy): domain Eukaryota; kingdom Viridiplantae; phylum Streptophyta; class Magnoliopsida; order Escalloniales; family Escalloniaceae; genus Escallonia; species Escallonia herrerae. Next base: position 763,324 of record JAVXUP010000127.1, read on the forward strand.
GTCCACTTCACTCACACAATACAAGATAATACTCGCCCACTCTGTGCCCAGAACTGCCTATATATTCCACCCATAAGCCACCCCCTAAATCTCACCATCATCACCTTTTCCACACTTCTTTTCAAAGCTCCAAAGCAAAAACCCAACTTCACAGCTCAATTTCCCATTTGGGATCTGTAATTGCAGAACCGAAAATGGTCGAAGCAGGCGCATACGCATCCCACGACCGCCACAGTAAGAGAAAGAAGTACATCATCTATGGTATTGCCTTTGTCATCTTCCAAACCCTTGTCATAACCGTGGCAGCACTCACCATATTGAAGTTCAGAAACCCCAAATTCCGCGTCCGGTCTTCCGAGTTCGTTGGTACCTTTGAAGTCGGTGCAGCAACGAACCCGTCGTTCAACATCGCCATGAATGCTCAACTTGGTGTCAAGAACAACAATTTCGGTCCGTTCAAGTACCAGAACACCACGGTTGACTTCTACTACAGAGGCACAAAGGTAGGCGAGGCTTATGTTCGCAAGTCTAGTGTCAATATCCGTGACACCAAGAAGGTGTATGTTATCGCGAACTTGTCGTCGACTAACTTGACAAGCACCACCGAGCTAGCGAGTGATATCAGCGCCGGGGTTTTGCCGTTGACCAGCCAGTCCAGGATAAGGGGGAAGGTGACAATCATGTTCATGATGAAGAAGAAGAGATCCACCAACATGAATTGCACCATGGAAATTGCTCTCGCCACAAAGCAACTCCAAAATCTGACGTGCAAGTGATATGTTGTTTAGGTTTTCTGTTTGCTCTTAAAATTTCTGAACACTTGTGAGAGAGATAGAATAGTGTATGTTGATACTGTAGAATTGGTTTGCCGATTCTTTGATCTTTTGCACAAGATCATTCTTTACGCGGTGTAAATTTCCTTTTCTTAATCGAATGCTCAGAGTTGAAAAACCATCTCTTTTCGTTCTTTAAATTGATCTTTGTTGATTAGTTACACAAATGTATAATACTAAATCCGACCAAAACGGAGGGGCAAATTGATTTCAAGAAACTAGCCTGCTCTTTATGAGATCTAAACTAGTGATTAAGTCGCTAAAAGTTAAACTTTTGCCGACGGATCACTAATTAGCGTCGGCCTTTACACCCATGGACTTTTAGCAACGAACACTCCGTAGTTAAAAGTCTTTTTTGACTGATTTAGGACTTTTAGAGACGGAAATGTCCGTCGCTAAAAGTCTTATCTCTTGTAGTGAACATCCTCACCAAGGCTCGATCACACACATAGCCCAGAATATTTCTCTCTTGATGTGGGATATAGATAGGCATGCCTTCGATTTCCCCAACTATCGGCAACCCAACTGGATAGCCCAACCCGAACTTTCGAGAGTCGGCCCTGATACTATTTATAATCACTCGATCAGTCCATGCCCTACCACAGGGCATTGCCTACCAGGGTCTTATATATATATATATATATATATATGGGAGCCGATCCACACCCACTAGTGGATAATATCCACCCAACCGCAACAATGTTGCGGTTGCTAATCATTTTTTTGTGAAAGGTCCCCCCTCCCCCCTGATGTCCTTCCCCCCTCTCCCCCTTCTGAAGCCCCCCAACCGCAACGAAGTGTTGCGGTTGGTATGTTTCCTTTTTCCTGCCCCCTTGTCCTTTTCCTGTCCTCACCCCCCTCCCCCTGTAATTTTTTTTTTCACTTTTTGGATTCTTGTCACTTTTTTTTTGTCATTGCACCTTAGGTACGCTAGTTAGCCCATTTTTATGAATTTCGGCGAAATTTGAGACAAATAATTTTTTTGGTTTTCTTATGAAAGGCTTATTCGCGCACACTTTAGCGCCTAATTCATAACTTCCGAAAAATCTTGTAAATTTTTTTGTCACTTTTTTTTTGCTCATTGCACCTTAGGCACGCTAGTTAGCCCATTTTTATGAATTTCGAGACAAATAATTTTTTTGATTTTCCTATGAAAGGCCTATTCGCGTACACTTTAGCGCACAATTCTTAGCTTACGAAAAATGTTGTAATTTTTTTTTGTCACTTCTTTTTTGCTCATTGCACCTTAGGCACGCTAGTTAGCCCATTTTTATAAATTTCGGCGAAAATGGAGACAAATAATTTTTTTGGTTACTTTGTAATGACCAGTCCGCCACCACAACAATCTGTTGCCACCGACACGTGTTATTACTTACCATAAAGTGTTTTTTAATGTAGGGTGATGATACAAATAGTTTTAAGATTGATTACTTTTCATTTCCTCCATTCCTTAGACACAATACAAGAATTTAAAAACTTGTATTATCTTTATTCCAAACATAGAAAATACACACTTCTCGCATGGGATGTAAATTCGGATGCGTGTGGCTGTAGCTACGTGTGACTTAATATTTATAACTACTCATACTTCTCGCATACATAAGTGGCCTTCTTTCATCTAACTTGTGCACGACGGGGTAATGTACATATAAATATTAGTCTCTTCAACTTGGTTGTGACTAATAGTAGCAGACTACCCCTCGTGTTGACAAAAGGGTAATATTAAGGGCTATTTGACATAGATTGAGATTCAGTCTTAGCAAAAATGTATAAGATCGAGATATGAACCTTAGCAAGAATGAATGCAAAGCAGAGCACTAAAAGCGACCAAGTTTAAGACAAGGCTTACAACCCTCCAACGGGGATCTTCAAACTTACTTGGCTTCGGCCCAACTCGCAATAAGGAAGGACCACAATCATGCATGGTATTCTGGCCTCAACCACATCTGTAGAGATGATAGGAGCTGCATCTATTTCATTTGTTTGATCGCATTACGAATGCCGCAAGCTTTAGCAGGTCTTGTACAGATGTAGTCCCCAAATTTCTCCCGGACAAGGCAAGATGGTATGCAGCTATTGGTAGCAGGGCTCTTTCCCCTCTTATTGCTGAATTTATTTTTAAATCAGGTCTTGCTCGCTCACATTTCACTACCTAACATCTTCTCTGTACTATTTACATTGTCTAAGAACGGGATAAAGAAATGGAATGAAGAAATGACCGCTGTGAGTTGTGTAGGAATGGGCAGCAGGCTATGCCGATATAAGACCAGCTTATGCCGCACATAACATCAACAAGGATAAATTAAATAAGCTCCTGCAACAATGGCGGGCTCTTTAAGTCCACATAATTCAAGATGGTGATGAAAGGGAGCCATTCGGAACAAGCGACGACCAGTCCCCTGTATGTGTTTGGTGGTCGTGAAGAATGACCTGAGCAAGAAGGATGGTCAAAGATCTTGCATTGTCACCTTCCATTTTTAGCTTAATAGTTAGCAAGAAAATCAGCCGATTAGTAACATATAAAAAAGTGAAGACCGAAGAAACAGAAAAACTGCCCATCCTCCTCACCCATCAACTATATTATCACGTGTTTGAGTACACGTCTGCACTCTGCATCACTCACGTAGTGACCTTATGCAAATAACCATTTAATAACTAGCTCGATAATATGTTCAAAAAATCTCAAAACCTGTTAGGCGTTTAGATTCATGAGTTAGATGGGCAATAATTTCTGAGCTAAAGTCGTTTATAATCATGCATAAATTGGATTATTTTTTTTATTTAGCAGGAGGAGGAGTTGTAGGAGTTGACGTCTCCAACGCCTGTGCACCCAAAATACAGATATAAGCCCATATGCTGCTTCTCTCTATTCTCGCTACCCTAGCCTCTTGGGTACGCTTGGGTCTCCTTTTTCCACTCTAGAACAATCTATAGAACGAACCAATCTGGGCGAATGCGACAAACCCCAACCCTAAATGGTCGGCTGCCAATAAAAAAGATAAAACAACATAATGGGATGCAGGCATGATGCTTAGTTATTCAAAACTTCTCCATGGGAAGTATTATCACTATTATGTTGTTCAAAAATACACTGCACTATGAACCAAAACTCAAGTTAGTGATGATCCGCTCAAGTAATCAAAGCATACATTAAAGTTAGAACGCAACAGCACAGGAAGAAGGATATCATTCACGACTTCACGTAATCAAATGCAAGTCTAGCTTTCATTTCATTATACTCCCTCAAGCATCGACCCCTTCTGTCTTGGAAATTTCTCAGCCACGTAGATTTCCATGAGTGAGGCTACGGTGCCATGGAGTCCAGAATAATTTTGTGGGTTGTTATATTAGACTTAAAGAGGGGAAACAAATAAAACTAAGAACTACATAATGCATGAAAGAAAGAGGAAAAAAACGGGACATTGCTTGAAGTGTTATAGAATGCATGACCAGGAACACATGCAAAGGTAGGCCAGTGTTGCAGGTGGGGGTGGGGGAAAGGCATCATCACCAACCGCATAACTTTGTTGCGGTTGGGAGAGTAATAATTCCAACTGTAACAAAGTGTTGCGGTTGGGTACGGTTGGGGGGTAGGGGGTGGGGGTGGGGTGAAGGGTGTTGCAGTTGGGTGCGGATGGGGGGGGAGGGCAACCGCAACAAAGTGTTGCGGTTGGGGTTTTGGAAAAAATGATACCAACCGCAACACTTTGTAGCGAGAATAGAGAAGCAGCATATGGGCTTATATCTGTATTTTGGGTGCACAGGCGTTGGAGACGTCAACTCCTATAACTCCTCCTCCTGCTAAATAAAAAAATAATCCAATTTATGCATGATTAGAAACGGCTTTAGCTCAGAAATTATTGCCCATCTAACTCATAAATCTAAACGCCTAACAGGTTTTGAGATTTTATGTACATATTATCAAGCTAGTTATTAAATGGTTATTTGCATAAGGTCACTACGTGAGCAATGCAGAGTGCAGACGTGTACTCAAACACGTGAAAATATAGTTGATGGGTGAGGAGGATGGGCAGTTTTTCTGTTTCTTCGGTCTTCTCTTCTTTATATGTTACTAATCGGCTGATTTTCTTGCTAACTATTAAGCTAAAAATGGAAGGTGACAATGCAAGATCTTTGACCATCCTTCTTGCTCAGGTGTCATTCTTCACGACCACCAAACACATACAGGGGACTGGCCGTCACTTGTTCCGAATGGCTCCCTTTCATCACCATCTTGAATTATGTGGACTCAAAGAGCCCGCCATTGTTGCAAGAGCTTATGTCATTTCATCCGTGTTGATGTTATGTGCGGCATATGCTGGTCTAATATCGGCATAGTCTGCTGCCTATTCCTACACAACTCACGGCGGTCATTTCTTCATTCCATTTCTTCGTCCCGTTCTTAGACAATGTAAATAGTACAGAGAAGATGTTAGGTAGTGAAATGTGAGCGAGCAAGACCTGATTTATAAATAAATTCAGCAATAAGAGGGGAAAGAGCCTTGCTACCAATAGCTGCATACCATCTTGCCTTGTCCGAGAGAAATTTGGGGACTACATCTGTACAAGACCTGCTAAAGCTTGCGGCATTCGTAATGCGATCAAAAATATGAAATAGATGCAGCTCCTATCATCTCTACCGATGTGGTTGAGGCCAGAATACCATGCATGATTGTGGTCCTTCCTTATTGCGAGTTGGGCCGAAGCCAAGTAAGTTTGAAGATCCCCGTTGGAGGGTTGTAAGCCTTGTCTTAAACTTGGTCGCTTTTAGTGCTCTGCTTTGCATTCATTCTTGCTAAGGTTCATATCTCGATCTTATACATTTTTGCTAAGACTGAATCTCAATCTATGTCAAATAGCCCTTAATATTACCCTTTTGTCAACACGAGGGGTAGTCTGCTACTATTAGTCACAACCAAGTTGAAGAGACTAATATTTATATGTACATTACCCCGTCGTGCACAAGTTAGATGAAAGAAGGCCACTTATGTATGCGAGAAGTATGAGTAGTTATAAATATTAAGTCACACGTAGCTACAACCACACGCATCCGAATTTACATCCCATGCGAGAAGTGTGTATTTTCTATGTTTGGAATAAAGATAATACAAGTTTTTAAATTCTTGTATTGTGTCTAAGGAATGGAGGAAATGAAAAGTAATCAATCTTAAAACTATTTGTATCATCACCCTACATTAAAAAACACTTTATGGTAAGTAATAACACGTGTTGGTGGCAACAGATTGTGGTGGTGGCGGACTGGTCATTACAAAGTAACCAAAAAAATTATTTGTCTCCATTTTCGCCGAAATTTATAAAAATGGGCTAACTAGCGTGCCTAAGGTGCAATGAGCAAAAAAGAAGTGACAAAAAAAAATTACAACATTTTTCGCAAGCTAAGAATTGTGCGCTAAAGTGTACGCGAATAGGCCTTTCATAGGAAAATCAAAAAAATTAAAGAGCCCGCCATTGTTGCAGGAGCTTATTTAATTTATCCTTGTTGATGTTATGTGCGGCATAAGTTGGTCTTATATCGGCATAGCCTGCTGCTCATTCCTACACAACTCACAGCGGTCATTTCTTCATTCCATTTCTTTACCCCGTTCTTAGACAATATAAATAGTACAGAGAAGATGTTAGGTAGTGAAATGTGAGCGAGCAAGACCTGATTTAAAAATAAATTCAGCAATAAGAGGGGAAAGAGCCCTGCTACCAATAGCTGCATACCATCTTGCCTTGTCCGGGAGAAATTTGGGGACTACATCTGTACAAGACCTGCTAAAGCTTGCGGCATTCGTAATGCGATCAAACAAATGAAATAGATGCAGCTCATATCATCTCTACCGATGTGGTTGAGGCCAGAATACCATGCATGATTGTGGTCCTTCCTTATTGCGAGTTGGGCCGAAGCCAAGTAAGTTTGAAGATCCCCGTTGGAGGGTTGTAAGCCTTGTCTTAAACTTGGTCGCTTTTAGTGCTCTGCTTTGCATTCATTCTTGCTAAGGTTCATATTGTGTCTAAGGAATGGAGGAAATGAAAAGTAATCAATCTTAAAACTATTTGTATCATCACCCTACATTAAAAAACACTTTATGGTAAGTAATAACACGTGTCGGTGGCAACAGATTGTGGTGGTGGCGGACTGGTCATTACAAAGTAGCCAAAAAAATTATTTGTCTCCATTTTCGCCGAAATTTATAAAAATGGGCTAACTAGCGTGCCTAAGGTGCAATGAGCAAAAAAGAAGTGACAAAAAAAAATTACAACATTTTTCGCAAGCTAAGAATTGTGCGCTAAAGTTTACGCGAATAGGCCTTTCATAGGAAAACCAAAAAAATTATTTGTCTCGAAATTCATAAAAATGGGCTAACTAGCGTGCCTAAGGTGCAATGAGCAAAAAAAAAGTGACAAAAAAATTTACAAGATTTTTCAGAGGTTATGAATTAGGCGCTAAAGTGTGCGCGAATAAGCCTTTCATAAGAAAACCAAAAAAATTATTTGTCTCAAATTTCGCCGAAATTCATAAAAATGGGCTAACTAGCATACCTAAGGTGCAATGACAAAAAAAAAAAGTGACAAGAATCCAAAAAGTGAAAAAAAAATTTAAAGGGGGGGGGAGGACAGGAAAAGGACAAGGACAAGGGGGCATTAAATGAAAAGTAACCAAAAAATTGTGGTGGTGGAAGGACATCAGGGGGATGGGGGACCTTTCACAAAAAAATGATTAGCAACCGTAACATTTTGTTGCGGTTGGGTGGATATTATCCACTAGTGGGTGTGGATCGGCTCCCTATATATATATATATATATATATATATATATATATATATATATATATATATATATATATATATATATATATATATATATATATATATATATATATATATATATATATATATATATATATATATATATATATAGGGGACCGATCCACACCCACCGGTGGAGAAATAACAAATTTCTCCACCGAACCGCTGGTCTTACCAGCGGTTGGCCACGTGGGACAAAAAGGCGAAAAAGGTGTACGGTCACTGCATTAATGGCAAAAAAGGCACGAGAAATGGCACGAGAAATGGTGAGAAAATGGCGAGAGAGAGAAAAAAGGACACCAACCGCATGCACAACCAGCGGTTGGCATTAATATGCCTGCCACGTGCCGTCCCCCACCCCTGCCACGTGGCCCAACCCCATGGCCCCTGCCACGTGGCGTCCCCTCCCCCTGCCACGTGGCCCACCAGCATGGCCAACCGGCGGTATTAGCGATGGCCCTGCCACGTGGCATCCCCTCCCCCTGCCACGTGGCAGAGGGAGGGCACCAACCGCGGGTGGTACCAGCGGTTGGGCCACGTGGCAGGGGGAGGGGACGCCACGTGGCAGGGGCCCAACCGCTGGTGGTACCAGCGGTTGGTCCCCGCCCCTGCCACGTGGCGTCCCCTCCCCCTGCCACGTGGCCCAACCGCTGGTACCACCCGCGGTTGGTCTCCCTCCACGTGGCAGGGGGAGGGGATGCCACGTGGCCCAACCGCCGGTACCACCCGCGGTTGGTCCCCTCCCTCTGCCACGTGGCGTCCCCTCCCCCTGCCACGTGGCCCAACCGCTCCTACGACCCGCGGTTGGTCCCCTCCCTCTGCCACGTGGCGTCCCCTCCCCTCATCCGCAGGGCCCAACCGCTCCTACAACCCGCGGTTGGTCCCTGCCCCCTCCCCTGCCACGTGGCGCCCCCGCGTGATGCCCCACCTGGTGTCCTTCCCCACGATGCCACGTGTCGTCCTTCCCTCCCCCGTGATGCCCCAACGTGGTGTCCTTCTGCCGAATTTTTTTTTTGCAGCAGCCTTTGACCGCATAAACACCCACCCTTCCTCACTTTTTTCTGTCTTTTTTCTTCTCTCTTCCTCGCTTCTCTCTTTATAATCCCCTCCCCCGAACCCTTCTTCTGCACTCTGTCATCTTTTACCAACTTCCTTCGTACTTCATATCTCACCTACATAATCTCCACAACAATACAAATCAAAAAATTTTACGCTAGAAGATCGTGGATAACCGCTAGAAGATCGGTAGTTTTTTCTTTAAATACATCAAGTCACAACAAGTAAGTATTTTGAATTTCCTTATAATTCAATGTTAGGTTTATACAAATCAGCGTATTACATTTATAGATTCCAAAACAGCGATTTTTTAGGGTGCCAAATATAGACAGTTTTTCACGAATTTATAAAAAATAGCTAGAGCTAGATTTTGCCAAAATACAAAAAAGAGACCCTAGTTATTCTTAAAGGATCTGTCTCAGGTAAAAATTTCAGATTTTTCCAAAGACTGGAAAGGGGTTAACTGATACGGGGAACCTTGTAACTCTGCAGTGTATTTTAAAATATCAAGCTAGCGCGATTTCGCGCGAAACTTTTATGAGAATCCTAGGATGTTGGGAAGTTCCATTCCCCAGGAATTCGGGCCATTCCGAAGCCGTTACCTATTTTTTTGGCCGAACGGCCCTTTAAGCGCTTGATCCGGACACCGGTTCGCGATTTTTGGGCGAAACCTCCGTAAAATACTTTTTATGTCAAGAATGAATTCAGGAAGCCTCAAGTAGCATTTCGAAGCACTTTTGATATTTTTTTATGCCAGGGGCATTTCGGTAATTCGCCGCCCCGAGAGGGGTATTTCGGTAATTTTACAGTGCTAAGTTTTTTGACGGACTTTTTAGTCCAGAAATATAATTACAAAACCTGAAATGTTGTTTTGAAGCTGACGTGGCGCGCGTAGGGGTGTTTTGGTAATTTTCCCGCGCCAAGGGGTGTTTTGGTAATTTTCCCGTGCCAAGTTTTTCAAACGACTTTTTAGTCCAGAAATGTAAGTAAACCACCTGAAATGTTGTTTTGAAGCTGGTTCGGGGGCGTTGGGGTGATAGTGAACGCTCAGGGGCATTTCGGTAATTTGCCGCTGTTCGGGGGCTATTTTGCTAGGAAGGATCCAGCTTAAAATTCATACCTTAAAATAACTTTTAGTTCAGGAAAGGGTGTGAGACACCCGAAAACTTATTTTGTTCCAGATGTTCTGAACCTTGTGACGCACCGGCGATGACTGCCAGGGGATATTTTGCATAAGTAGCGGGTGTTTTGGTAACTTGCCCCCTTTAAAATTTTTCCTGATATATTTGGTATATAATTGACGTAATACATTTAAAAACTTGACTTTAAAGCGGTTTTGAGGTGTTGGAGGTGTAGGGGCCATCGGGCTATATATTGCTATATAACCACGTTGGCGCTAAATTCAGTGGGAACTAGCGTAATTAAGCGTTCGGAGTGGTGGGAATTGAGGATTTGTTTTAATACATTGAAATAATGACTATTGCTAATGTGTTGGTAAGCTAGGTTAAAGATCCAGTTATAGTTTTGGAATGTAAATATTATGGATATTATGGACGCTAAGTTGGTTTATAATTATATTTTGTTCTTAAAGGTATGAATTTCAGCTCTGGACCTCATGATACATCAATCCTATACGATGACGATGACCACGTCGCGAGGCACGTATTTGACGGTGTCGATAGGGGTGTTTTGGAAACAATTCAAAGCACAAGGCACCTTGAAGAGTGGGTACTAAACGAGGAACAAATACAGCTATTACACCGTCAAAATTTAACCCTGTTCACCGATTGCGGGAAATGGTCTCGACACGACGATTGCCTTATATCCGCTCTAGTTGAACGATGGAGGAGCGAGACGAACTCATTTCACTTCCGGTTTGGTGAAATGACTGTTACGTTAGAGGACGTCGGATTTATACTTGGAATCCCATGTCACGGCAGACCCGTTACTTTGAACGTGCCGTCTGCATCCATAGCGAATATGGCTATGCAGTATTTTCCGGGAATTCCAAGGGCAGCGCTTACAACAAACGGCGTCAAGCTTAAATGGCTGAGAGAGCAGTACGGCGTGCTACCGGATGAATACACTCCTCAAGATTTCGTGACGTATACGAAGGCATTCCTTCTGTATATTATTGGAGCTATATTACTTCCGACGCATTCGAAAAACACGGTGCATCCGAAGTATATGGTGTTCTTGGAGGATCTTGAGGAGGTATACTCCTATTCGTGGGGTTCAGCTGTCCTTGCGCACCTATATCGAGCACTGCATAAGGCTACGAGAAACGGTGCCAAGTCCATTGCCGCCTGCCTGACTCTATTACAGGTATGAGCATTTATTTTCTTGGTAGGATCCTTAGTCAATATATTCGGGATTAATTACTAATTCCATATAATGTTTGCATTCACAGGTTTGGTCTT